>OY735220.1:51277035-51512035 GCA_963457665.1 Thysanoteuthis rhombus
AATCTACTCACAGAGTTTGCGACTTGATTTTACATATAAAAAATGCTGCTCACAAGTAATTCAAAAGGCATGTGAACTTTTCCCCTAATATTGCATTCTTCTCGAATTGGTCTGGTTTAACGCTGTTTAGCTAAGAAGTTTGTAAATTCTTTCAAATAGCAATGTTTATCCATCTTTTCAATCCCTTCCGTCAATTCTGAACCGGATTTTAGCAGGATAGAAAAATACTCGGTTTGATTCGTTCGACAATTATGATGAATTTATTCTCTTGGCAAGCAACTGATTAGTACACATTCTTAGTTCACCGTCGATGGTGGTATCCTTTCCCGTAATTGAATGGTGTGTGGTTTTATATCATTCACTATGTTCTGTAAGACTCCACAGAGAAAATAAATCTGGAGGACTTTAGTGGGGTTTTCCCTTTAGCCAATTTGATAGCATCAGGCTGTCAAAGCCAGCGACCTTCCAAATTATCATGAAGCAAGTTTCGCGATGAAATTGTTTCAGCACACATAGGGTGTTACTTTTGGGACACTCTGTATATAAAGTATTGATCGCAAGACCCAATAACCAATGAATGGCTAAAGAAGACTGCATAATTTAATCATGCATTTGTAAATTGGATTCAATCGGAAAACTTGCCAATAAGGCAGACCGATGTTTTACTCTTTCCATTTCATGCTAGTTTATCGACTGAAATAGCCACTGAAAACTCTCGCATATTTCGATTAAAAGAGGCTTCTGCCTGTTTGTTGTTTTTTTTTTTCTTTGTAAATTTCATATTAAAATAACAGCAGCGAGATAAACATGCATTTGAACATGCGTTTGAACATCTGAAATTGAATTTAACCAGAAAAGAGAAAACAGATGAAAAAAAAATGGCTACTGGTTGGCGCCTAGCATTCGTATTCGTTATGCACAGGATTTTGGTTGTGTCACAATAAGATCAAAGATGAATTTCCCGGCAAGTGCAAGAGCAAAATATAAGATCTGAACTTTGCCATAGACTGCACGTGCCGGCTGTAACACGAGATATTTCTTCTTACAAAATTATCAAAAGGTTCCGCTTCCATTAATGTAATGTTGATCACAAAAAATGCTTCATGAAACAAAGTGTACTAGATATTTTGTTCAGCAAATTGCGAAATACGTTTAGTTGAATTATGGTTTTGAGAGGTTAGTAAATTCATTGAGATCGACTTTAAATGTAACGGAAGACGTTTTCAGGATACTATATTAGGGTGTTAGGAAGGTAATTACACAGTTTCATGTTCTGGGAGTTATTACTCATTTCAGTGCTAAAAATTATAAGCCATCATACTAAGGCAAGGCTATGGTTAAATGGTATGAATCGACAGTCTGGATTCAATTCATCATCTCCTCTATCCAGTATTGTGGCTTTTATAGTATATTATAAAGTTTACACCATGAAGGATACATACTTAAATAAACAATATATGCCTTATTTCTTAGTGGGTGAATTTAGAAAGCGTCTTCCTACTACGCAGACAACAAAAATCATTTGTGAAGCATATTCTGATGCACTGAAGTCTTATAAATGCCAGCTGTAGTTTAAAAGATTTTAACAAGGCAATTGGTATTTGGAAATAAGTAATTACTTTCTGCACATAAAAATACGTAATTACTTCTAGAACACCTAATCATTTCACAATTAGTTAAAAGTAATTTTCAAAGTCTATACATCTAAAGGGAATTTCTTACTCTCTTTTTTTCATGAAAACAGTTATTTAAGTTTTAAAATGGATACTGATTTCCTTGTCATGTTGAAAATCCCACTTTATTGGAATTTATCAACTGAAATAGTCAACATAGATTTCTTCATTTCTTAGGTGAGTCTGGCTGACTGGCTATCCATGCAGTATGTGTCACGTGTACGTTTTAAACGTTATAACGTAGTGAAACCTGTACACGTAACTTTTTTTCCTCAATCTCCCCCCCCTCCCAAAACAGGTTTCAATCGGGTTGGGGTTCAATTTATGATCTAAATTTATGCTAAAAAGTTTCATTCATCATGCTAAAAAAAGGGTCCGGCTCTGGTCACGCTTGTTTTTGATGTTTTTTTTTTTTTTTTCATTTCAATTTTGGCATTTTACAGACTCAGTAAAAGGACTTAAAAATAAATGTTTACTGATCACCCTTATTTTATCAATGTTTTAATTGATCACCTACAACACAACATACGGCCAAAAAATGATGGTCCTGTTACAGCTTCTATTGGATGACTAACCAGACATGTCCGTCTTGAAACATCAAAGTGTAATCTGGAGCCCATTCCGGATAGACTTTATTGAAAATTCCGTGTTATTGAATTAGTTACAAAGTTATGTAAGTGGGATTGAATCCAAGGAACGAAGTAGACATTTCAAAGAATTAAATTGGGAACCAGTGAAACGAAAAGTAAATTCAATTATTTTTTTTTATTATTATTTTGGGATGGAATACGTACTTGTCTTATCAAAGAACGTTTCAAATATATTTTTTTTCCTCGGAATGGGAGGAGAATTGTTCAAATAGATACTTGTTAACAGCGTTATTTGTGCTACTTTTAGGAGGGAAAAACGCATAGAATTATTGGGGGCGGGGATTCCCCCTAACAACACTTGCATATGTACGTCGATGCACCTCCATCTTATGAATATCTATCGTCAAATATAGAGTTATGTATTAATGGTTTCATATTCATATATAGTATTTGGTGCAACAAAGATGTTCCAAAGTGCACCTTAAAAGACACAAAAAACGCGATGGTGGTTGTATAATTATGCACACAAACACACGTCCACACATGTATACACACTCTCTCTCTCTCTCACTCACTCACTCTCTCTCTCTCTCTCTCTCATAAACACACATATATATATTGTATGTATCGTTAATCGATTTTTGTATTGCACACAAACGCACACAGATGCACACATAAACTCATATATATACATAAATGTATATACATATATATATATATGTGTGTGTGTGTGTGTGTGTGTGTGAGAGTGTGTGTGTGTGTGTGTGAAATTCTTGATGTTTTGGTTATTTCAAGATTACAAAAGAGGAAAAGATTTTTCCGTTGATGATATTTAATCACAGTGTTCAACATAAGTGAATAAATCTATTAATACATTAAAATAAAACGGGAACACTGAGTAATTCTCCATTAGAATCATTCATATATATATATATATATATATATATATATATATATATATATATATATATATATATATATATATATATATATATATATATATATATATTTATATACACGTGTGTGTATGTGTGTGTGCATGTGTGCGTGTGTGTTCGTGAGTGTTTGTTGGTGTGAAGTGTTTTTTTTTTCTCCCAAATCTTGTAATTCCATTTGACAAGTACGCCAAAACATTTTGAATTGTGAGCATATTGCTATTTTGAAAAGTCTCAAAAAAGCTCACTTTAGAAAAAAATCAAATTAAAACGACAATGACGAGTTATGCCCCTTGGGTAATACACGGTTCAGTCGAAATCAAATTAGTTTCACAAAGCAACCTCAACTGTACATGACATCCGAAACAACCGACTCTCTGAAAATATCTGCTTTTGAGCGAAACACAGAATGAAATTCAACGAAAATAGATAGATAGAGTTGAAGCTGTAGCAATAGTATCAAAACATAATAGATATGAATTGAATACATACAAGATTGGTTAGTCACTCGATAGTCATTGACAAGTGAACTACGACTTTCAGCCAAGTGGATGATCAGATCACAAAACATGCTCATCCTCACATAGAGAGATCACAAGACAGTACAATATATCAGAAAGAAAACGAGGGTCTGAGACTTCATAGAATCCATAAGAAAACTCAAATGGCAATGGGTTGGTCATGTTGCAAGAATTGTGGATAGCTGATTGACATCATGAATCACATCATGGATCCCCAGAGATCACATGTGCAACCGATGTCGGTAGAATACTAGATGGAGAGACGAATTAGACCGATTCCGAAAGTATTGGCTCTACGATGCCCACGATGGAAATTTTTAACGATTTCTACGGAAGGTCATGGTCCAACAATGGACGATTAAACAATGATGATGATGATCACTAGGTTTACAAAATAAATAGATAAATAAATAAGCAAATGATGCCGGTCATAAACTAACATTGTTAACTACACCCTACTAAAAACTGATTCGCCCCCAGCCTGCGACTTTTTTTTTGTTTTTTTTTTTGTTTTTTTTTCTGGGCATAAGGAGTAAATATTAAAAATGTCGGCCCTGCAGCTCTTTTTAGGTATCTTGTTAGCATTGCACATAGATAGATAGATAGATAGATAGATAGATAGATTGATAGAAAAGAATAAACCTATTGATGCATCAAATAAAATGGGGACACCGAGTAATTTTACATTATAATCTTATATATATATATATATATATATATATATATATATATATATATATATAGAGAGAGAGAGAGAGAGAGAGAGAGAGAGAGAGAGAGGGAGAGAAAGATGTGTGTGTGTGCGAGAGAGAGAAGGGGGGTGCATGGTCATGAGTATTTGTGTATGTGTAATGTTGTTAACTAAAAAAGACTGTCAACCAAAATTGTTTGCATGGCAGATAGATAGATATATAGATAGATAGATAGATGGATGGATGGATGGATAGATAGATGGATAGATAGATAGATAGATAGTCTTGACTATTTAAAAAAAAGGAACTCGAGCTGCCAGTTATAGTTGACGGTTTTTTGGTTAACAATTCATAATATGAATTGAATTTGATCAACTAAGGAAGAAAGAATGGATACAAAACATCTTCGAAAAACAATACAAATTCCGGATATGTCTTTAAAAATAACAGAAAGATTCTTCAAAAAATTCTATTATATCTTACTGCATGCACTAAACGAATAGTCTTTAGCGGCAGCTTTTTAGCGATTGTCATTGGGCCTCGACCCCCCCTTATTTTCACCGGACCCCTCTATCGAGGACGTCACGGAGCCAGTCATTTCTGAACATATCTAGTCTGTCAGGCAATTTCATTTCCTGCCGGTTACAGTTTTGCTTATAATCTCTAATTCCTGTTTTGATTTCCTATTCTTTTCAGGATGTCATGGAGTTTCTTCGTCCTAGATGGTGGTGTGCTTTCTTCAGTTTTCATTTCTAATTTCTATGCTTTTGTCCTCAATATATTTGCAAGATACAATTATGAACGGAGTATTGGTGATTCTTGCATTATTTTATTCCATTAAAAACAACATTACCAACCATTATCAAATTTGACTAGTATTTCCTTTCATCTTCATTTTTCAGTTGCTTTTTATGGCAACTACTCAGACCGCCAGTCAACGACAGTGATTAAACAGTGCAAATCGGAAATGAGAAATAAAGAAATGAGATCTAAGTGAGACACGAACTAGCATTCCTTTAACATCGCAAAGTACACGACATTACTCTACCGACCAAGCCAATACAGCTCTTACGGCTGGCAAGAGATCAAAGATGAGCATTAAACTCACTCTTCATACATCCCCGATTGTTCAGTCACGATCAATAATGGAGAATAAATGAGTTTAAATTGTACGTCGAATTACTTTCAAGTATTTATAAATAGTTTTTGGATTTTTCCAAAATGTATTTGGCTCGGTTTTATATCTAATAAATCTATGCCAAGCTAATGCTAACAAATTCATTTCTTCTGTAGCAAAAATCTACTGCTTCATATACAAGTCTAAGAAATGGGTTCGGAATCATGCTTAACCTTACATGGAGAGATCACAAGACAGCACAGTATATAAGGAAGAAAACAGGTGTCCGTGACATCATAGAAACTATTAAAAAACTCAAATGGCAATGGGCAGGCCATGTTGCAATAATGAGAGATAACCGATGGATAGCACGTCTCACAACATGGATCCCCAGAGATCACATAAGAAACCAAGACCAACAGAACACAAGATGAAGAGACGAACTAGACAGATTCAGGAAATACGGCCCCGCGACGCCCATGATAGAGAATTGTGGCAAATCCTGGGGAAGGTCTATGTCCTCCGACGATCGTTAAAAGACTGATGATGATGATGATGATGATGATGATGATGATGATGATGATGATCTCAGCGCTAGAAGTCAGATCAGTTGGAGTGTTCAAGAGGGAGGTTGACTGTGATCTGTTTTATTGATCCTTGTATAGAGATCGGTCTCCTTCTTGGAATGATTAACAGGATTACCAGAAGAGTCCACCAAGATGCTTTCTAAGTTTTTGCAGCGCCTGGTAATTCGAAACGATCAGACATCTAGCTACTGGCCAGGCTTGACGTAATATAACTTCGGTGTGTGCCACGCGATTTGATGATAACTTGTATTCTAGTTGAAGGGTGCAGTATAGATTCCAAGCAAGCAAAAGACATGAATATATTTACATCTCTTTCCTTTGTGTTTATCTTCATATTCGTCCTCACATATCAACGTCTTCATGTTTATCCGTCGTTACGAATCAGTCCATTCCATACCATTATTCAATTTCGTCCTCGGTCTCATCATGAGTCGTAATATTTTACCGATTATATATAATCTATCATCATGATGAAATATTTTTGTGGCCCTTTGTGCTCATCTTGGTTCATTTTTTTAACACAACGTTTCAGTCGTTGTTCCCTATGTTTCGGCCGTTCTACCTTAGGGGTGAAAAGTGGATGTATCGAAATGAGGAGAAGCCGTCTCGCCGATCGTCTGGAGACGTTTGCCTTTCTTTGTCTAATGTCAGGGGGTGGTTCATTTTTTTCTTGCTCCCAAAGTTTTTTGGAAATAATTAGTGTCAAGATTCGTGGTTGATGCCATGGTGGGATTATATTTTCGTCAGAAATAGTCAGTCGTACCGTTTTGTATTCGTTTGAAATCAGGGCTAAGTTACTCGTGTCAGTGTTTCAAGAAAAATGATAACAGGTTAATTGATCTTGTGAAAGTTAATGTCTTCTCTGGCTGATGTGGTGCAAAGGAGGTGATATATAGATATTAAAATTTAGAAAATTAACTAAATACTAAATTTTCCATACGATATTAATGAATAATGGCAACACCGGAACTCAATTTAAAAAAAGATGACTCGAATCAGCTCAGAAGACGCTGCTGTTGCTCAATCCATAATCAAAAATGAAAAAAATATATATGAAAAATATTACAATTTAGTCGTTTTTCTAAATCGTCAAGTTATAAATTTACACATTCCAGCGTACATATGATCATTCAGTGCTTTGAAAATGTTTCAAGATCATTTTGTGTGGTGCACATGTTTCCTGACAACAAAAAGTATTCATACTATTTGATAGTATCATTATTGAGCCATGAATATATTTCCCTCGTTGCCTCGTCGTGATGTAATGGTTAGGAAGCTGGTCTCGCAGAACCCTGATGCTAAGTAGTGAGTTCAATCCTCATTGGGGGCTGCATGCTTGTGGTGAAATTGAGGCAAGCTTATTGAATAATATATAAGTATTTTCGGTGGCTTTCTATGAAGTTATGTCATCGTTCAGTAGAATTGTGTAAAACAACGATTCCAGTTGTTTTTTGACAATTCATTAAGAAACATTTGTATGTCACTGCACTTTGTCGCCAATGACCTGTTCAGCAGTGAATGTTTTCTTTTTTTTATGATCCACCTCTGTGAATTGTTAGCTCTAACGAAGTATCAGGTGTTGACGTTAAAACGTCTGACAATAGAACACAGACAACTTGTGAAGATAAAATGGAATAAAGACTTCATACGGCAATGGCTAGATTCTTGATAACAAATGGTTTATTAATTGATTGATAAGCCGTTCAGGAGAATCACTTGCAGAAAAAAAAAGTTGATTGGTTTTTGGTGGATGAAATGCTTAAGACATTACATTTGTTCAACGATCTATCTGACTTTATTTAAAACTTTCTTAAGTTTTCAAGTACGGGTAGACTATCGAGATCTCTCTTCAGGCAAGTCCTGGGTGAAGACGAAAAGGCGTCCTACGTCTGCTTCATCATCATCATCATCATCATCATCATCATCATCATCATCATCATCATCATCATCATCAGTCTTTTAACGTCCTTCGCTGGACGTAGACCTTCCCCAGGATTCGCTACAATTCTCTTTCATGGGTGTTGCGGAGCCAGTATTTCCTGGATCTGTCTAGTTCATCTCGGCCTCGGTTTCTTGTGTGATCTCTGGGGATCCATGTTGTGAGACGTGATGTACATCGGTTGTCTTTCATTCTTGCAACATGGCCTGCCCATTGCCATTTGAGTTTTTTTAATAGTTTCTATGATGTCACGGACACCCGTTTTCTTCCTTATATACTGTGCTGTCTTGTGATCTCTCCATGTGAGGTTGAGCATGATTCTCTACTGCAACCAAATAACAAGACTCTGGAAAATCACGGAGACTGACTGATTCTGACCAAGCAATAACTGACTCTGATCGACCAACACGGACCCTAAGCTGACAATTGGCATTCATTTATACATCTCCCTATGGCAAAATCTATTATGTCCCCCTGCCAGGGCGGGGGGCATTATTATCAGTCCCATATGACATCACAAACCAATCAGTTGATCCCTACACATCTAAAATTCAAATTTTGAAAGGTAATTTAATTCCATATTCAAGGAAAAACCATCCCCACATTCTTAATTTTCTGTCAGATGTTACCAAGATGCCAATTTCGGCTTCTATCATGGCTAATTTTGGAGTCAAGAGTCTGAAGTAATATCTCTCGGTAACGATTCCGCATTCATTTCGTAACACTTTAGGAAAATTTTGTTATGATGAGATGCTAACACTTGGGTTAGCTACATACACGGCAACAGCAATTTTAGCTTTTAACCAAATTTGAAAAAAAACCCAAAAAACATTGTATTATATGATGATAGTGTCAGCAAGTTTGGGAATATTCAAGTCTAATCCCCTCAGCATAATTCTTGCAAAAATTCCACGATACGTATTTAATCTTCTTTTTTTCAGATAAATCTATCAATAATCTTTGTACGCATTGCATACTTATAAAATCCACACCACCGATGTCTTCCGATCTTGTGATTGTTGAGAACAGCTGGCCAAACAAGGTGTGTAACACAGAGCAAAATATGCAATAGTCGAAGGGATACTGGTGTGAAAAATACGTTGCACTTCGAAGGGCTTCTTATCCTGGTTCCATGATCTTTCATTTCTTTGCATCTGCATCCCTAAATCGGGAATTCTCGTGTTGCAATAGCAACAGCTGATTCCTTCGTCTAAAATAAAAGATTTTTTTTCAGTTCTAATGCGTCATTTAATTGAACAAATATCTGACTGCAGTGATGAATAGGAATAGTTTGCTAAGGTTCCAGCTATTCGTATTTGAGAATCCGCTTTGAATTTAAACCAACGTAAATGGCATTTTCTCAAAGTAACAAGAAGATCCCATTATTCCAGAAAAGAAGGGCATACAACCAATGCTGTCACTTATTGAGCTGAAACGTGGAACCTGACCGAGAAAAAGACCCGCAAATTGAAAATCATTAAACGTGCACATGAAAGAATTATGCTCAACATATCATGGAGAGACCACAAGACGGTACAATGCATCTGATAGAAGACGGAAGTCATTGATTCCTTTAAAAATTCAAGTGGCAATGGGCTGGCCTTGTAGCAAGAATGGCAGATAACCGATGGACATTGTGACTCACTACATGAATCCCCAGAGATCACATGCGCAACCGAGGCTAGCAGAATATCAGATAGAGGAACAAGCTAGACAAATTCAGAAAGTACTGGCTCAGCGACGCCCACGATAGAGAACTGTGACGAATCCTCGGGAACGTTCCACGAAGGGTCTTAAAATGATGATGATGATGATGATGATTCATGTTGGTAGATATGTTGAATATTGTACAGGATCTAGTTACGTTTTTTTTTCTGGCAATGAATCCATTTTTTCGACGCCATATCAAATAACTCACACCACCTCTCGTTCCTTACCAAGCAAAAAAGTAAGGGAAGTGTTCAAAAACTGTTTTCCTTGAGTTCATGTGGAAAACGTTTTTCTAAACAGTAAATGGTTGACTCCAGTTGGATAAGCAATGAAAATGGATGGGTGACCAACTGGGTATACCAGGTGTTTTGAACAGTTGATAATCATAAGGAGATCATCCTATGGCATCCTCCTAGGAAGAGACAATTTTATTTGCAACGCTGAACAATCCAATACTCTGTCTCTTCTTGAACTTTCTGGCTGGCTTGGTAGTCAGTGAGTGAATGAAGTTGAATAAAAACATTGTGTTAAAGATGGCGTAGGCAACTTTTGCATCAATGTAATATCTCTTGGTGTTTAAACTTACTGGCAATTTGACCTTACGACCAAATAGTGGAAGAGTTTAAGTTTTGTTTCCATGTATTTGTGTTCATTGCCTTTTGCTTCGAAGTTGACAATAGAATTAAAGGTAGACAGTCTGTTGTTGTCTAAATCAGAGTTCTCAACCTTTATATCCCAATCGCTCTTTTTGTTTATCACCCCTTCAACTCATCTTAAGTCCACTTCGAGACAATATTGCCCCCATTGAGAATAACTGCTTTACATTATCTGATATTTTTTGATAAATCAATACTCACATCAGTGCATCTTCCAGAAGAAAACATTACATTCTATCATCTACGTAATACGTACATAGTCAGTAATTCATTAAATGGAAATAGTTTCCCAGTATTTGTTGATTTCACGTATATGAAACCAAATATTCTATTAAAATGAAACGATCTATCAACCCGATTCAGCACAATTTTTGCCTCTCTTTGAGGGTGATATCGCCCCTATTTAGCCCTGAATGGCATCAATCAACTCACAACGCCCTATTCTATCAATGTATTGTGTGGTCTGTTCAGCGTGTCCGCTTCCATCAGGTTTTAATTTAGCGAATCTACATTCAGTAACGTCGATTTTCAACAAGTTACAATTTATCGACTTCCATTTACAGCTAGACTACATCAAGTGCCTAACGTTTCAACGACTTCGGTTTCAAGCGAGTCTAATTTACAGTATACATGAATCTTATGAAATTAACACATGACGAAATGCTTAGTAACGGCTTATCTATTTGTATTATCCACGGATTCATTTTGAAAAAAAAATTTCAGGTGTGTACTTGAAATTATCAAAATGTTTAATAATTATTAAATGTAGCAAGGAATTCCTCTGGATCATTTGAAAAGATTGGCCTATTATCATTTCACTACCAGGTGCATTTATTTTACTATCAAGTATATGGTCACAAAAAATGACTTTATATCGTTTCCTCGGTACTATGTAACAACAAAATGCTAAACTGGAAGTACAGCTAATATGAATTATCTTCCCTTTTGTCCAATTTTTATTTTAAGTGAATCTCTTATTTCTTTTCTTTTTTACCCTCATTCGGCACTGGTTATTTTTAGGATGGGGTCATGTGAAGCGTACTTTCGTAAAAGTGGCAGAAATTACGCATCCTACTTGAGCATTATAGTTGATTTGTTTATAGAAACCACCTCATAAAATATAGATTTTTTTTTCGTCAAGACTGAATATTTTTTTGGATGGTTCGAAAATCTAATAGACTCAGTGCACCTGAAATGAAAAGTAAAACATTCTAAAAGAACTTTTACCTAATTTTATTCCGTACCTCAATTACTAAATGTTGATAACCTTAAGATACTCGCTATTAAATGTGAGATTTTGTTTTTTCTTAGATTCAAAGTTTTCCATTAGCATATAAACAACGATATAAGTCTTTAAAGGCTCATTAAGAACATCTCATGATTTTCTTCAATCTATTTTTATAAATAGATGTATTCAGAATTTATGATACGAATAGTATCATATAAATCTGAACGCAACAAGCCTGATTGTTGCATGATCAAAGTCTGCAACAACTGTAATCATCTGAAATTGTCTGATCTCGGGGGATCCATATCGTGAGTCGTGATGTGTCCATCGGTTGTCCACCATTCGTGCAACATGGCCAGCCCACTGCCATTTGGGATTTTTAATGAATTCAATGATGTCCCTGATTCTTGTATTTTCCAAGATGTACGGTGCTGTCTTGTGGTCTCTCCATGTGTGGCCCAGCATAATTCTCTCAAGTGCACGTTGTATAGTTCTCAATTTGCAGATCTGTTTCTTGGTTCGGTTCCATGTTTCAGCTCTATAAGTGACTATTGGGAGGATGCATTGGTTATACACACTTCTTTTTAGGATTAATAGGATCTTCTTATTTTTGAAGGTTGAACTTTCTCTGCCAAAAGCTTGCCATCCTAGTGTGATTCTTCGCTTGATTTCTTCTTCTTTTGAGGGTCTCATGGAGATTCATTGTCCTAGGTAGATGTAGTGATCTACTTTCTTCAGTACTGTGTCTTTGATTTTGATCTCCGTGTTTCTATCTCCAACGTGGTTGTTGCACATGATTTTTGTCTTGTTGAAGTTCATGTATAGGCCGACTTTCTTGCTCTCTTCTTTTAGTTCATCTATCATTAGTTGGAGGTCGTTTAGGTTCTCTGCGAATCTGAGGTTGCTCAGATGCTCGCCGTCTATTCTAATTCCTTTACTCTCCCAGTCTAGTCTTCTGAAGATCATCTCGAGGCAGGCTGTGAAGAGTTTAGGTGAGCTGATGACACCTTGTTTTACTCCTTTCTCGAGTCTTTATGTAGTCTGATAAAGGAGCTGCTGTGGTTGTATATATGTTTCAGCACTTCGACATTTACTCGATCTACACCTTGTCGAGTGATGGCCTCCTTAGGGAAAAGGGCACATCAGTTTGGTTCAGTTGGTAATAGAATCGGCTACTCTTGGGGACGATTTCAAATCATGATAGAGAAATATATTGGTTTGGTTTAATGAGTCCGTATGAACAGTTAGTGAATTGATTACCTCACTAAATTAGGTGAGGATTGTTCATTCTCTTGTTTCGGGGGGAGAACAAAGTCAACTGCAACTTGAGGTGGGGTTTTATAGAATTTCTTTGAATCAAGACTTGTTTGAGAAATAGAAATTTGAAAAACTCACTCACACATTTTTTTTAAATTAACTAATATATCAAACGATTTCTTCTCAAGGCGAAATAATGTCGGAAAATAGTTTTGAATGATCTGGAAAAAGGCAGCCAACACCTTTCAAAGCCACCTATTCAGCCATTTATTTCCCACTTTGGCAATCCTGCCGTACACAACGAATCTAACGAGTTGCACTAAACTGAAATAATCTTTGCTTACACGGATGTAAAGCTATATTCATTGTATGATGTATCTAGCTAACGTATTTTACACCCGTAAAAGCAAGGAAAACAACAAAAAAATACTTGCTTCATACCCAAACTTACAAGAATAGGCTATCAATTGGTGAAAAGCCCATGTTCTTATTTTCAATTGTGTTCGAGTAATTGATCTTCAAAAAGCCTGACAAATAGGCCTGGCCATGTCGTGCCGTTTTCAGATCTACATAAAACTTTAAAATACACGTTATCAAATGGTAAAAACCGTATTCTTCTATCTTTGATAGTTTCTAAGATACAGGTTAGTTCCATGACGATTACAGTCGATGAGAGCGTCATTGTGTCTTTCTCGGTCGCAATTACACACCAGAATAGATGCGAAGAATTGCATGTTGATATATATATGTAAAAACGTGCTAAAATGGAAATTGCTGAAATGCTAGGTGCTTGATGTAAACCCACTTAAATTGGTCTCGCCGAATTTGGATACAACCATCCACAATCACTCTGAGAATTAGTTCCTTATCCACCCTAAAGTTCATGACAGTATTCAAATAATTTTGCTATTCAATAATTTTTGTACTTCAAATGAAATATCCCGATCATGTTGGTCCACATTTTATGATCAAGCAGAATTAACTGATATTTTTTGCGCATATTCAAAGATAAATAACTAGTCAAATAAGGGGGTTACTCTTTAATTTGCATTTAAAAGTTATCTCCCGTGACAAATGAGCGATGCTTTAGACGGAAAGCATAGTCAGCAACGTGGCCAATTAGAGAGCGTTATTATCCTTGTTTTCACCAGTCCTCTCTTCCACAAATCCTTGTACAAAATTATCTGATAAATCTGTTGTCAACTCTTCTTTAGATACGCTAATATTGATTTCCGTCTCATCAGCTCCGTAGATCGGCTCCTGAGAGAGATTAATGGAATCAGGTTGTGATCAAATGACACGATATAAATATGTCGGAGAGAGTTCAAGATCAAATCAATGAGACATTGAGTAGACATACACACGTATGCACCTACTCACACGCATGCATTCACGTAATGGAAGTTTATTTCTGATGCTTGATGTATACACAAGAGAGAACATCGTAGTAACCCAACAGAAAACATATCGTGATTGAATGAGACTCAACAAATGTAGGTAAGAGGAGTGAGGCAGCAACTGCTGAAACGTTAAGCACACACATATGAGCATGAGCATGAACACCAACGCATATATATATATATATATATATATATATATATATATATATATATATATATGTGTGTGTGTGTGTGTGTGTGTGTGTGTGTGTGTGTGAACATATCAGTCATATTTATAGGTAGGACATCCAGGTGAATATCAGCATTTAACGCCTGCCTAAATCCCTGACATTCACCGGGATGGCTATAAACATTGATAAATTCTGTGCACTGTGATTAAATATGATCATCACAGATTTTCGTAATCATAAAAATTACTGAAAGTATTATGAACTATACATGTATATATGTAGAGAGAGAGTGATAGAAAGATAGAGAGGGAGAGTGACACGGTAATAGAAAGAGAGAGAAAGAGTGACAAAGAGAAATAGAGTACAAGAAGGAAAATTCACTTCTAATGATTAATTCACGCAAATGGCAGAACAACAAAAGAAAGACCTAATCTATGTTATTGTTAAGAAAGCTCTAAAATTTGATGATTTCTATTCTTAGATCAATGTTAACACGGTTGGGTTAAGCCAGAATATGGTATATTACCTTTGTTATGAGGGAGGTCCCAAATTTTCATGAAGGGCAAGTATTTTTTTTTTCATGTGCTATTCAGCAAGATAATATTGCAGATATATATGATATTTCAGTGATAGTATTGTATTCTTTTCGTTCTGATCCTTGTTATGCGTCTATGACTTCAGTTTAAAATACCATCGTATACGTGCCACATCACTAATCGTGAAGAGCCTGTCTTTCATGAAAGTTGACGGTATTATAGTCATGTAGTAAAAGAGTAAGTGCAGAACGACTGAAATGAAATTGATATTTTGCTTTTACTACTTAATTAATCCGGTATTAAATGCAAACAACCATGCAAGAGACATCAATGTGTTAAGAAAGACGTTACAATCAATGTGGCAGCCGATTTCATTAATTTTACCAGTTGGAAATCGTCGATATGGTACATAATGTTTTGTACAACCTCATTATTTTATTTGTGGAGCGGAAATTTTAAACCAGCGTTTCATTCTATTATCACTTCTGTCCCATAATAGTAGTTACCGTTTTATATATATATATATATATATATATATATATATATATATATATATATATATATATATATATATATATATGCAGAGGCCAAATAACTACTCTCGATGCAAGTTCTCACCTCGTTTATTCTCGGTCTATTCGTTTCTTTCAACGCATCGGCTATGCTTTAAGGAATGGACATTTTGGACCCGACAAAATGAATTATAAACTGCGAATATATATATATATATATATATATATATATATATATATATATATATATATATATATATATAGAATGATCTCTGTCACACAGTTAATACATCACTCGAATTGAACAATGTTAATAAAATGAACAATTGAAGAAAATAGGGCTGCTGCAGGAATCGAACTTTCCACCGATAGGGTAGCCATTTTAACTTGTTTATTCTTTTTATGTTGTTTGAATTGAGCGATGTATTGACCGTATAATAAGAATTAAATGAGTTTATATATAATACAAGGCAATCTATGATTCATTCTGTCGGACCAAATATGTCTCGATACATAATTGAAAGAGACGAATAGACCGAGAATAAACGAGATGAGAATTAGGGTTGGAAATCTCAATTAGGCCTTTGCATTAGCAGCGGTTGATGATGGTGAGAACATCACCATATATATATATATATGTGTGTGTGTGTGTGTGTGTGTGTGTGTGTGTTTGTGTTCATTTTATGGAATATAGATATTACTCTTTCTTATTCATATCATCTACTTATCATAAAAAACCCCATAAAACGAAGAATAATGTAAATAGTTGTCAAAATTAATGCAATGGCCATTGTTAAAGCGTTCGCAAGTTCGTGCTTCCATTAAGAATGCTAAATTTCACCTCACTTTATCATGTCCCTATTTAATTTAAATAAGTTCAGCTGTAACTTGTGTCAATTTAATTTGAATGAATTCAACTGTATTATGTCCTAATCAAATTTAATTGATTCCATCTGTGTTACGTCTCACATTAATCTGCTGTGCTTGATGGGATATAAGCCAGGCAGTATGAAGGGAAAAAAACATAATGTTGGGCTAGACAAAGAAGATAACGTTTTCCTTATGCGTTATTTTTACGGAGAAGTTGGGGCGAGGACGGGGTTGTATTCTATTAAGTGTGGTAATACAAAAAGGGGTCGTGCTCATACAACAGTCAGCATAGTTTCAAATGTGTTTATAAGTTTATGATGAACAAACTATCTGAAAAGTGAGATAAAACCGTAGAATATCCAAATTTGGGATAGCAAGTGATGCATTTCTAATTGGATCTGCATGTAATGAATAAGGAAAGTTTTGGAAATTTAATACCCCCGAGGCACATAAAAGCAGAAGGGGTAAAAGTGGAGAGTGGGCTTGAGCAAGAAGATGGAAGAGAGAAAGCCTGAAGGCAAAGGAAAGCGGGAGATTGTTGCCAGTTCGAAGGGAAATGGACCTGTGCTGGGGATATAATCCCCTACACCCTGAAGAGCCAAGTCACACAAGGGGAGCAGAAGAATTGAACCCACTTTGTTAGTGCCAACGATGAAACAGAAGAGTGTCATAAATCTATCACTTCTTGCAGTACAATCAAACATCACAGTTTTCAAAACCGGCAACAAAAACTGTCAACATAGCATGAGTTTCCCCAGTTTTTAAGTGATTTTGGTTGGCAGGCTATGTATGCGTCACAAGTATAGACTGCACAGAAGGGGCTAGTGAACTGGAAATTCAAATATTTACTCCTTCTCCTGAATCAAAGGCCTTTTGGAAGTCGGTAAATGCTACAGCAGGTGGCAGCTGTATTCTGTTGCTTTTTCTAGTGGTTTTCAAGTCGAGTAGCTTCTTCTGAAACCAGCTTGCACTCATGCTTGGTTTCATCTAGTATTTTTGTGATTCGGTTGCAGAATGAGTTTGCGAGTTTATTAAAAATCGGTCACTCAGCGAGCGTCTGGAAGCACTATGCTGATCCTTTTCTTTTTTTTTTTTTTTACAAATTTTTATTTTCTGTTGATTCAATAAAGGACAACAAAATTAATTAATTGATCCTCCCTTTCTACTATGTTTTAATGCTGCTAAAAGATGTTGGTTACTTGACAGTTTCTATCGATTGACTAACCAGACCTGTTTCATTTAGATCAACAAAGACCATCAAAAAGAACTAATTAGTGAACTATTTTTGCAAGTTTCTTGTGATCTTTGCAGGTTGAAAAAATAACTGTTGTGCACTCTTGTAACTCTATTTAATACCGGTGAAAGTAATTCATGAATATACAGGTTTCCTCATGTGTCTGAGTGTTTATGTGTACACACTTTTTTCATCCAAAATTGAAGTGGTCCTTTAAATGCAGTTCGTTAACTGAAATGGCGTGAAGCAAAGGAGCAATTACCATCAGTTCATATTGAAACAATTTCGGAATGTTCCTAGACTCCTAATTGGTGATGATGGTATGTCACGTTGAGTCACCGGAGTTTGTAGTAGTTGGAGGTGACAGAGCCTGGGGTATCGAAGAGAGAGCAAGATAGATGTGAGTCTTGATGTCCATTGATTGTCTGACAATCTTGTAGCATGTCAGGCCCATTGCCACTGAGTTTTCAAATTGTTTTATGATTTCTCTGATCCAGTTTTTTTCCCTTCTATATTATTCTGTTTTGTGACTTCTCAATATGATGTTGAACATGATTCTCTCTTCTGCACGTTGCATGGTTCTGAGGTTTAGCGGTCAATCTTTCGGTAGACTTAAAAGAAAAATCAATGTTTTAAAGAAAGCAAATTCCTTTCAGAAATCAAAGTTGGCTTCCTCTAATTTGTATGCATGTGGTGAGATTTGACTGACACGGCGTATCTTATATAATATGAGAATCTTAGGCCATTACCGGTTTCACCTGAACTCCGACGTTGTCTGACTTTCTATTTTCATTTCATGTATTTCCTTTCAAATTACTCTTTAACCTATTGATTATTTTTGACCGTTTTATTGCTTGCATTCTGCACATGATTGAAGCCATAAAGACTCGCTTTATTCTGAGCATTTCTTCTTTCTATCTCGAATCTGCTTTTAGAATTGTGTGTGTGTGTGTGTGTGATTGAAAGGCGTGAAATCATGTTTTGGACAGAGAGACAGGGGAAAGATAGAGACACTGGTTGGAGAAAAATGGGGGAGAGAAGGGGTGGGAAGGATGAAGAAATTGGAAGAGATAGATAGAGAGAGAGAGAAAGAAACATAGATGGTTTATGTGTGCGCACGTGTGTGTGTGTGAGTGTAATTGGTGTGAAATATTTTTGGATGTAGAGAAAGAGAGTTACAGAGACAGAAAGGGTGGAGGAAGTGTGAGGGAGAGGGAGTGAGAAAGAAAGATGGAGGGAGGGAGCTAAAAGGAAAGAGACAAAAAGATGCAAGCGTGTATACATACGGATAGAAACGTAGAGAAACGCGAACAGAGAGACATCTGGACACATATACAAAGAAGATCGTTCACCACATCAGCAAATATATAGATAGATACACAGTTGCAAATTGCATAGCACCCTTTTGTATTCACACGAACGTGCCCTTGCGCGTACACGCGCACACACACAGACACACGCACAGACACACACACACACACACAATAACATGAAGTGTGCAAATCCACATAGAGAAATATGTGCACGCACACAATACAAGTGAGCACATATACACATGCGCATACACAAAATAGTGTTGACGCAGACACAGACACATACACACATATCTATACACACGGAATTATTCGGACTTAAAAAGTTTGCAGTCATCGAGAGATGTTCTCAAAGACACATGTACACTCATATAAACATGATCATATAGTTATACTTGCATCATTATGAATAGTGGCATCATCATCATCATCATCATCATCATCATCATCATCATCATCATCATCATCATCATCATCATCATCATCATCAATCTTTTAACGTCCGTCGTTGGACATAGGCCTTCCCCAGGATTCGCCACAATTCCCTATCATGGGCATCGCGGAGCCAGTATTTCCTGAATTTGTTCATCTCTCCATCTTATGTTCTGTCGGCCTCGGTTTCTTAGAGAAAACATGTAAACTTATAGGTACACGATTAACCCACGCATAATACACTGGTACAATAATGGCAGAGATATTTGTAAAATACAGCCTCACACATCTCAATGCACATAAACAGAGGAAACTTTGCACACTCAGATGGAAATTCATAAACACGCAGTGGCGAAAACAGAAATACATGCACACTCAGACAAACACATATATACATTCTTCCACACAGAGAATTTGAAGATACATATGCACACACAATCGTTCACATACAAAATATGCCCTTACATAAATACAAGCAAGCACACACACGAAACACTGGCATACACACACACACACACACACACTCTCTCTCTCTCTCTCTCTCTCTCACACACACACACACACACACCATGAAAGACAGCACACGAAAATACGGGAAGATACTTGCACACACTGAAAAATAATCGCACTCATATACAGAAACATATGCACCGATAGGCATTCACATAGAACAACCGTCAGCAAAATTCTGCATACAAATGTAAACACAAGTACACTGAGTACACAAAATCACAGGCACATACACTCTCACATAAGCATAATGCATATACATGTATATGTAGACACACACGCGGAGTAGCACTTGCACACGAAAACAGATATAGAGAGAAAGAGAAACTTGTGCATACTTACAGGGGAACACCTGTACATACTTAAGGAAACAGGTGCTGCATGTTTATATACGTGGAAAAACAGGTGCAGACAAGCACACCACCATTAAATCTTCTGCGTACACATTAACACTCAGACACATGAGTTCATGCACACTTCCACGAAATAACACGGAGCATACAAATCCACACAGAAATAAACGCACACGCAAATAGAAATACGAATCACAAGCACAAACACATACTAGAACACACACACACACACACACACACACACACACACACACACACGACTAAAATCTTTGTAACAATAACATGCAAAAAAACAATACAAGCGTGTACTCAAAGAAACAGCTGTATACATAAATACCCACAAGACAATCCGGCGAAAACATTGTCAATTATACACTCAAATACCCACACTTGTACTCAGTGCAACTGTTTCAGGCAAAAATACCAACACAGCACACTGGCATACACAATGTCAATTACTCACTCAGATAGCCACAGTTGTACTCAAATTGATGATTGTACACAGAAATACCCAAACGGCACACTTGTACACACATTGTTAATTCCTCACGCAGATAGTCACACTTATTCTCAAGTTGAAGATAGCATACACAAATACCCAGCCAACACATGTCGTCGATTATTTACTTTGATACTAACAATTGTGCTCAAGTTGACAAATGAAAACATCAATACCCACATGACATACGGGCATACACATTGTCAATTACTCACTCAGATATACAAAATTGTACTCAAAGTGACGTTTGCATACATAAATACCCACACGACATGCATGCACACACAATATCAACTTCTCACTCTGATAACCACACTTGAACTGAAAGTGACTCTTGCAAACACAAATACCCTCACAAAACACTTGCACACATGTTGACAATTACTTGCTTCGTAACCCACACTTGTGCTCAAAAAAATGTTTGCACACACGTATATCAACATGACACATCGTAGCAAATATCTTCAATTACTCACTAACATACCAACACTTGCGGTCAAAGTGACAATCGCAAACACAGATACCCACACGACACACATATGTCAAACATATCAATTAATTACCCAGATAGCCACACTTGTACTCAAACTTCCTATTGCATACATAAATGCCCACGTGATACACTATCACACATATTGTCGTTTACTCACTCAGGTACCCACACTTGTATTCAAAGTGACAATTCTACACACAAATATCCTCAGGAGACATTTGTACAATCATTGTCAATCACACTAGTATTCAAAGGGACTGCATACTCAATTACCCACAAGACACATTTGTATACACATGGTCGATCACTCCCTCAGATACCTACACCTGTACTCAAACTGACTATTGCATACACAAATACCAATGTGATACACTTGTATACATACTGCCAATTACTCACTCTGATATACGCACTTGTACTCAAAGTAACAATTGCATTCTCAAGTTCTCACACAACACACTTGTACATACATTGGCAATTACTCACTCAGATACCAACACTTGTGCTCGAGGTGATGACTGCATACACAAATACCCACACGATAAACAGGTACATATTGTCAATTACTCACTCAGACGCCCACACTTCCTCTCAAATTCTGACAAATACTTACACAAATACCCACACTATACACTGGCACACATATAGTTAAATATTCACTCATATACACTCATTGGCACTCAACGGGACGATTGCATACATAAATACCCATTCGTCTCACTGGCACACAGAGTGTCAATTCTTCACTCAGATACCAACACTTGTATTCAAATGGACGTTTACATACACAAATACTCACATGACACACCCGTATACACACTGATTTTACTCACTCAAATAGCTGCACTTGTACTTAAAATCACGATTGCATATACAAACACCAACACAGTACTCTTGTACACACGTTGTCAATTGCTCACTCGGATATTAACTCATGTACTCAAAGTGACGATCACATACACAAATACCCACACGGCACATTTTTATACACATTATTAATCACTCACACAGATACCCACACTTGTTCTCAAAGTGACGATTGCATGCACACATATCCACACGACATACTTGTACAAATATTGTCAATTGCTCAGATACCCACGCTTGTACTCATATAGACAATTGCATACACGAATACCGTCACGACACACAGGCAGACACACACTGTCAATTATTTACTCAGACACCCACACTTGTGCTCAAAGTGACAATAGCCAACACAGATACCCACACGACACAACTGTACAAACATTAATAATTACTCTCTCGAATACACACAATTGTACTCAAAGAAACAATTGTATACACAAATACCCACACAGATACATGTGCACACATTGAAGATCACTTACTCAAACATAAATACACATACACATACATCCACACAGAAGTGTACACAGTGACGAGTACATACCAGAATTAACACGCACATAGATTTAAACAACTGCGCGCACACCAAGTGTAATGCATACATAAATACAGAGGAATACTGTTACACTCGCAGGGACACTTTAACACGTAATGAGAATTGCATAGACAGATACACATATCCATACTCCCATACACCCACCCTACACATCGTGACAAGTACACACCCACATACGTACACACACACATAAAATTTGGAGCTAATGTAACCCTGAAGATTTAATTGAAATTAGACGCAGGTGGAATTCGATTTCAAAATGTTTAAAGCAAGTCAGTAGAGGCATTTAAGTGACTTGCCGTGAAGTTAATCGAATTAACTTTGATCAGAACGAAACTCAAGTATTTTTTCCCAAATCTCCAACCGACGAATAAAGAAAAAATTATAAGTAATCTGCAGATTTTAATCAGATTATATAAGATATGCAATGTGGGCAAAATTTCACTACATGCATGCTAATTAGAAAAATCAAACTCTCATTTAAAAGTTTCAAAAATAGATTTGCAATCAGCTCAGACTAGTGTGGCACAAGGCTCTCAGATGTCTTTTGTCGCCGACACCAAAATTTCCATGGCGTCGGATTCAAATTAAGTAAGATTAAATACCAAAATAATCAAGTAACTTGAAACAAATCTGTAGACTAAGTTTACTGGCACAATAATTGAATTCGTTTCTTAGTTATTTATTTCCATATGTAGGGATTGTCATCTTTTGTAAATTTTATTTCATTACAAAATATTTTTGGAACGGTTCTTTTCACTACCAAATTTGAACAATCGGAAACCTTGATGTGCATTAAAATACATTTTCATCTATCAGTCATACATTTATTTGTTATGTTGTACCATTCATCCTGTTTACAGGACTAAAAGGCTTTGATCAGACCAAAATGAACCAAATTTAGTCTTGAAAAGTACCAAATGGCATCACGACCCATGGCAATACAAATCATACAACCAGTGAGAGCTGAATCCACTAGTAAGGGTCAGCGGCTTCATCTAGCTTATCAATCTCACCCGTATTGTTCATAAACATTGAGACAAATACGCATGAATAATAAAAGTGATCATCTTTCAACTTTTTTCGAGTAATCTCTCTCGATATTTTTTTTTTTTTTTTGTTACCATAGCTATTAGTCTATGGCGGGCAATAAATAGTGCAAATCTTCATGTCCCTCATTCTATCGCAACTACACTCTTCACTCACTGCCATAGACGGACGGTCTGGGTACGTTGCAATAGACAGATTGAACTAATTACTTTATTAAGAATGTTTAAATACAAATAAATACGTAAATAATGTAATAAAGGATTGATCTTATCATAATTCACCAAATGACTGTCTGTCAGAGTGTCTGAAAATATAAATGAGTTCTTGGTGATTCTGGATGATTTTACGAAAATTATTCTTTTCTCGCATATTGATAATTTTTTTTCGCTGGGAGATTCATTTTGGCCACTGGGACTTGAGTAATATTTAGTTCTAAGAGCCTCCACTATATGAGGAACTGTGAAAAAAATAATTGGGTTTGACACATAGATAGTTTTAGATACAGACAAAAACTGCAAAGATGAGAATAATTTTGATAACCAAATGAATCTCTCTTTCGTTGGACAAAATGTTTACGTTTAAAACACTGATAGATTAAGATTTTCATCTTGTTGAAGATCAAAAATGAAAACATCTACTCAGCTGAATTTCCCCTGGCACTAAGACAAAATAGTTTGTCGGTGAGGATCAAACTCTCTATTTTTGCTTAGTAACCATTACCTACTGTCGGGACGTCTTGGAAATATAATGTGTGCGATGCTAGTATCGAACACTATTATTTATTACAAAGTTTATTAAGTTTAACTTGATCTGACAAAAGGCCACTGCCGTGGAGCACTGATTGATTATTGAATTGCTTCACAAATTGTAAATAATGGGAGGCTTGGCTGTCCCAGTACACCGCTAGAAATGCGGGCGGACAAACAGGTTAGACATGTATATGTGTGTGGTTGTAAATTTTCATGTGAGCATGTACTTGTCAGTAGTGATCGAGTCTGTGGGGGTTCCAGGCGACATGACATGCATATAAAATAATTAACCAAGACGTTTTTTTAGGGCCTTATCGGAGAGTCGTAGACGGTCAGTCTGCCTCTGGCCAAGTAGACTCAAACCCCCTGTGGTTCTAAATCCGATTATTTCTTTTATGCGTTTTGGGTTCAGAGATGGCTGTCGGCACATGAAATTAATCAAATCTAGCAAACAGATTTAATATTGGTCACATGACAAAACTGGCCAATTGGAAATGAGAAACTGTGCAGATGGTCTGAGAGAATTTTAAGAGTCAACAGTTGAGATAAGCAGCACTCTTGGGAGCGACACGCTTTCGCCGAGTTACGCGCCAGCCAAAGCTTCGTGCGACCACAAGTTAAATGATCCATAACTAAGTGGAAGAGGAGAAAGAGAGGAAAGAGGAGAGAAGGAAGACAGAGTTTAGGAACTCTGAATGAGGAGAACGAGAGGCAGAACATAGTAAGTAAATAGAATGAGGAAGTCACCCAATGCTTTCGCTCGAAGATAGGAAGGTACCAATGATTATTTAGGGAAATGACCACGAATTTTTTTTTTTTTTTTTCAGTTTTTGCAAAGATGTTGTGTATATGTACAGACGCTAGAGTACAAATTACGAGTCTGTTACAACTGCTCAAGGAAAATAATTTTGCTACGGAAGACAACTTATAAAGAGGTTTGCATCGTTTGGCCTTTGATCTTTCCCTCTTCCTGCCTTGTTCAGATTATTTTGTTGTATCGGATATCATATATCGCCTTGTCTCTACCGTTTCCGAAGCCTTTCGAAACACGACGGACTCTTCTTAAAGTGGGCATCACGACTCACAGCACACATGCAAATACCAAAGCCGATAGAAAACAAGATGGAGAGACGAATCAGACAAGTTCAGAAAGTATTGGCTCCGCGACACCCATGATAGAGAGGTCCGGCGAATCCTACGGAAGGTCAATGTTCAATGACGGACGATTAAAGACTTATGACGATGATGATGATTGCAACTCGAGACTAGCTTGTTAACTATAGCGCTACAGTGGGAACAAAGTTGCGTTGGCAGGACCTTACATAGACTGATACAAGGACATACCATTGAGAACACAGTCACTGGTAAAGCAGCGTAATTTCGAACTCAACTCTTCCATCAAACACAATACAATGATATATCTCTAACCTAATAAACCAATTTGAAATGAAAGGTCCATCAGAAACTCATCAAATAATCTATAAGAACGAATTCTTTATATGATGAGATGAAATTGATTTGAGATTTTAATAAAAGTGAAGAATTTGGTCAGAAGAGTAATTTTTTTACTCATATACATTCAACGACGGATAAAAACGTCCAGTCAGACCGAACCTTGAACTTTCACAGAGTACATATATATATATATATATATATATATATATATATATATATATATATATATATATATATATATATATATAAGCCATTCCTTCGAAGATTGCATTGAAATTGGCATCAGAGACTACGTAGTCGTAATATATTTTCTATTGTGAGGTCATTGGCAATTCCACATGAAAGGAATCAGCAAACCGGATTGAAATCTCGTGGACAGTTCGTAATTACCAACGTATATCCATGGAAAAGGTATGAAACCTCTTTTTTCTCCCAGGCTTGGGTAAAATAGAAGATCAGGCTCAACATTTAGTCATTGTTGAGATCATGAAAATTTAGAGTCGAAAGTGTTCGGTTTAATTTGGACGATGTTTGCATGCATCGGATCCAGACATACAGTCTCTTGTGCATAAATAAGAAAGAGTAACTAAGAAAAATGTAAAGGTTTCCATTGTCTTCCGTATTCAACAGAGCATGCTTTACCAGAGGATTGTTGCCAAAATACACAACATTATCAACTGTTTTACCTTTGACCTGTTTCAGTGATGTTTTAAAATAGTCCAGGCATTTTCCCATGGCATCCCCTAGTTGTGTTGAAAAAATGACTCCACATCAATGTTACTATTAATTTCATCCTAGTATCATAATTTGTGATACTGAGATTTTGTTTTATTCAAGTTTCTTTTTCGTCATTGTTGAGATTAGTGTATTATTTCATTTTACTGTATAGATCAAGTGTAATGATATATGTTAAATGGACTATCTATAGGCAAATATTTGAGTTCTATGGAGAAAAAATTCTTAACTTTTGTATTCATCTTTCTTATATATTCATCTATCGGGATTTTTTGCCCTCGTGAAGTATCCTGACTTTTGTCTATGAGCGTTTGAAGTGGACTGACTGAAAATCTCAATACTGGGATAGCATTCAGCACGTTCCCAGCACTCCTCCCAAACGCGTTGGAATCGGTCAAAGAAAACTTTCAGGTAAGTTCGGAATTTTAGGTGCATCAATAAAACTCTCGTACATATACACTATCGGAGCATACTGTGAACGTAAAAAGTATCCGATTACTTCAAAAAATAGATTTTAACATCCTTATAAAGCTTCAAAATGGACAGAGATCGGACCTGAGAATAAAGAAGTACAAACATTGGTACTATTTATTTAAGATTAATTAATAGAAACTTATAAACAAAAATCAAGAATCACGATCCTAACTCTGACATATCTGAAGACCTAGATGAACTCAGGGAGTACTGGCTCTGCAATGCCCATGATATAGGGGTTGGCATATCTTGGAGGAGGTCTATGTCCAACGACCAATGCTAACAGTCTGATGATGATAAATATGTTAAAACAAACCTTTTGAAATGTTTCGGATACTTTTAGCTCTCATTGTATTTGCGTAGTCGTATTCACTGTATTTGCGTAGTCTAATCAACGGAGCCTGCGGCTGTATCCTTGTTATCTTTGACACAGTGATTCGCAGTCGTATTTAGTGATATCTTGAGATTTTGTTGGTTAGGATTATCCATGCTGAGCATAACTTGATCCCAGACACCAAATGAATGCTGCTTTCTCGAATTTCCGATAGGGGCATTTATTCATATCTATTTTCACTTTACTTTTTTCTCATCTCCGATAGTCATATCAACAGGTATTCCTCTTTTTATGTTGATTTAAAGTCATCGCATTTTCCTTATTCCACAAGTTCATACACACCCGGTATGTACCCGAGTATATACTCGAGTTTTTAAGTCGACTTGTATATTGATAATCATTTTGTAAGTCTGACATTCTAACGAAAGGTGAAAGATAAAAAGTAACTCCTGCTTCCAAAAGAGTACACCATGAATTAATGATTTCATAAATATGAATCAATGGTCGACTATAAAGAAGATCGGCTTATACACGGTATGTGTGTGTGCGTTCGTGAGTGTGTGTGTGTGTGTGTGTGTGTGTGTGTGTGTGTGTGTTTTGGAATAATCTGCCGTCAAGATCTATGTCCGGCGATGGACGTTGAAAGGGTGCTGCTGATAACGACGAATTTGCAAGAGTTCCCATCACTTTTTTTTCAAATAAGAGACTGAATTCATAATTGGGAAAAAGATTTTTGCAATGACTTTTTGCATACAGTAAATAGTTACAGAATACGTAAATGATAGAAGGAAGCAGATATTATCGGTTCTCACAGCAGATGTGCACATAGGGTTTTCAGTGAAATGATATTTAGCTAGAGCGATATCAGGGAGTCATAGACGGTCAGTCTATCTCCAGCAAAGTAGACTCAAGCCCCCTGTTTTTTCTGAATCGAATTATCATATTGTCTTTTTGAGTTCAGGGTTCGTGGTTGGCACATGAAACTGGTTAAATCTAACAAGCAGATTTACCCTCAGCATTGGTCACAAAACATAGTAGGCCGTTTGGAGATAAGGAACCACGTTCTGATTTTAAAATGTATCGGATACTTTTGGCTCTAATTGTATCTGCGTCGCCACACTCGTTGTATCTTCGTGGTCTAATCAACAAAGCCTGGGACTGAATCCTTATTGTCTTTGACATAGTGAGCTGCACTAGTATTTTTTGTTATCTCCAAATTTTGTTGGTTTGAATTATTCGTGCAGTGCATAAAATGATCTTTGCCAACAAACAAAATGCAGATTTCATGAATTTTCGATATGGGGTTTCATGCATACTTTTCTTTGTTTTATTTTTTCTTGTCTGCAACTGTTAGGGTAAGAATCAATTCCTCTTCCCATACTGATTTCAAATCATCGCATTTTTCTCAATTCACAAGTGCATATACGAACACTCTATATACTAGTGTATAGGTCGAGTTTGGATTATAACATGAATATTGTATGAATGTATAATATGAATATTGAATACGAAATATGAATAAGGCGATATTTTGTGTAATACAAAGTAAATTAATGTGATATCATATAAGAACGTTTTAAGTTTAATCTTTTACTTTGACTTTTCAAAAACTATATTTTTCAACAATGGATGAGCTCTCCCCACTTATATACAAACCGAGGTTCATGGAACGAACACCATTTTGTTGGGAATATGTTGGAAACATACTTTCAGGAAAACGTTACTTTTTTTTTCTTAATAAAATTCAAAATTCTGATGTTTTTGTTACTTTCAAAAAGTGCATTTTCTGCTTTTGAAGCTGATTAACTCGGAAACTGATAAAGTTAGAAACACGGAGTTTTCACCAATGGATAGCCCAGTATTTCATAATTTATCATTAATGCAGCAAATGTGTTTGGGGAATGACAGAACAGCGGAAAACAATCATTGTGAAAGTGCGAGAGCATTGTATCTGCACTTTTAGTAAGTATTTGTTACAACTCGATTTTTCGACGTATAGTTTCGAACCGGTATCTTCAAAAAATATTCTGTACAAAATATCTTATATACTACGGTAGTGTTTTTGATGCCAAACAAAAATCAGGTCTGATTTATTTACTTTTAAAGCCTAACATGTCATTGTTTCAAGATGGTCTTCAATTGCCATCCCAGTATGGCAATATTTTAGTAAAGGGCAAATAGCCAATAATTAGAATTTCCCTCTTGGCCTCATTTATGAACTCCAGAGGGAAAACAGAGGGTGATACGCCTGGCATCAGCTTGGCTAATGGAGCCATCCGATTGACGTCAAATTGGGTGTCAGGGCACCTCGAGGGCGTCTTCCCCCTGGTTTGGCAGTTGTCCTTTTCCTAGACTTGTTACCTTCCCAATGGGACTGGGGTTGTGCTATGAAGAGTTTTCACACTCATCGTCAGGGAAAGGAAACTGCAACCATCTGCATGTGGGACAGGCATGTTAACCATCACATTGTCCGAGTGGAATAAGATAACAAAGCTCTCAATACAGACCAGACGATTACAATATGAATGAAGGGTCAGTAATCAATCAATGAGTGAGCAATATCGATACCAATAACTGATCAGGTGTTCATAAGTATAAAATTGATCATAATAACCAATAACATATGAACGGTGTCTGTAACTAATCAGACAATAAAACAAAGACCTATTAAGTGTAGCCTACTGAAATCGTTCAGAGAGGAATCGCTGGATCATTGTCCGACCATTATATCTAACGGCCAGAGAATGATAATCATGTGAAAGAGTGATAGGAGAGAGGGGATATGGACTGAGAGAGAGAGAGAGAGAGGGTGGGGAAGAGGGAGAGGGAGAGGGAGAGGGAGAGGAGTATTAAAGTGTGGACATTTAAAAGAAAAAATACAGAAGGAACGAAGGAAACACAGAGAAAAAGAAAGAAAGGTAGAAATAAAGAGAGAATGAGGGAAAATGCTAGGGAAGTGGGAAATAAAAAAAAGAGATTTCTTGGAAATAGGGAGAGAAAGGGGAGAAGAAAGAGAAAAGGCAAGTGAGAGAATAGTCTTTCGATTTATTTGGGCAATTTTTTTCTTCTTTTTTTTTCTCCGAGCATTGTTAAAAGAAAGTTCTTTATGTTCACTTAACATTGTCACATGTATCGCAAAAAAGGAAATATCTATAAACAGATTTCAATGGAACGATAATTGTTTTATCAGATTATGTAACTCTCTCTCTCTCTCTCTCTCTCTCTCTCTCTCTCTCTCTCTCTCTAAATGAAAAAAATAAATGAATATACCTACTCCTAGCGTTGTTTGATCTCTGCCCCAACGCCACAGTGGTTGGGCAGCTTTGTAGTTTGTTATACTACAAGCATTCGTTCATTTTTTTTCATGTGATTAAAAATAGATTTTCGCCCGACTAGAGAAAAAAGCTGGCGACGAAGATCGTCCCAGGTCTGTCTTGAATGTGGTAATCCTCCAAGTGCAGTTATTTTTGGGACAAAAGAGTTAAAGAAATCATTATTGCGTATTTGCTTTGATTCTTTTTTGTGTGTCACAATTATTTCTCAATTATTTCTCAATTATTTTTCAATTGCGCATAATACCCGGCGTTTCGCAGACTGAAAGGTAGCAATAAATGGTCTGTAATTGTTCTTAATGGAGGGATATTCGACTAAATAAAACACGATCGAATATCTGCTGAAAAGTTATCTATCATTTCATGAATTAACTGACTGTCTACCACGTTTATAACGCTCTTGTGTCCAATTCCTTCTTTAAGTTTGAGCATTTTAGAGTTACCATGTTTCCTTACCTCTGGCTACAAACCATGTTTAAAAGTAGAAGAACATGCACTCACGCACGCACGCATCTTCTCGAATATATATTAGATATACATCGCTAGATGGGAATCAGATCATTGTCATCGGGTCGAGTGCAGTTGCCTCACTGTTATCATTGAGTTGCAAATATCCGATATTTATTTGGCTTTTTTCAGGTTAGTGCGCTTTAGGGCTAACTTAATTCAACCTCTGGTTATAATGTTCGGTTTGGAATAATAATAATAATAATAATAATAATAATAATAATAATAATAATAATAATAATAATAATAATAATAATAATAATAATAATAATGAGGAGAAGAAGAAGAGGAAGAAGGAGGAGGAGGAGAAGAAGAAGAAGAAGAAGAAGGAGGAGGAGGAGGAGGAGGAGAAGAATATTTTTTTCTCAAATGTATTCGATAATTTTGAAATAGTACATATGATTCTATTTCAATGTACAATCTCAGAGTTTTCCTGAAAGTAAGATGCACCGATATAATAAGTAATCTTAGGTTCAGTAATGCGTCCACCATTTGTCGAGATAGAGGCAGGAATAAGAGGAAAAAGAGTGAGTAGTTTTTCTTTTTGGTCTGTTGATTCTCATACTTGTAAAATATTGTGATATGGGAGTATTATTTTGGGATGAAAAATCATAAATCAATTTTTTTATAAATACAAAATTACTGAACTCGTTCATTCTACTATCACTCCATGACATTAATGACGATACGCCTTTAAAAATATCAGATTTCTTCTTTCGCTTTTATTTCTGCTCTTTAATGTAAGTGGGACCGTCCTTCAGACGGATAGTCCGACGGGACGGGCGGACTGAAAAGAGTTTAAAAGATATTTCTGGGCACATCTATAAAAAGCGAGCCCACTTCTTACAGCAGATGTAATACTGTGACCAAACCGATTCAATACAATAGGGCGGTGAAACATGGAAATAAGATCCACATGGGGCTGAAGGAAATATCATTTTGCACTCACTTGGTTCAATCTTGCGTTCAGGAAAACTCTGTGACAATATATCAAAATGGAATAAAATGTATGTTTTTTGTAGTCATCTGCAATACTTACTTCCGAAAATGTTCTGTAGAGAATTTATTTACCCAGATTGATTATATTTCATCAAAAGTATCATCATTCATTCTCAATAAAATTAATCTATGAGTATATTGCATGTTTCGCTCCAAAAGCAGTTTTCAAGTGGTTTAACTGATATAGCATTGGTTTTCTTAAGTGTCAGGAAGGCGAAACAGGTTTTTACTCTGAGAGGAGTTTTATCGAGCAGTTTCAATTTCAGGTCCAAGCTTTGCCGTACATGGTCTTAGGGGAGTAACAAAAATAAGACAGGACATTTTCAGGTCAGTAAACAGCGTTTTCAAAGGGTTTCAGCTGTACGTAAACTGTTGCATAGTGTTGAAACCATACCAAAAACAAGCATACAAGAAGGATTTTTAGATTTGAAAGCAGTGTCTTTGAGGGTTTTCTCAGAGTTTCAGGTTCATAACGTCATTGCACATATGCTTTTGAAAAGTGTTAAAAACGAGTGAAAACAGACCCAAATGGAGTATATATATATATATATATATATATATATATATGTATACACACACACACTCGGGGAAACATCATTTTACATATACACACACACACACACACACACACACGTATATATATATATATATATATATATATATATATATATATATATATATATATATATATATATATATATATATATATATATAGATAGATAGATAGATAGATAGATAGATAGATATAGATATATCCATAAAAAATGACGGACAAGCACTATCTGTTCAATCTTTTAGTAATCTTACTTGTTTTCGTGTGAGTGAATAGATCTTTGGTTTCAATTGATATAGTTATTGTCTAAAAGACTAATATCTATTATATATATATATATATATATATATATATATATATATATATATATATATATATATATATATATAGTAGATATTAGTCTTTTAGACAATATATATATATATATATATATATATATATATATATATATATATATATATATATACACGTTGTCTGTATGTGTGGTCTTTTTGCAATATGATGTCATTATTTCTAACAACATTCTTTAATGACACATGCGTTCTATAGGCCGATGGCTTTCATATTCTTGTGAGACTATTGAAGATGATCAATTTGTTTGCTGCAATTTTCACTCTGCATGCCGCATTTTTAATTTGAATAACATAGTTTTTACTCGTCAATCATAACAGCTGATTTTCAATAACAGCTCGCCCCAAGGGTGACGTAATAATGAAATTCCAATGTATATTTGTATGTATTTCGATAGGTGGGTAAAGTGATTGTGGTACCAATCAAGAATTCTCATTAAAACTTCTTAAATTTATCGTAATCTACTTCCTTTTGATTCATAGTTGACAGTATTACAAAATTACGTTTAATTTTTTCCTCATTTTTCGAATTTGTGATTCCACTGTTACCAATATAGATTTGTTTTCAATTTTACGAATTTTCAAATCAATTATCGCTGATTCAAAGGTTTCTTCTAATTTTTTTTTTTTCAATTGAGCAGTGATTTCAATATTGGAATAATTGAAAAGAAAATCTAAACTGGCTACACCGTAGGGTGACATGTCTGTCAAGACCTTCCAAAAAATCTTCGAAAGAATGTTTATATTCATATTACGTCAGTACATTTGCAAAAAGTTAAAAAAAAAATGAATATACGTACCTGGTTATTTACCTGGTCATATACAAGAAGAAACTTCTTAAATGCCATTTTTTTAGAATTTTTTTCCCTGAAAATGAGACACCATGCGCATGAAGTTTGTCTTTCTAAGCTGTATTCTCATTCGTGCATGCATCAATATACATCAATTAACCTATAGTGTATAGGATAGCGCAAAAGTCACTTTCCAGTTTAAAACCAGAAGGACGTTTTCATTATGAAGGTAATACAATTTTCCTTTTAGATATTTTTTTTTATTTTGAACCTTTGAGATTACTTCGAACTAATTGTGGAATATGGATTTCTGAACCACATGAAATTAAATGGCCGGATAGAAAATGGTCATTAACGGAGTATTATATTCCATGATTAGCTCAAAATAATTCCCGAGATGCCAAATGAAACAAGGTTTCTCAACCTGTGCGATATCACCCACCACTGGGCAATTCTAGCCCTTGGGTGGACGATGAGCAACTGTGCAAATAAGGGTGGACGTTTGAAGAATATTGGCGAGTGATATAGGATTTTGAGTTTGAGGAATTGCATGGATAGCTAGACACAGTATGTGTGTGCCAAAATTTTGGTGCCGCTATTTTGCATTACTTTCATTAAAGAAACATTGGAAGCTCTTCATTCTGCTTATTTTGTAAGAGTTAAAATTATTTTGGTATCCCTTGGAATACTTATTATACAGGTGGGCAGTGAAAAACCTCTTCGAGCTAAAGTGAGAGTTGACATCAAAATCTCCGAGAACTCCTGATCTGAACGGAAAATCTCTTTTATTTTTCATTAAAAATTTTATTTAAAATGGAAAGTGACTTTTGCACTGTACTATATTTCAACTCGGTGTCATGACCCTATATACCCTCTACTGGTTTTGCCCAAGTTCTTATGCTCTTGCACACGATAAGACACAGGTGTGCTTTTCTGCTCAAGGACATCTGGAGATGCAATGGGAAATTCATTTCCTCGAATGTAAGATGCATGCTTGATTGATAAGACGTTATCACGAATTAGTCAAGGTCTTTAAGATAATATATATATATATATATATATATATATATATATATATATATATATATATATATATATATATATCTTTAACGTATGCCCAGAAGATATGATAAGGAAGTTTAAAAGAAAAATATTGCTAAAACTGTTTCCATAAGACAATTTTAAAATCATATACATGAAGAGCTGTGTATGTCACAATCATAAGATCAGTAGCAAACCTCGTTCCCTATTTTCTTATCGAACTACGTACCTAATTTCCTCTTATCCCCCCTTTCCTGTGTCTATTTATTGAACTACTCAGCTTTTGTCCCCACTCCCATCTAATCCCCTTATTAATTTTTTAAAACTTTTCCCTCTCCTTTTCACTCTCATCCTCTCCTTGAACTACCCTCTCTGACAACTTACTCTCTGTCTCTCTGTCTTCCTACCTCCTATTAAACTAACTCATGTTCTGTTCTACCTGCACCCTTGCTGCTTATTTAATTACCTTTGTTTTGTTCGCTCTCCCTTTCTACCAAACCTTCCACATAGTATCAGTAGCAGCAATCATAAAAGTTTGTTTTTGTACGATTACGATAAAGGTCAGTGAAGCGACAGGCTTAGTTCGAAATAATGAAAGTAACTCAGAAAAAAACTTGTCAGCGTGTATTCAACATCTGATTATACAAAAAATCAATTCATTCTCTCAAAAACTTCTAAACTCTGAATATTATTATAATAGATATCTTTCTAAGTTTAGCTCAGCAAATGACGCAGTTAGGGTATCTGAATATAAAGAATATCCTACGTCAATTTTCCAAACATGGAAACTTCCCTCCGTTGAAAATTAGAATTTAGAATCCTGAATTCTATCCGGGCCTGAACATTGACGATCATGATCATGATTAATGCCAATGGAAACAGGGCTGGCCTAAGGTACTGGCAACACAGACAGTTGCTCGGGGCACAACTTCAAGGTGACACCTGTCATGTGTCTAATGAAAAGCTAAACTGGCAAAATGAGAAAATTCCCCGACATGCAGTCAGCTGCAACGGATACCTATCTGTTAAATACTTTCTGCTGTGGTGAAACTAAGAAAAATATTGGCGACATAAATTTTCATGACCAACGATGAGAGCATTCAATCAATGAATTGAAATAAAAATTATTGATACCTAGTATCAATCATACGTACACATAGTTAATTTAGGGGTTCGTCAGTATTAGGAAATGTAGGATGGAGGAACTTGGTATCCTTGAGAAAGGTATGAATCCACTCCCCCAAACAAACCTGGCGTTGTGCCTTCAAAGGAAACTGGTGTTAAACTTTACTCATTTCTCACAGCTCCCGTAACCAAGAAGGACGGCAGTTGTCATGTCTCGTGGCACCCCTGGAAAACGTCACTTGAGGTCGAGAGGGTAGGATCGTCCCCGATACAACACCTTTCGCCCCCCGCCCCCGCTTTAAAAACATTCGTGCACTAGTTGCTATGCAAATCTCGATCAAACCCCATACATGATTGGAACGAGATCTCAGGATTAAACTTTGGACTTTATGATCTTAATATTGTGTGTGAGATTCTTGGATCTAAGCAATCAAGCATATTGCAGTATTTCAAACTTAACCCATCGATCAAAGCCGACGACCAAACTCAGTCTACCGGAGGAAGGCATATGAACAAAGTATATTTCAAAAGATTTCTCCCTATAAACTACTAGCGATTGCTCCTTCACATTATACCATTTCAGATATGGGCGGAAACCTATAGACCTTTCGTAAAGGTGAAGCGGCGTACGGCGAACTTTCGATAAAATTTTGATATCGGTAAATAAATATCAAAATGCTTCTCCATATTGCAGTGGATGACAAACAGGTCTTGTAGACCGCTGCTCCTGAAATGAGTTTCGTCCGCACAGGGAGTCTCATGCTTGAGGAAATGCAAATTAGATAATTGCTTACTTTCGACTCGAAGCCGGCCTTAGTATTCCTTGCATCCTGAGCAAGCTGAACAACCGAGTATTTTAAAGTATAGTATTTGCTTATTTGATTTTTTTAAAGGTTAAAATAGAGTAAATAGATATTTTGGAATATGGGTACAATATATATATATATATATGTATAATTGATACTAGATATCAATAATTTTTATTTCGATAGGCTTGCATCTTGCATTTTTGGAGATACATTTCCGACTACTGTTTTCTTTACCATTTCGTCAATTCTGATATTTGATATGAGACGGATATGTATGAGTTTTCAAACCAAGACGGGAAAATAGTTATACATGTACACACACACGCAAACACGTATACAAAAGGGTAGAAACATAAATATGTCTATGTCGCGAATGCATTACTTTAATATATATATATATATATATATATATATATATATATATATATATATATATATATATATATATAGAAAATACTAGAAAAATAGTAAAATGCTCAGCTACGTATTTAGTTTCGGTGGAGAACTTTTCGGGCTTATATCTCTATAAAGAACGAAACGTGTAGCGAAACATGTAGTTAATTATCAAGTGTTTACTAATATTCAGACACAGTATACTCGCTAAGGCCCCTCTATTCAGGGTTGAGCACTCTTTACGTGAGGTAACTCATCCATTTTAAGCTTATGCAATGCTCTTCCACAGGAATAGAGCACTCTGTGTTATCAAGTGTTTTCTAATATTCAAACATAGTATACTTGCAATGCTCTTCCGCAGGAATAGAGCACTTTGGTGGATGAGGAGTTTCTACGTAAATGAATATATCGCTTAAATCCAGCCTCACTGACCACCCAGTTCCGTAGTCCATAGGTAGGATATCGGCCTATCGATGCTAGGGTTTCAATTCTACCTAGCAGTACTGGGATAAAGTTTATGGCCTCACTGAAGAGATTTAATACATCGAAACAGCTGTCTGTGGGTGACACAATAATTAATGCTCCACTATTCAGGCTTGAGCACTCTTTAGGTGAGGTAACTCATCCACTGTAAGCTTATGCAATGCTCCTTCACAGGAATAGAGCACTCTGGTGGATGAGGAGTTTGCACGTAAATGAATATATTAAATTAATGAAATTCAGCCTTATTGACCACCCGTAGTCCAGAGGTAGGATATCGGCCTCCTTAGGGCTGCCTGGGATAAAGTCCATAGCCACACTGATGAGATGTAATACATCGAAACAGCAGTCTGTGGATGACAGAATAATATATATATACATATACATATTTAAATATCTATCTATGTATCTATATATATATATATGTATAGATATATAAGAATATAGTTCTTAGTTTGCCCATGCAGCATATGACCGACATTGGATTATATAGGAGAGAGAGAGAGGGAGAGTTGCTTACTTGCAAAATTAAATTTTTTTTTCATTATCTCTAAATCACCACCGAATAGCTACGAGGGTTCCCATTGATATTTCCATATTTCTGAATTTGTTTTTGTTTTTTGTTGTGTTTTTTTTAAACACAATTGGCGCAATTAGTGAATTACTATTTGTTTCAGTGTTATCGTTGTTGTTTTTTCTCTTTCCATTATGAAATAAAATGAAAAATGAGGAATGCACATTGCGTCAGGTGTATAAAGTGTGGGAAGATTGTTGTAAAATAAAATAAAATCTTTCTACCTTGGAGTGGGGTGTATCTGTGCTGTCTGAAGGACTGACTTAACAAAACAGTGACGCAACAAAGGATAGACGTTCATACCCTATCGAAGGTGTGACATAACAATGGAGCGACAATAATATCATATCGCAGGAACGAAATAGTAAATACCGTATCAAAGAAATGACACCTTTAAGAAATCAAGAAACAGTTCAAAGCAAGAAAATTAAAAACGTACAATTTTTTTGAATGTTATTGAAATTATTGAAATTCTAAATATTTTATTCCAAACATTGAACACATTAAATTGATAAAAAAAACATTTTAAACTTGTGAAAGGTTCTTGTTCTCCATCAGTGAAACTTCCGATTCATGATCGTCTTTCATTTTGTTTCAGAAATACTTCTGGAGCAGTGAGAATGATTCAGAAGCATTCTTCATTGTCAGTTTAATACGGTAATATTTGTGTCACTCCTTTGAAAATTATTTCTGATTCATCATTTGTTTGTTTCGTCACTTCTTTGTTATGTCACTCTTTCGTCATGTCACTCCTTTGTTACTAAACCAGTTATATTTGTCGCTTGAGTATGATAGGATTTACGGCATTACAAATCTTGCATACTTTCGAGCGAATTTGGGGCTAAATTATCCTGGTGTATTGACCACCCTATGAGGCCGAAGATCAGTCGACCTTTTTTGTTTCTTATAACACGTATCAGAAGTATATCTTCTTAACTTTAAAACAATGTAAATGGATACATAAAATCAATATTTCATGACAACTGGAAAAATATAAATGAGAGTAGCAAACATAACAAAGCAAAATATATAGATTCGATCGCCGTGGGGACAAGAATAAAGGACCCCTAATGGAAAATATGCGAATTTCATCCTATATGGGAATATTGATCTTGTTCATTAATATCAGTAGACGTTTTTAGAAAAAAAAAACAAAAACAAACTTTAGAATAATTGCTTACCATCTTTTGTTAGGACAATGTAATCTTTTCTTCCCACCCTTGAGGTTGACAAAGTGTTTAGGTCAGTTCATCCAATGACCTTCCGCAGGTGTAATATGTAATATCCGTTAGCGACGACAGCTCCTGCTATCAATATCATTCTCGATCGATCTATCGATTACATAAACTTCCCATTTTTACGCATGTTAGATATAAGACCTGGATAAGACCAGAGAATGAATCAGCCGAAACGTTGTGTCAACATCAAAATTAGAAAAAAAAGATTTGGTTGTCCGAATAGAAGTTGGTGAGGTAATAGCTTTTCTCGAGATTTTACACAACACATTGCTTAGTTTGGAATAAAATAATATAGAAAACAAGTAACGACACTATTCAGACGACAGTAATGTTGAAAACGGTTGTGATACTGAGGAAAGTGCGGGGATACAATCAGAACATCGATATGTCGAAAAAACTCCATTCTAACAAAATTTAGACGATTAATACTACAGAACCGAACAAAAACTAAATGTATTAAGTTCTGACGGATGTTGGGTGTTCTGTTTCAGCTTATTGCTGTTATGGCCGAATAACGTTGGGCACACTGGTTCTCGTACGATCACTGAAGTTAAGCAACACTAAGCCTGATTATTTTTTAGATAGATGACCAACTGGGAATACCAGATGCCGTAAACAGCTGGGATTATTTAGCAAACCTCTCATAAGGGGAAGAATAATCTTCAGCGAGCAAACAGAATTGGAGTGGAAAGCCTGATAGACTGATCAGGAAATGAAAACATGGCATATGACAGAGATCTATGTATCCAATACCTTTGGCACGTTTGAAAGCGATTTTAAGGGCTTCTCAAAGAGTTCAGAAATTGCTAAATCTATTCAGTGGACTGGATTGCAAAAATCAGTAATGATGCCAAGGACAGTGTCAGAGTTGCAAAAATACTTGCCGTCAACAGATCTCGAGTAGAAAGCACCAAATACATCTGGCGCAAAATCCTAATATTCAAGGTTTGAGACTATGTTGACCACAGTTGTTTGGGTCTGCAAAAATAGAAAGGAAGATGTGAGACTAGTGACCTTCCTGTAGTCATCACTGGCTAGAAATTTAAAATGAATATGGCAGAATAGTTAGAGAATCTGGGTAAGGTCTTGAATGTACAGACAACAGATCTGCTTTGATCTGCAATGATGCTCAGACGAGACCTGAAGACCTGAGGAGACTCGCCCGAATAATAATAATAATAATAATAATAATAATAATAATGATAATAATAATAATAATAATAATAATAATAGTAATAGTGAAAAAATTAACTCAATGCAACCAATAGGCTTGCATCTATAACCACCCAAGCGATGTATGTAGTAACATACAGCTTCAATTCAATAATCTGGAAGCTGAATGACATCAAGAGACTGGACACAGACAAGAAAGATGTTCACCACGGAGAAGACGTACCAACTGAAAGCAGATGTACGTATCAAGAATCTCAGCGGTGGCGTGGTCAGGTCCAACTTGAACTTATGCTCAAGATCATCACTATCGGGTAAGATGCATACCCTTCAACAACTGCAAATAATGAAGCACCAGAATCCACTCTACTAAGCAAGAGGATTGCATTTTTTAGAAAGATCTTGATGTCCCTGTAACCCCATCGATAGAAAAAGATGCCGCATCAATGAAATAGAAGGCAAAACAGCACGGACAAAAACGACCGAAGGAAGGTTAAGAAGGTGAATGGGAAGTACTCCAAAAAGATGAAGAAGGAAGATTTGCAGGAAATGCAGGATTTAAACATCCGAAAGATGGTATGAATACCGACCGTACGCTGTCTTTGAAAAACTGCGATGTGACCATTCTCTGTGACATGACCGTTCACATTAGCAGAGGAAAGAGCAAATAAACCTGATATCGTTACCAAGGAAATGAAAGAAAAGTGGTGTGTGCTTATCGACATTGCAATGCCGTCTGAGAGAAACACTTCTATGAAAGTTACGGAGAAGCTTTCCAAATACAAATACCTGGAGGATAAGGGGTATGATGACTGTAATAACAGCACTAGGACTCATGGAGAAGGGAAGAGAAACATTCACCAACCGTGTCTCATGAAACCTCAACAGCCACATTGTCTAAAAGATTGCCCAACTCGAAACAGCTTGCACTCCACGCTAAGCACTGTAGACAAAACGACAACTCTCCTATAACATTTTAAGCATTAAAGAAAAGAAACTAATAATAATAATAATAATAATAGTAATAATAATGGAAGAACTTAGAAACACTGAACGTCCCCTTTGAGGAAAAAAACGGAATTGTAAACTACATCATAAATCGTAAATGAAGCCAGCTGACGTAGAAAGAATACAATAATAGACACAACAGAGTTGGGACAGTTAGATTTTGGTTGAATTTAACACCATCCTAAAAAACGCATTCCAAGCTCTGAATTACCTCCCTTATATGTCTAGCCATTATTGATCATTTTGCATTTCGAACGTTACCTTTCGTTTTATTTCTGATGCCATGATTATTTCATTTAGTGCCGGACATATGAACGGTGAATGAATATTTCTGATAATAGAATTCAATATCTTTGACTAATGATATATCAATTTGTGAAAGGAATTTGAATTTGGAAAACAATGACCGGATTTACCTGCTTTTGATTCAAAAATTCTTGCATCAGAAATATAACAAAAAGTAGCATCCGAAATTCAATATGATTTATTTGGCAGAAAAAAAATACTTTAAGGGAGATGATTCAAGATTAAAGACGCGAGGATTTGAGAAGGATACTGAATTGAACCAAAGCTAACAATCGTTTGCTGAAAACTGTGCAAACGACTCCCAGGGGTAAGAATACAAGAAAGCAGAAAAAATTGAAAACTATGAGTAACTTGTTTGAGGGCTGCCAAAGAAAAGAAAAAAAACAGGGATATGAAATTTAGAATCGCGCTGGCGCACTTGGCAAACCGTCAAAAACATAAGGGAGGAGGAATTAAACGAATTATCGATTTGAGGAAGAACTGAAACAGTCGAAACCACAGCGCTGCTGGAGCTTGTGAGGACACTGAGAAAGGTTCATGGAGATTTTGGGGAGACTTAAATGTCACGCAGTCACCAGCGATAATCACCAGACATCTGGTGTGAACATGCAAATACGTGCAGCAGCAATAATAATAATAATAATAATAATAATAATAATAATAATAATAATAATAATAATAATAATAATAATAATGATAAAAAAAACTGAAAAGACACGAAAAGTTTTACACCGATCCAAACGCTCACTCAGTAATTAGAGTCCCACGGTATACTATAATTCATTTTACAGTAAATATCTGCTTACGTTAGAACACGAGTTAATTTCAGATAGTTCCATAGTCATCTCCCCCTACATTGTTTGGTATCAAAATATTTTTCAAAAATTTTAAATCTCACATTTTAAAGAATTTGGTGAAAATAATTGCATTCTCTACTGAATGATACAGCTGATGCCTTGCATGTAACTAACAATTCCATTTTACTGAGATGTTTTTTTTTTCAAATATGAAAACTGAATCTGAATTTTCCAAGTAAATTTTTCAAGGTAATCTATGAAAAATATCGTTAAATACCGCATTTCCCGGTTGATAAGTCGCTACTTATGATAAGATGCACCCTTTACTTAGCTAGGTATTTTCAGGGAAAAATATCAAATAGCTTACCGTGATTTCCGAAGGCATTTTTTCCAAAGAAAAATGCGTCTTATCAGCCGGGAAATATGTTAATTTGTTTCTTACTTGGTCTCCCGTTGATGTTGAAAGGAAAAAAAGGACTGAAGAAATGTTTTTTTAATTTACAAGATATGTTGCGTCTCATCGAAAGATATATCGGCGACATATGACAGAGTTCAAATAAAAACAATATTAGAACAAATTTAATAACGAAGTTTCCTTCACGAGAGCACGATGTGTTTATCAGTTTTCCCGTCAGGTGATCCCATATGGTAACGTTGCTTTGCGTTTTGGAAATGATTTTTTTCTTTCAAATTCGAGTTTTAGGTGCCAGAAATCACAGGTATACACGGACGCATATATATATATATATATATATATATATATATATATATATGTGTGTGTGTGTGTGTGTGTGTGTGTGTGTGTGAGTGTGTGAGATTTTCCCAACAATGTGTAATTTTTTGGTTTAAGATTTAAAACGACTGAAATATCAAAGTTTCATATATTTTTCATTTCTGATAAGGTGTTCAGTAATCTGTAGCGACGTCAGAAGTATATGAATAGTTTATAATTTAGTCGCTTTTTACTTATTACACACACGTATATATATATATATATATATATATATATATATATATATATATATATATATATATATTTATATATATATATACATATATACATATATATATATATATATATATATATATATATATATATATATAATGCTCTTTCATAGGAATAGAGCACTCTAGTGGATAAGGAATTTCTGTGTAAATGAATATATCGCTTAAATTTAGCATTACTGACCATTGAGTTCCGTGGTCCACAGGTAGGATACCGGCCTCCGGGTCTGAAGTGAATGTTTCAATCCTACCTCGGATGGGATAATGGAAAGTCTATAGCTATCCTGAGGAGATGTAATACATCGAAACAGCTGTCTGTGGATGACACAATATATATATATATATATATATATATATATATATATATATATATATATTGAGTGATCGATGATGATTTTTGAGCCTGGATGAAAAAATTACAGCGTCCATTTATCTCAATATTTTTTAGAGCGTCCTATTGCTAATTTGACTGCTGGACTAGAACAGATTATTGGTAACCGATTAATCCTTGTTGTTCCATCCTTCAAATGATATTCCTTTCAGGTCAATAATTGTCTGTCTTGCATGTAACTTTATGTCAAGATACTCCCATCTTTGCTCTGTAGGATTGAGGCCAGGGATTCGAGCAACCCACCACAGAGTCTTGACATCATGGATGTTTCTTGCATGAACAAGACAACTTTGCTCTGACAAGGAGCTCTATCTCCTTGAAAATCGTCATTTCATACTTTGGAATAGATAGGCGTTTGACCTTTTTCCTCAGATTTCACAGTATATAGGGCCATTTTCGTAGTTTTCAGCACAAATTAGCCCGGATCTACTTTTTGTCCAAACTGCAATTTATACCATAACCCCACCCATGTTCCAACATTCCCATAACTCTAGAATGGGTGACTCAAGTCCCTGACTCAGTCCGATTGATCATGTTTAGGAGTTCCTTCATAGAAGTTTGTAGACAAATTTGACAAAAATTACATCAACCCTGGACCTAAAAAGAAAGTCAGAAGAATGGGAAAATATGGATCAGTCAGTTATTGATAATCTATCCAAATCTATGTATAATCATGGCAAAGCAGTCAACTTAGTCAATGTATATTTTACTCAGGCTAAAAACTAAACATTGGCCTCTATCTCTATATATATTCCGTAGTCTAGAGGTAGGATATCGGCCTACGGGTCTGAAGTGAAGGTTTCAATTCGCAGTACTGGATGGGATAGTGGAAAGTCTATAGCCACACTGAAGAGATGCAATACACCCAAACAGTTGTCTGTGGATGACACAATAATATATATTAATAAATATATATATATAGAGAGAGAGAGTGTGGGGAAGTTGTGGATTTACTCCTATTACGAGTACTTCAAGCAATTTCAATTATTTTGAAGAAATAGATATACGTGGAATATAATAGATATTTAAAACTGACACCTGGTCCTTTGACTGAAGATGATGATGGACGCTACACGACGTAATAATCTTCGGCGGCTGTCCGATGCATATACAAATCTTGTACGAAGTAAATATAAGACTTTGGAAATGCCTTTTCAAAGAATTGTTCGTGCTAATTATATGCACTGTGTTCAATTTAGTAGAGTGCATGTATTTATTGTATCATCGTTCTCCAGGAGTACGTATAAACGAGCAAATCATTTGTAAGATCCCCTTCCGGCTTGCCGGGCATATCGCTGCATGTTCCTAATTCCAGTACATGGTATCCCCCTATGGATAACTGAACAATTCGATGTTTTATAACTTCGGTGATCATACAAGAACCGGCATATCTAACGTGATTCGGTCGTGACCCATTTGGTTGCTCAATCCTAGTCCTTAGATTGAGTGCTCAGCGGAGAGGCATTGAACACCATTTCTAAAGTATAACTCGGCGTTGGATTGAACCATAGTCTACCAAGCAGGGGGTAGGGGCAGACAACTCTATCACTAGACCAAGGATATCTGTCTTATTTGAGTGGTAGTTGGTATTATACACTTTTTCGTTGCAAAGCCATTTTCTCTGTCGGGCCATTTGCTAGTAAGCGACACCAATTCCTTCTGAACTATTGGAAGCTGTTCGGATTTTACATCATTTTCAACGTCCCGCACAATAAGAAGAAAAACAGAATAAATTAAAATTTGCGAGTTGACTGAATACACTGTTTATCGAATTGGACACTTTATATCCTCTCCTGTGATGATTTTTGGTTACGATTTCAAATTTTGAATTTTATCAATGATTGGCCTTTACTAACGCGAGAAATTTTATTCAGCAGGATTTTTATTATACATGTATCCTGTGATGTCTCCTGGTCGTTGAGGTTACCAACACAGATCATCTGTGTACTGGGTTCAAAATCCAGCTAGTTCACTGAATACTAATGCCCTTTAGAATCCATTTCTCCTCCCAGCTATGAGTGAATAGCCATTGAAACCAATAGCCCTGTAAGCCAGTCTGCATTGTACATCAGGCAAGCACTCCAGCTCCGTTAGACTGGATAAGTGCTCAAAACAATTATCAATTTTCAAAGGATTGTGTGCAAATTATTCCGCAACACCCGAAACTACAAGCTGGGTAGCCGTCCATACCGGGGTTCGAGTTGAGGTATAATTAAGGGTATTGAATATTTCCAATGCATGCACTTGAGAAAATAGCAAAACTATTCTATCTGAAATACCTTGTATTTGTCATTGTATCCACCTGAACTAAGCTATATATATATATTTATATTTATATATATATATATATATATATATATATATATATATATATATATATATATATATATATATATATATGCGTGTGTGTGTGTATATATATATATATATATATATATATATATACATATATATATATATATATATATATATATATATATATATATATATATATATATATGCGTGTGTGTGTGTATATATATATATATATATATATATATACATATATATATATATATATATATATATATATATATATATATATATATATATATATATATACATAGTGAGAGAGAGAGGGATTCACGAATCTTATACTTGAGCTACATCTGTTACGATATTTAATTTCCGAAGATAATTCTAATATCGCGTCAATTACCATTACTGCGATTCTTATAACGCGAAATATAATCGATATTTTCAATTATACAGTCAACACTGTTAATAAGCGTACTATCAAGGATTTTGGTTGATTCCCAACCCGAAGACTTCACGAAATCCAACCTGATTTTATATGAGCTACAGAGGCGTTTTGAGATTTGTTACTTGCATTCTGAAAATTATTCCTATCAAATACTGCCGATAATACAGCGGAGCTTTAGGGAATTCCAAACAAAGGAGTCCCCAGGCTTCCAGGCAAGCTGAACTCTGGTGCCCCTTAAAGTATAGTATTATCTCCCGTTCCTCAATGAATAAGCCTTTCTTTGACTGATTTCAAATGTTCAGTTTTTCTTTATTTCCATTTTTTGATTTGTGTTTAGAAAGTCTTTATCTCAGGCACATAACCGATACTCAGCGCCCTGGTTGACAGTCCGTGTTGCTGGCACTTAAGGCCAGCCCTTAGTCCACGGAAACAGTTCAACACGCTTTTTCGTGATCGTTCCCATATTTGAGATAGGACTGGAGTCAGAAGAATTTACATAGCCACCAGTCAAATCCTGTGCCTATGAAAAGTGGGTGCAACTGGTAAGGTGGAGCTGGGGCTAGTTTTCCTTCAGAAGAGTTATGTATTGATTTCTAAAACAATACGATGTGTCCAATAAAATAGGTTGACTATCTTTTACCGGCGTAGGAATATAGTATGGCATGCTAAAGGGTTGTATCGGATGAAGAGAGGATGACTAAAGGATGAGGGTGTTCTCACATTGTGTATGGCGGTCGAAACATCCTTTCCTCTCGGCAAACTCCACCAAAATCACTTTTCATGCAAAAATCAAGCTTTCCCAACCCATGCGTAGCAATAACAGCAGGATACGCTAACCATTTGTTTGCTAATCAAATACAACTATGTATGACTGAGCAGTTTCGAGAAATGTGCTTAGTTTGTGTCAAAATCGTCAGAAAAGTCCACGTGCACGGTTATCAGAACTGCTAGGTTCCACCTAGAACGCTCCTTTCGGAGTTAACCCATCCCCATGCAAAAAAATGATGAGACTTAGTTTGATCCCCAGAAAACAAACCTGTGCTGGTTTCGCGAACAGACGGTTCCGAGAGCTATTTCGCTCATCTGTTGAGAAATGTTAACAAAGATTTATTCGAAAGTAGGCAGTCATCATTATTAGAATTAGTATACACTATGACGATTGTGCCTCAGTCCTCTTCAATACCCCTTGGGATATCAAACTTTTATCTCTACACCCTTAAACTTTCGAGATTGCCATCAGCTGCCTAATCGTGTTTTCCTTAACCCCGCCCCAGATCTAAAATATTCTCCCGTTTTCCCAAGAGAAACCCAGCTCGAAATGAAGAACAGGCAAGTTCGGTCATTCTCAATGTGTAAGCTAACGACTCACATGTTTGCTCAATGGCCCCTCACTGCCAACTCAAAACAACTACAAGAGAGTGCATCTTCACACATGCGTAGTGAGGCCACCGCTAATTGGTCAGGGTCACGCAACCGGTTCTCAAGATATCCAAAATGGTTTCTGAGTAGACATCGAATACTATTTAGCAATTCGTATTTATAATCAACCTCTCCATATTTGCTCACGATATCCTAGTATAAACATCGAGACATTTAAAATTCTGTTTTGTGTGGTAAATGTTAAACTACTTGTAAAATCATCTAAACGCTTTGTACATCGACCCTAGTCTCGCACAAGTTATTTACGAATGAATTTAGCCTAATTATTATGAGCCCGAAATGATCTAGGTTCAATTGGTAGTAATGCACTTTGGACTGATATGAATCCACTACTCTCCATATGACCGGTCAGGTTTTACTCCCAGCTGTGCTTCCACGCAACCAAGTACAAACTGCCGCATGCGAACGTGGCTAAATAACCCTCATGCACCTCAGAATTCAATGGAGGGCACCGCATGGGGCATCGACAATCTTCTAGATATTTGACTTTTGAAAAAATAGTACAAAACTACATTGTAAATAACTTGTACGCTCTCTATTCCTTGAAAGAGTTTATTACCTTACACAGCACAGAACCACGAGGACAAGAGAATAACTTCGTATCAAATCCACTGAAATCTATTTACGTGACAGGTGCAAGTGTTTCAGGCACCCTAGGCAAAATTTGAAATCTGTGCAATGGTTTCATTTTTATTAGTGGTGCGCATCTAGGACTTAAGTCACCGAGGCGATCATCAAGCCTCACGTAATGGACTGGCTTGTCCCGGCTCTTGGGCTGTTAACCATGTCTCAGCACAGCATGCAAAATCTTATATCAATCAGTCTCTAAATTCAGCCCCTATAAGCAAGACCCGATATGAACAACGATAATTCAGTATATTTATCAAAGACGTTCAAGAATCTCGTTTCAAATACATTGTTGTATACTGGTAACTAATTGTTTTATTTTCAAATGACCTCAAAGTTTAGAAGTTTCGTTGATTAATAAAAAAGTGCAGCTGTTTTACCACATGGGAACACGAGATTATTCTCCTAATAAGTATCGGAACGCTAATGCTTCCATGAAATATTCGGGTAAATCTCCTTCATTGTTACCACGACGTTTCGATCGATGTCCTCTTCGACCTTCATCAAGTCTGCTATCAGTTTTTTTTCCCTTCTGGTTACTTGCATCACTTCTCAATTTTGAAAATATGGCAGATCCGAACGTCGAATATTCGCCCTGATTATATATATATATATATATATATATATATATATATATATATATATATATATATATATATATATATATATATATATATATATACATATATATATATATTGCTTTGTAGTCGAAAAGTTGTTTCAGTTGACGTGAAAATCTTCAACGATCAGAATTCAGCGAAGTAAATAGGAGATAAAAACCATGAACGAGATCCATTCAAGATTCCTGGATACAGCGGTGACCTGAAGACGTCCGGGGAACATGTCGGTCGAAACGTTGTGTTTGGAACAACAGAGATCAATATCCTATCCCGACGAGTTTTATTGAATAATAGCAATGATTTATATCAGAATTTCAGACACCATCTGGAATGGTAAACATTGCATACAGCAGGCAATCTAGAACTACTTTCTACTGAAACTTACTACAACATGCCATAAGTAATACTTTGTTTTTAATATATTAATAAGACATTATGAATGCAGAATCTAGAAGCACACTATTTAGCCCTTCTACATCCATGACAACTAGAAACTAAACAAATGTGTATAAACATAAGCATGTTAAGCTGACTGTGCAAGCTTTCCATTCTTACAAAAAATCAAAATTCCCATAACCGGACAATCGTTTCTAAATCACATCTTCATTAACTTCAAAGATGAATAAGTGCATTAATGTTTAGGAAGGCGTGTAGATAGTTCCCTAACATTTCATTTTGTCGCAATAACGAAGCATGGATCAAGGATTGAATTCTCCCTGAATGGTTTGTAAGACAATTAATCAGTGTATAATGGTGGAACTGATTAGGCTACGAAAAAGCTCTCTGGAATATGTTTGATTTAATTGTTCAGACACTGACACAGATTTAAGTTGAATATGTAAGGTTTATTTATAGCTTAAGTGTACAACAGAGTAGCTCATCAAAACGCAGATGCCATATTTCTCGGCTGATAAGACGCTGCAAGTGGTAATACCCACCCTATAATTATCTAGGTATTTTCGGGAAATAATAGATTATTTGGTAGCTTCATGTACTAACAAATCAAAGATGCTGATTCTATGGTGACAGTTTTCTTTCTGTCGCTACTAATTTACAGCATTTGGGGCCTATTATCCAATATTTTTTCATGGGGGGATGCGTCTTATCAACTGGGAAATATGGTATATTTTTGTAGAGATTTTTTAAACAATCAAGAAGATATGCAAATGATACTTTGTGAAGTTTGGAAATTAGTGGAGATGTGACAAGCTTAAATATATCCGGCTATGCTAAATTTGACCAACAAATTGTAAGTTTGTTTTTTTTTTTTCAAAGAAAAAGGATAAAATACAAAAAAATCGTACTAATAGCCATTTGTTTTATTTATTTGGGATGTTTTGTGCATACTGTTAACGCGATGATGATATTGTCTCTTTCACTTTCACGATTGGGGCAGGGAGTGTAGTTGATGGAAAAAAAAGCTGGGGTCCCGGGAAACTCTGGAATGATATAATGTTTCGCGTCGGAATTTAGTCTACTTCTGTGAAAATAATACCATTCTTCAATATTTTTTCAATTTGTTATCATTTTTTTTTTCAATTTTTTTTTCTTTTAGTCAACTTCCTGTGTGAAGATTTCCATCTTCCCACAGGAAATACCATACCATCAAAAAAATATCAAATAAAAAGTTTTCTTTCTCTCTTATAATACAATTTCATTATCATTTCGACAACTAGAGAGGTCTTACATTAATCGTACTTCAATGTGTATCACAAACGTCTGTTTTATTATAAAAATTTTGAAAAAATCAAGATAATAAAATTGTATTAATAAATGATTAATAAAAGCCATCAATCGACTAAAAAAAAAGTACCTGCATTCATGAGATCCTCTCTAGTTAGTCATATCTTTATTGTTAGTTCAACCACGTATTCCATACAGTGGTAGACTTATTCCGTACGCTATCATTTTCATTCCCGTAAAATCGCGAAACACCAACGTAACCAGAGATAAAACTATTTTTTTCACTCGTACTTCATGTTCGATACTTTATATATCTCATCGAATATTTATTGTTTTGTTTTTTGTTGTTGTTGTTGTTGTTGTTGTTACTTTTCTGTTTGTTTATTATGCTTTATTTGGTTATATATATATTTTTTTTTCTAAAAGTCAGTAAAAAAATCACTCACTCAGTATCAAAAAACACGTGGACGCTAAGATGATATTTGATTTTTTAACTACCTTTCAAATTTTTAAGAGATTGTTTTTTTTTTTATATATATATAACTTTAGTTTTTTGGTCTTTTTTTTAAACTTAAGCTTTTTATCTTATCATTTAATCTTACATATAGACATACACACACACACACATACATATATTTTTGTCTACAAGATCAAAACTTTTCTCAATTTCCCCTAGGTAACTGAGCGACCGGTAGGCTCAGAATTACACACATGGCGCAATCAGCTTCTCGGCGTACTTTACTCGAGTTTTCTCTTCTTGTTGTCTAAATTTGAGAAAAAATAGCTTATCTGCCATGAAGAGGATATAGAGAGGAATCTTTGTAAACCGTACCTCATCCCACTCCCAGAGTTTTTAAGTGGGTTGAAAGTACGTAAAATATTGTTTGGTTTGTATGTATGTGTGTAAGTATATTTCAGTCAAGATTTTGGCTCTGTTGGTTTTTTTCCCAGCTCGGAGGAGAGTAAAATGGCCAATCGGAAAATAATTAGAATAGATAAACCTTTACAGACCTCCCTCTCACCCTAACACAATTCATTACGCCAGTAATTCAACGTCAGAAAAACGGCGTCCTGAATTAAAAAAAAGCTCAGCTGAGCATCTTCCAGCCGAATATGTACCACTGATTACTGTCAAAGTATTGAACCTTTGTCAAGACAAAAGCAACACTTTTGGAATTAAGGTGCAGATTCAGTAGAAAGACAAAAAAAAAAGGAGAGAGAAGACAAAAAGAAATACGTTGACGTTAGGAGATGCTGATATTTAACAGCGTCCTCACAATGGCGGAAAGTGACACAAAGTCGGTTTAACGATGGAGTCCACACGCTAATATGTAGGCAGGGACAAAAAGTGCAAAGTCCCCACGACCAGTGTCACGGAGGCGTCAGAATTATACTTCTGAGTCTCCTCTTGTAATGCAATGAGGGGATGCTGCCCAAGGGATCAGAATCCCAAGGACTATGCTCGCCTCGTTAAGCCGCCGAGAACATGACAAAGAAACAGAGAAACCTGTCCTAGACAAGCATCCCAGTCACGATGTGAGGTTTCCTCCACCAGGATTAAGATTGACGAGAGGAACTTTTGTAAGAGGAAATAATAAACAAATCATTATTTTTTTTAAAGAGGAAGATCTGTACAGGTATGATAACTTATAATAATCTAAAATAATCAATAATGATTAAAAAAAAAAAAAGGAATACATCATCTTTTACTTATAGTTGAGTAATGAAGAGCGGCAGGGCATTTTAAAGCCGTCTATAACTCGATTATACGTTCGATAGATATAGTTATAGATACAAATAAGTAAATACACATTTATATTTGTCCACCAACAAATAAGTATACATGTATGTATATACATGTATTTGTCTGCCAACCAGTGCTGATGAAGCAGTTAAAGAGATGAATCAGTTTCTCATATTCCCTGCTTTTGTTAGACACTTGGTGTTTTCATCTTTTTAATTCTTAGATTTTCTCTAGTCTATATTCAGCACTTTTTTCAATGATTCAAGTATACCACATAGATTGTAAGCCAGTGATGATTACATCTATTTATGAATACATATTATGGAGCAGAATGACTATGGCCAGTGCATGAATCTAAAAAAAGTTTGTAAGTATATACTGTGTACATATGTTTATGTGAACATATATACATACATACGCACGTATATATATATATATATATATATATATATATATATATATATATATATATATATATATATATATATGCACCATATGTATATGCACCATATATATATATATATATATATATATATATATATATATATATAGATAGATAGATAGATAGATAGATAGATAGATAGATAGATTAAGAGAAAAGGAATACGCTTGTGAAGACTTAGTATTGAAAATTTTCCGACTATAAGGGTTGAAATTTATGGTTATTAACCTGAATTCCTGACATCTTGATTCCAATAGGACACTGTCAATGGAGGTAAAATAATACTTCTATCAATATATATATATATATATATATATATATATATATATATATATATATATATATATATATATATATACATACATATGAAGAGAGAAGTTTTAATTTAAATATGTAGCGATTACTAACATCTTCGCAGTACTATGAATTGAACACAGGAAGATCATCGCTTTATTTTCAGAAACCGTTCAAATCATGTTTTTCTTTGGATTTGCTTGGTTTAAGGTTAATAATTCATGACTGCATGGCGCCAAATCTCTTGAAACTAATGATGGCAAGATTGATACAGAAATCTGTATACAAACCAAGTCTTCCAGCTAATATAGAACAGATCGACACTGGTGCTAATGCGTTTCTGGTACAGGGTGTCACAAGGATAGCTTTTAATTCTTCTATTTCTAAGGGAAGTAACAAGATAATTGTTAAAAACAATCCTGAAGTATATATCACTATACCGGTTCTCATCAAACCTGGTCTGTACCTGGTTACTTCCCTTGGAACTGAAAAATCGGGCGTAACTTATGTGCTGTCCTGTATGTTAGAAGCGACTCTTAGCTGTGTGTGACTAAATTCAATAGATTATGACGCAGGGATTTATTCTAATATAAAGAAACACACAGTATAATTAAAAGTCAGAATTTTCTTAATGAATAACGTAGAACAGGAAAAAAAGAATATGTTAGTAACTGACCGAGACACTCAACTCCACAATATGATAATTTTTAGTGTCAACGCACTTCCAATGATATAAAATATGGCTTATCTTGATGTGTTCTTATTTAATGTCAATGGAAACTTTCCTTCCTTAAGAATGTGCCATGGATTTCTAATTCTTTTCCGATCCAATTTACTCAATATCTTCCATTCTAACCCTTGCATTTGCAAAAACATCCTTTACGATTGTCATTGAAATAATACTAGGTTTTAGAAACTAAATTGTAAGTAGTTTCTATGTAAATTAGTTGGTAGGTAATTATTAGGAATAATTGTTTAATTCACATCACCGATCTAAACAATGAAAGAAAATATGACCATTCTTGCTAACATTTGCACGTGCCTTCACAACCAGTGTGAAGAGAATTCCTTTTTACTTATAAACCTTTTTTTTTTTTAATTTTTTGTATTGTGGCAAGGGCTTTTATAGCCTTGCTCAAACACAAAGAGGTACACACTTATGATGATAATAATACTAAAATTATTATTATTAATAATAATAATAATTACAAAAAAGATATTATTTCGATAAATTTTCCACATAACTTCTATCAAAATTATCAGCATGTTTTTTTTTTTGTTTTGTTTTTTCTTTTTTTTTAATTTGAGACTTTTTTGTTGTCGGGTTTAAAATTTGGAGAAAATTTTTTTCATTTGCTTGTTTGTGTTTTTTGGGGTGAATAGCAGTTTCGAAAAAAATACTCGGAAAAAAGGAACAAAAATGTAGAATAAACTTAGTTTCAAGACCTTGCTGGAGGGTCATGAAATGTTGTTGTTTTTTGTTTTTGTTGTTTCTCTTTTTTCAGGTTTCTCACGATGAAATATCTTCTTTCATTGACAAAAACCATGATGTGTTCCCAACTGTAATGTTAGACATTATCCAAAAAACAAAAAAAAAAACAGAAAAAATACGTGAGTCAGTGACTTGCCAAACAAGAAAATAAAAAAAAATGTGGAATTAGTACAGAAATACATAAGAAATTAATGAAAAAATAATAACACAGCAAATAAAAGAGAAATAGAACAAAACAGAACAAAACATAAAAAAAAAAGAATTACAATTTCGTAGGGGACACAAAATTGACTCAACCTCTTTTGGGATTTGAGGATTTTGGCAGGGCTTGCATTTGTCCGAAGTTCTGGTTGAAATGTATGCTAATGTTATCTGGGGAAAATAGCCATAGCAAGGCTTAGGTTTAGCACAATATTGTAAGAGATTGTCCTCCTTGTACATTGGAGATGTGTAGAAAAAAACTCGGGGGAGACATGTACAGGTATATCAAAACGAAGCAAAAAATATTAAGAGTAGATAATTGGAAAAATCAATGAGAAAAAATACAGATATATACCTCAAATATCTCATAAAACTTTCAGTATGAAAAAAAGTTAAAAAAATGTGAACAAATTTTTGATAGAGGTATACACCAATGACCCTCTCATTAAATTTAGGATGTCTCATCATGGTGACTCTTAGTATACTGAGCGAAATATATATCGTTGGTATGAAATAAATACAATCTCAACGACGATGACAAAATCAAAATCGCAAGGAAAAAAGGCGTGAAATGAAATTCGTAACAAAAAATATAAACCAAATATATATATATATATATATATATATATATATATATATATATATATATATATATATATATATATAATATATACATACGTACACAAAAGCCAATAAAAATTGTTTCCCTTTTTTTCCAGTTGTCAGACCAATAAAAAAACACAATTTCAATAATAATAATAATAATAATAATAATAATAATAATAATAATAATAATGATAATAATAATAAAGATTTGGCCAAAAAATACACAATCAGGTATTGGGACATTCCCACTCATGCAGGTATACAACGATTCAGGCAAAACAGTCAGGCGTACCAGAACATATATAACGATCTCATCTGACCAATATGTGCTGCTCAAAAGAAATCAATAACCAAGCGAAATCGAAGATCGAAGGGTTTAGGAATGGAAACAAGCGATTTCTGGGAACAAAGTGGGTGAGCAATTCAGGTAGTGATTAACTCTTAAATTCATACTAGGGAATTTTAACGTTAAATCAAGGGGAATAACCTTTGAATAAAATTACTTCCCTTGCACTTTCAAGTAATTTTTCTATCTTATTATTTCTTTACATGAATTCAAAAAAATCTTTTTCGTCTAATTCTATTCATTGAAGTTCCGCTGCGGTTCCATGTAGTTCATGAATCTAAGAGTTAATGTCTTTGATCTGTCAACAGTAAGGAACACTATCAATTATTTATTCCTATCAATGGCGGAAACATTACAACCCGATACTTCAAACAATTGATAAAGATTGCTTTATTTAGACTATTAGTTCTCATACTAGTGCACTGATGATCGGAAGTAAAGGGTAAGTTGTAAAAAAACGTGAAAATTGACCCCGGCAGACCATGAAAGCCTCTACAGCAGAGTGTTCATGCAGCCGGGCGTAAACCAGATTCCCTCGGGCAATGAGGGCATAGATTTAATTCTCACAAGGGCTTACCCTTTATTTCCGATCGCGCTGATAATTTCTAGCCGTAGAATCACGGTCTATGTCAAAGGAACGATGGAAACAAGTTGGAAATTAAGATGAGAGTAAGAAGTAGTCAGAATTGTTTAAGTATTGGGCAGTAATGAAAATGTTCACTTAATATCTGAAATATACTTACGAGCCTAGCCTAATGTTTATGAAGGCTAATAAAATTGTCTTATAGCAAGAAACATTACAATAATTATAAAAGTAATGAGTAGAAAAAAAAAAGGAACACAATAATTCTCTTACCTCAGGTATTCACTGTTGACTAGGGAACTCAATAGATTAATTATCATCAGAATCAATTGTATTAATAACAAGTGAAATAAAATAAGTTAATTAATTGTGAAAAATATTTTGAAAGGGTGATAAAAAAAAAAAATGATACCATTACCTAAATTACCACACTGCTCAGGAAAGAATGAGAAAAACAGTAGCAAACAATCGACCAATAATAATAATAATAATAATAATAATAATAATAATGATAATAATAATAATAATATAACGGAATTTTGCTGAAATGTTAAATAAAGTATAAGAGATGTCCTTTGTAAGTTACTAAAGAACGCTCGAGGAGTAATGCAGAATAGCGAAGAGAATGCCGGAGTATCGTAGGAAGATTTGCTGCCACTTTATCTCCAGATAGGGCCACCAGTTAAAACTAGTGAAAACTCAACAATTACGAAATAATTACATTATTTAAAAAAAAATATAATGATTTATATTGAAAAAAAAACCCAACTTTTCTATTGTTCAAATTTAATTTAGCTGTAAATTAATCAAAGAAAAGGAAACGATTCGTATTGAAGAAAGTTTGGCATTTTATTAGTTGTTGTTTCCCTAGCTCAGAGCTTTATTCAGCTAAAAAAGTTGAGAAATGTTGCAGCAAACGAAAGATAAAAAGGAGATGAACATATTTATATAGGTCCTTGTTTACAGAAAAGGGGGAGAATATTATGGATTAAAAAAACCAACGTTCATTTAATTATTTTTTTTTTACTTGCACTAATTCTTTTTTTTTTTTTTCAAACGATGAACCATCAGGTTTCTGCTAAACAGAGTCGAGAAGTAGTCAGTATTTCCTTTTTTTCCCATTGTTTTAAATATCTGTTTATGTAATCATTTGTGGTTACGAATGGTGTGCTGATAGAATAGAACTGGATAGAATAGAATAAGATAGATAGATAGATAGATTGATAGATAGATAGGTAGGTAGATAGACCGCACAAGTAATGTTCTTCCATGTCCCAACTGAGCATTCCTTCCTTTATTTCTGGATTCATTGACATTCTTCTAAGAGCAGAGAAATGCGCAGAGGCAGCAAACAAATTCCCTACTGACAGCATTCTGCTCCAGAACTTCCTGTTCCAGAAATTTCTTTAAATATCGTGAACATCCGATTTAACGTAGAAACACACGGGTGCTTTTCACATTCATGCAACAATCAACTGCACGCCATGAATCTCTAGGCATTTATTTGAAATATGATTGTGTTAACAGCTGAACATCACTGTTGGAACCAATATTGATATGCATATATATATATATATATATATATATATATATATATATATATATATATATATATATATATATATATATATATATATATATATATATATATATATATATATATTATTTGATAAATACATGAGCATACATATTTCTATCTTCATGAAATATGTGTTTGCATTGTATGTATGCAGTATAATTTTAGCATACGTAGTAATCAATACAACTAAATGTGTACCTGAAATATATGAATATATTTGTGTATGCATTCAATCCAGTGATGCAATTATGCATATATATATAAAGATGTGTCTGCATGTACGTAATGTGTAATTTTAGTCAATCTGAATAATTATGTATATATATATGAAATGATTTTCCGTCGTTACGGGGTTGATATATCATTCAGTATAGACAACCTAAATATAACAAACAATCAAAGATAATGGGACTGTTGCAGGAATTGAACCTGCAACCTATAGGTAGTCGCTTCAACATAGCGATGCACTTACCATTGTGCTAAACAGCCTGCCGCTATAGCAAAAGCCGAATAACAGCCCCCTTTCCTTTAATTGTTTATTCTATTTACCTTGTCTAAATTGAATACGTGTGTGTGTGTGTGTTCTTTTGTAATGTGTGTACAATATGGCTTGTTTGCGTGCGTTTATGTGTGTGATTTAAATATGTGTAAGTATAAAACTTATTGCCTTCTTCTTACTCCAGTGACGTTGTTTCGGTTGAACCTTTGCATAAATGCGTTAGTACTAATCATAGGCATTCAAAATAGTTATTCAAAAAATCATTCTGAGTAGCAAAATCGTTTTCCTGGTTGCATATTCGTTTTATACGGATATTGAGCCGTTTTAGGATCGAACTTGATCCTGTCTCTTGTAATTTGACTTTTAAACTTCTTGCTCTTCTTTTTACCTGTTATCATTCCACCCTTGAGCAAGTTTCACTATCCTTTGTAGTGACGACGCCTATGACTTCTGCTACTAGTGGTTGAGTCATATGAAGTGACCCATTTGAAAACCATAGATTGTTTATACTAACGTTAGATACGTACATATAATCAACAACCCCTTATAGAACACGTATATATGTATACGCATAAATATGAGTATATATATATATATATATATATATATATATATATATATGCTCATATGCATATTTATATGTGTGTACACATACATCTAAGTAGCTGTAGGCATATGTAGGTAGCGTTGTGTGTTTCTGTCCTTCGACGCACATTCATACACGCTCGCACTTTGGGACACAGAAGAACATCATTACGGTGTATAGTGATAGCCAGTTGTGCAGGACCCCTCCTCCGAACTAGTGGGTGCCATTTCGTTTTCTGTTACACGTGATTATTCAATACTTCGTATTATTGACATTGTTATTATCATCCATATAGATACGATTACTGTCAGGACTAAGATCATCATCATCGTTATTGTTATTAATAGTATAAATAGTAATAATAATAATAATAGTAATAATAATAATAGCCATGATAATACGTTTATCATTGTTACTGTGTTCGATGATAATTGTTTCTAGTTTGATATTTATTTAGTGTTCAGGACATTATTTTACACCATATGTACTATATACGATGATTACAGGTTATATCATTGTTATTATTATTACTATTATTATCGTCAATAATATTATGGAATAATGATAATAATAATAATAGTCATGATAATGATATTAGTCATTGTATCACTAACGATAATAACCATATCGATAATATGTTGAGTTACAGTCATACTCCGTGTGTTTTACTGTTCAGTTGTTATTGTTCGTCGACAACCATAGCAACTACAGTATATAATATTAGCAGGCAATTTAATAACAATCAGCGGACATACCAATTAGACACACACACATATATATATATTTATACGTATATATACTTTTTGAAATTTATGTATACATATATATATATGTGTTGCGTTTATGTTTGTGTAAGTGTTTGTATGTAAAGGAGAGGGGAGGTCTTAACTCGTTGAAATTAGTTTTGTGAAGTATAAGTACATTTGTTGTGTTATTATTGTTATTATAATTATTACATTTAAAATTAAAAAAAGTTCCAGTTTCAAAAAAAGAGAAAGAAAAAACTTAAGAATATATATATATATATATATATATATATATATATATATATATATATATATATATATATAATGATTGCAATGAATAAAATCAATACTAAACCTTGAAGCAAAAAGAGAAATAATAGCCTAGGCAAAAGAATGGATTATCTATTGCATTCAGTCCTTTTTTTTTTCAACATATGTGTTCATTTATTTCCTTTCGTTCTTTGGGGTCAGATTTGGCATATAAAATGTTTGCGTAAGCTTCGTTCTGTATCAAATGTCTAACTTATTGTATTCAGTAATTCGTTGGAACCATCTTTCAGGAGATAAAATATAATCAATTTTAATGATAACCCGATATACTTGTCTTTGTTTGCAGGAAGCACAGCTGTTTTAAATAAGAAAGGAAGACTTGAGTTTTAACGTTGTGTAAAACTTTGATGACTAGAGTTCCCATATTGAGTTGAAATTTAATGACTAGAGTCCCCACGTTGTGTTGAAATTTATTGACTAGAGTCCCCACGTTGTGTTGAACTTTAATGACTAGTGTTACCACGTTGTGTTAAAGTTTAATGACTAGAGATTCCACGTTGTATTGATCTTTTTGTCTGATTTTTTTTGGTCTTAAAAAAAAACCTAACCTAATTAGACTTCGTGATAAGTATACAGTTATTAAGAGAGAATCAATACTGAGATTACAAACAGAACCGGAAGATCAAGAAGAATAAGAGAAACAAGACTCATATCTCGTCTTGAATCTAACACTGTAGATTTACTTTATTCACCTACTTTTCTTATCAAAAAAATGTTTTGGTTTTATTGCATTTACGTATCCCATGGTCGTAATTTAGATTTACTTTTAATAACCATAAATAGCCAATTTTCCTCTATTCTTTTAATTGCATTTTCAGATGAAAAAATCTGAACATAATAATTGATAACAATAAGTCCTAATGACAGCACGCCTGAAGTCAGCTAGAACACTGAGCAGACTCCTAACGTATTGAGGAGGCATGCTATGCCTTGATCACCAGTGAAAGCCGCCACACTACAGTTGGGGAAAAATCAACGAATTCAATTATCATTATTGATAATAATAATAATAATAATAATAATAATAATAATAATAATAATAATAATAATAATAATAATAGTCTTTGTTTTGAGGAGACATGATTATTCTTGTCCCTTCACGAAGACCGCCAGCGGGTGATGGTGGGAAAACTCAACGAATGCGATAACAATAAACCATCCAAAGGACAGCATTATTAAAAACAACACAAAAAACTGGGGATACTGGCTGTCGCTTGATCTCCCAAGAGATTCGGCAGATATCAGAAGCCTGAAAAATCAACAAACGTAGTACTTGTAATAATAATAATAATAATAATAGTAATAATAATAATAATAATAATAATAATAATAATAATAATAATAATAATAATGACTGAGACTAGACGACAGCACAACTGAAGTCGGCTTTAGAGGGTCCTGGAATATATAAGAGACTTTCTGTCACTCAATCTCCAGCGAATAATAAAAATCATAATATTACTGACCCTGATATAAAAAAAATGACCTTAACGATTCGGTTTGTAATTCTCTCAGTGTGTCTCTCTGTGTTGAAAAAAAAATAAAAAAACTTCCTCTTTCTTTATGAAGGATTTGTTTTTGTTTATTCTATTTGTTGTCTCTTCGTTTTTGTTTTGTTTTTTTTTTTTGCTTCTTTTGTGTTTTTCTTCATTGCACGAAGATTCATTCTGAAACACCGTAAAAATTTTGGATGGAATTTATGACGGGTACTCTTTTCTGTTAACATTGCTTAAAACACACTCACACATTTTTCTGCAAACCCCGAACACTCACTTTTCGTTTACCTTGTGCTTATCAATTCATTAATAAACGTCAACTGTAAAATAAGTAGGAACGGCAGCAGTGTTCCTTTGTAACGGTAATAACAGCAGTAACAATAATAGTAACTTTCATGAGAGGAATTGTCCCTGTTTTGTGGTTACCATATTTGCTGGTTTATAATGCGAGTGGAAATCGGTGAACTTAGGTCAAGTTATCGAGAGAGGAATGGATTTGTGCCCTCAACTTTTTTCCCCAAAACATGATTCCATTGAAACCGTCTCTATAGGAATTTTGGACAAATTTTTTTTTTAAATCCATTTCTTTCCATTGAAACTGTTTTTTTTCTTTTTTCTTATGAGAGTTTTGAAAAAAAGAATATTAAAAAAGGCTCAATATCATTTCTCTCCCGACAACTTGACCCGAATCACCGGTTTTTCACTCGCATTATCTGCGAGTAAATACGGTGATGTAATGGACTAGAAAAAAAATGCACTCCATCGTGGAAGACATCAGAAATAGTTACATGGGACTATTATGAACACGTGACTGCTAGATCAGAACTTTCGTTAAATTAATGGAGGGAAAATGTCATCTGTGTCCAGTCGATTTTTTATCATTATTTTTCCCTTACATATGAAATTAAGTGTAATTTTCTTTATATCAGAAACATGTTTGAGGTATTTATTTTATTCAAAGAGTTTTTTCGGACAACTGAACTCCTTGTCATTTATGTTGTTCACACAACGTTTCGGCCGATTCATTCTACGACCTTCTTTAGCAGTAGCGTCTATGAACAATATAAACCACAAGAAGGGATTCAATTATCCGAAAAAAATCTTTGAATGTTAATGACCCTTCTCAAAATTATTAACAATATTATTTTATCCTGATAAGGCTTTCACTTTTAAATCGATTAATTTGAAAATATCCAACTAAAGATCACTTTTGTAAGCTCAGGAAATTTTTGTATTGAGTGCATCATTTTTTTTTGTTGTTGTTTTTTTACAAATACTAAGTTCATATTTTCAAAATGAAATTGTCTCATCAGGGTCAGTGTGTTATTGATCATAAGTTATTCTCTATAAGTCATAACTATTCGGAGATTAAAAAAACGTATCCTGCTTTAGCCATAATTTGAAAGTATTAGGTTTTTTCCTTCATTTTTCGTTGATATGAAATTTTCTTTAAAATTTATTTACAAATCATTAATTCTTCGTATTTTTTACCGTCATAATCTTCGTCGTTTTCATTATGTTATTCGTTATAAAACACAGTTGCACTTTTATCTTCATCATGTTCAACAAATATTATTAAATACATATATTTAAAAAAAGTCCCTTTTCCCCTTCTTATGACCGTTTAGATTCTATTCTTTAATTTCTGCCTTGTAATCAACTCTGCTGGTATATGTGTTTGTTTGTTTGTTGTCCGTATGAGTGAGTGTGCTTGTTTTGCGTGCGGATATACGAGTGTTTTTATTTTATGTCACTCGTTGTCTGTTGAAATATGTATGCGTTTATGATGTTGTAAACTGGTGAGGGTGTATGTGCTGTGTAGTGCCGTGCTGCATATATTTGTATGCAGGAGTGTGCATTTGCCCCGTTATGTAATAAACAGATAGGTTTGCTTCTAACATCTAAGAAAGACACCGTTGATAGATAAATAGATCGATAGAAAGATACAAAAGGAAAAAAAATATATAACTTAGAAGAAAGCATCTTTTACAATAATAATAATAATGATAATAATAATAATCATAATAATAATAATAATAATAATAATAATAATAAAATTCAACAACAAACATTTAAGGGTAGGTAGGGAGCATATCCGTAGTTAAGATAGTTGAATGAAAATGAAAAAAAAAATCTACGTTTCTTTTTCTTTTTTGATATAATTGGACACATAGGTAGGATATTAGTATAATCGTAGTATTAGGTAGTAGTAGTAGTATTAGGTAGTAGTAGTAGTATTAGGTAGTAGTAGTCGTAGTAGTAGTAGTAACTGTATTATTATCAGTAGTAGTAGTAGTAGTAGTGTTATTAATATTAGGAGAACATAATGTGGATAATTGAAAAAAAACTTTTAAAAATCACACGCACACAGTAAAAGATTGCACAAAAGATTATTTTTTTTTAGTCTTTTCTTTTCATTCTTCTTCTGTTTCTTCTTTCTTCTTTTTTCCTTCGTGTTTCCCAAAAACGAGTGTAATTTTTTTTTCTGTTCGATTTTTTTTTTCAAAATGTTCATTTGTTTTGTTTATTGTTTCAAAAACTGGTTTGTTTTCGGTTGGATAAATATTTTTTTCCTTCTGTTTTATATGCAATTCTATAGTGTAAGATTTTGTGTTTTTTGTCTTATCTTTTTTTTTCTTCACGATAGTTTATTTTTTTAATAAAAAGTGTTGTCTTCAAAAATGGATCCAAAAAAATCTTACACGTTTGAATTGCAAAGGAAATTTCACAAAATGGTGGTTTCTTCACCTTCCGCTTGTATTCCTTTCCTTTTTTTTTTTTTGGTTTATGTAATACTTACATGAAAATGTTTTCAAAGTTTGTTTTTTTCCTTGCGAACGTAATCTCGCCGTTGAAATGTTTCCATGAAACGTTTCCTTGCGATTTTGTTAAAGTCATGTCTTCAAAAGAAGTTCCATTCTTCTGTCTTTACCTTGTAGCATCCTCTAATAACTTTCGCCAGCATTCTTAGAATTTTTGATACTCTCCGTCGAATCATTCTTTAAATGTTCCAACAAATAGACATTGTCTTTCACTATTACGGGACATTTCCTTCCTTTTCCTATTTGAGATGAATGTTCCACGGCGTACACAATAAGCATTCTTTGTCAGCATTTGAGCTTGTTCGTTAATTTTGTTAGGGGTAGTTTTCGTTTCGTAAAATTGTTCATATCAAAAGATTTGTATGTGTCGTCTGCTTGTCCACAAATTTACAGACGCTATCTTTTTTTTTTTCGATTTTTTTTCTGTCTTCACAACTCAATAACAATATTGCAAACTTATATCCGCTTCTCATTGATTTGGCAGAGAAAAAAGTTTTTCGTTCCAAACAGCCATTTTTAAGGCACTGTTGGTTCAGTTATGATTAAACCGATTCGTCATTCCCCAGTACGACAGTATTTGCTCATGCACATGACCTATACAGCATCATTCAATGATTTTATAAGTACACAGTACACGTGAGCAATTTCAAAAACAAACAAACATCCTTTTTGTTTATTTTTCCACAGATTTAGAAAAAAACGTCATTTTGTCAAAAATTTTTTTGGATTTTATATATTTTAATTTTTTTGGTATTTTTTATACATATTTTTGATATTTTAATGAATATTTGTGTTTCTTAGCAAAAAACTTTGGTAGTGTATATGGGTGTGTTTTTGTTGTTTTTTTTTAGTAATTCATGAAAAAATTTCAAATCATACGTCGAAGATCAAAAAACATTGCTTTTTCCAGTGAGGTTGTTTTTTTAAAGTTTGAAAAACATTCAGTTTCTGTTTTTGGCTTTTTGTTTATCAAACGTTTCTGTGTTGTTGATTGTCGTTTGATATAGGTAAAAAAAAAAAAGATTATCATCCATTCCATCATTTATTTCCTTTATCATGGTTTCATTTTCCCATTTTTTTTTTTTTTTGAAAGTTCAAATTTGTTTTTTGTTTTTCTTTGTGTCAGAATTATCTTCGGTTTTTATGTCTTTGATATTTTTCCAAAAATTGTCGTTTTCATTAGCATTTATTTCAGTTTTTTGTGTTTTGTTTTGTTTTGTTTTGATGATGAGATAAGAAAAGAGAGAGGGTACAGAGATAGAAATAGATAGGATAGAAAAGACAGAAAGAGAAAGAGATAGATAGAGAGAGAGAAAGTGAAAATACCGGGGCACGATTTTAAGTGATTCGATTATGGTTGTAATATCTTGACCACGAACACTCTGAACCGATTTCTAGGATCATATTAAGGTAATACATTGGGCGTTTTGTCATGTATTCATATCTTTCGACATAAATGAATTTTGCCCAGAGGTCAGAGGGACAAGTTGATGGTTGTCTAGTCGAGCATCTTCAGACTTCTTTTTTCCGTTTTTGCGTGAAGAACCCAGGCAAGTAATTGCGACTCTTAATTCCTGAGATACTTCAGTGCAGAATGGTTGCTGCAAAAGATAAAAAAAAAACAAGAAAAAGATAATCAGATGAGAAAAACAAGCAAATATATATGGTCGGAGGAGACCGGCAAAAATAAAGAAAATAATTCATTAGCGATGCAAAACAATCATAATGACAAAAACTACAACAGTTCAAATTGTCGATAACATTAATATAACTCGCATATTGATGATAGAGATTGTGCTGCAATAATAATAATAATAATAATAATAATAATAATGATGATGATGATGATGATGATGATGATGATGATGATAATGATGATGGGCAATAGGGAATTTCAATATCACTGCTCTTCTGTTATTAGTTTCGCTTTCTGTATTTAATCAACAGAGCCAATCACGATCGTGTACTTATAGGCCACATACGTTTCTACATACGCATATAAAAAAAATCAAGGAAGAGAAACAATCTAATCCTCATCATAGAGTAATTCCCCTTATTTATTCATGTAATTTTTTTGCAGGTTTGTTCTGATTGAACATAAGGAAATTGAGAGCAACATAATGTTGCTGAAGTTATTTTTTAACGGCGTGGGTAAAACAACAACAACAATAACAACAACAACAACAACAATAACAACAACATCAATAATAATAATAATAATAATAATAGTAATAATAATAATAAAAATATCAGAGAAATGTACAGAATGAGCCCGGGTGCTGCAGCGTCAAAGTTCACCACTACTTATTTTTTGACTGAAGATAATTCCTGTAACTTTTGTATTGTACTTGCAATAAATTTGTAAAATTGGAAAAAATGTTGTTTTTTTTTAGAATAAATATATCTATTTATTAGAATATGATAAGTCCTTCTATATCTGTGAGATAGGTTTCCTAAATATGCAAGACTTATCCGTTCGGCGCAATCGGCAAGAGAATCAGCTACCAGTCGGTCGTGATTTCAAATCACGACAGGGAAATATTTCATTAATTTATATATTTTTATTGGAATGGAATAAACCCTTGGATATTTCTAACAAAGGTTTGGATGGATATGTGAGACTTGTCAATTTAGCTCAGTCTGTGTGAGACACGACTTCCAATCAGTTGGACGTAATATGAAATCGCGGTAGGAGAATGTTGATATTTACTCTCCGAAATTTGGCGAGGATTGTTCTTGTCGCTGTTGCTGCTCTTGTAACGATAGTAGAACAAAGTCAACAATAGGTTTAGACTGGAGTGTGACAATTATGGCACATGAAGTGAACCTTTGTGCGAACCGTTATAGGAGTTCGGGGAATGATGACCATAAGCGTAATGAAAATGCCGTTGGGAAAAAAATGTAGACCATTCAGGCACTACAGCTGTGACTTAACCTCCATTGTAACCCAACAATTACAACTAATATGAAATCTCAGTGAGTGCAATTTGTGGTAGTGAACAAGGAGAAAAGAACGTGATGGTGAGGTTCATTGCTTTTGCAGACTACGGGGTGAAGGTAAAATAAAGCAAACGTGTCAGAGAGTAGATTTTGTTGTCCCTCATGAAACTAATCGACAATTGAAGAATAGGATAAATAACTGATCTTTGTCAGGAAGCTGAGGAAGCCGTGAAGGTGGCAGTAGTGCCAATAGTACTCAGAGCGCTGGGAACAGTCCCCAAGAAGCAAACAAAGAAATTTAGGGAACTGGGTATCTGGGAAGAGACTGAGACTATACACTTAACACTTCAACTAAAGACAGAGTATTTAGGAGAGTTGTAGTGCACTGAGGAGACGTGCTGTCACTAGATCTACACAGGAAGCCACCAAGCACTACGGGTGTAAAAAAAACAACAAATAATAAAGGCTCAGCTGCTGCAGAATCAAACGCCATTCTTACTTCTAATTCGGATGAAGATGATTGCTGCAACTTTTGTATTTCATATATAATAGATAAAAAAAAGTGTTCGTAGATACGTATGACTCAGTCGGTTAGAGGTCTGTCTACTGACATAGTCATAATTTCGAATCACAGTAAGGAAATGTTAATTTTATGTATCCCAATTTGAGATGACTTCTGCAATTTTGAATTGTATATTAATGATTGAAAAATACAGCATTATCATGGCAGGGCAATTTTGTTTTTGTTGATCGGATCAGATGGAATTGCCAACAAGTGAGAAACTCACACCCTAAATTACGTAAGGATTTTTGTTTCGGAGGAAAAAACAGAGTCAACACCAAATATTTACTGGAGTTCGACATCGTTAAACGCAGCAACTCTTCAGTTTTAATGATGTCATTTTATCACTATAAGTGATTAACACAATAATTAGTGAGAACCAGGGTCGTAGCAATGAGGTGCGTACTTGAATTTAGTCCCTGGACGATACATTCATTCAAGAAGCAACATGAAACAATACTAGCTGCTGCAGGGCCAAACTCCTTTCTAACACAAATGTTACAGCAACAGAATCTCCCTATCCAATGTTTTCTACATTCCACTTGGCCTGATTTGACTCTGGGTGTTCCTAAAAAAAAAACGAACAATGAAAATTCTAGTAACTTTTATTGCGTTGTGTTGAACTATAATTTAAATCAGAAACTCTATGTGCACTAAAAACTTTCTACAGAAGTTTAGTTCTTTAGCTTCAGTTGCGTGACAGATTGTTTGAAACGAAAAATTATCGGTTCTTCATTCCTGTTTGTCGACACAGTTGAAAGAGAGAAATCCTTTTAAAGTTCCCACGGTTAAAATGTCAATCCCAAATTCCAATGCAATGATGTTATTCTAAGTTTTCATTGTGCGTATTTTAGGGGGAACACCCATCAAACTCTAATAATGACAATAATGTAACAATACGGCACTAAAAGGAAGAATACCCCAGCGAAATTCAACAGCAGAAATGAAAATGCGTCTTCGGTCATTATCTTTTAAAATATGTTCACACAACGCCAATGCTATTTGTTACAAAGACTTACGGATGAAGTAAAGATAGGCACCACTAGGATTTCATTGTGAAATCATTACCTCTCAATAAAACCAATTAAAGATTGGTACGGCCCAATGGAATCAAGTCAAGATCAGCATCACAAGGGTTAGAACAAGAGGTGAGAATGAGTGGCAAAGTTTTACTACAATTTATTTATCAAAACTAGCGACATTTTAAACAGGAGCCCAGAGACTGCCTGCAAGTGTAAATATCTCTTTCAATTACAACATAACTTAACCAAGCAAGTAAAGATTTATACCAGCGATGGGAACAGTTGTGCTGATCTTTAGTGGACCCAGATTTACAATATTCGACTGCATATGAGGCCTCCTTTCCATCCGAGATATGTCTCAAGATGAACGGAACTTCTGTTGTCCAATCCCACATTGGATCAAATTTGAGTACGAGTTCGAAAAATGGGTTTCCAAGGAGGATAATCATGAGGAAATACGCTTTTTCCCTTTATATTCCCTGCCGGAATAAAGGTGTTGGGGTTTGATATGCCCACAAATATATCAATTTCTGCTGGTTACTCATTAGCCGTTTGGGTCTTCTAACAAAGTTTCATCCATCTAGCAATTATTATAACAATCATCGTGGCCCACTGATACAATACTCACCCAATCCACCATCGACTCATACCAAATACCTATTAATTGGTACTCAATGCTTCTCTCCTAAGTATTCAACATAAGGACGAGGACTGAGGGACCTCTCTGTGACGCCAAAGGAGTTACGGCCTTATAACGTTTGACACACCAGTTCCTGAAAGATCACCAAAGTCAAGCAATGTCGAGTCTAGCCAGTACTCAGATGGGTGACCATTGGGAGTACTAGATACTAAAGTAAGTAGACAAGCCTAGTGAGCAGAGAACGATTATACGTTGGGCGACGATTGAAGAATCTCGATTCTACCGGTTTGGCCAGAAACTTGTTTTCGAACAGAACTGAGTCAAATCAATAACGTTGGAGAGAAAAACTGCAGTCTTCATTGGTAATGTGGTAATATACGCAAATATCTCTTAAATTTTTGGCGATCTTTAACGATGTCAACATTTATTTTGTTTTTTCCACAAGTATTCACTTTAATTTATCACTATGATTGTTAATCTTATTTTTATTGTTGCTGTTACCGTCGTCGCTCTTGTTGCTCAACAATAAAATGACTGGCAGTTTATATAGAACGGAAATGAACTGCGCGCCATAACAAAAATACTAAAGGTTTATATATATATATATATATATATATATATATATATATATATATATATATATGTGTGTGTGTGTGTGTGTGTGTGTGTGTGTGAACGCTTACGAATGTGAGAGCTTGATAACAAAGATACAAAGAAGTTTGGGTGTGTGTGCGTGTATGAGTATGTGTGTTTATGATAGCGTCATGTTCTTAAATATTATGTCAGATTATATATCCATTTCTTAATAATATCGGAGTATATATATATATATATATATATATATATATATATATATATATATGTATACTTGTGGTATATGATTAATGGGATCATCTCTATTTTTTAATTGTCCATGTTTACTGTCCTGTTATGTCTGGGACTTTATTATCATCATCATAATCATCATCATCATCATTATTATTATTATTATTATTATTATTATTATTATTATTATTATTATTATTATTATTATTATTATTGTTGCAGTTGTTGTTGTTGTTGTTCATATTTTTATCAACATTATTTTATTCTGACACAAAATCAATATAAGTCACCATCTGTGAAGCAAAGAAATATATCTTTGAAAAATGCAAAATTTCGTAACAAAGGTTCCTTAAATATTCCCAATGATTTACCATTATATGAAAAAAGACTTAATTGGTTAATGTACTATTAATTACAACTTATGAAGGTGAATGTGCATGCGTTAAAGTTAATTATAACATCACTATTTACTACATTTCCATGTATATTCTCGTGTTTTGAGAAGACAAAAATCACAGTTGGAAATAATCAGATCTCTAGGGTTTCGCAAATGTAACGCCCGATTTGCCAAAAAGCTATACGAAATTTTTGAGTCTACCATGCCTTTTCAGTCATCCATAGTTATATTGAATTGAAAACATATTCTATCAGCAACGTTTTATATTAGTTCAAAGACCGATGCAAGGCGATAGAAAGGTGAGCTATGTATGAAGTAATGTGTCATATAACTTTTGAAATACATCGGACATTTTTTGAGACACCCTGTAAGATAACTTTTCGAATATTTCAGTCATTTCAATTTGTAAATTGTAAATATAATTTCCAATCAATATTTAAAACAGAATGTACAATTACCATGCGAAAGACAATGACATACAAAGCGTGTACAATTCAAGCAAGCACAATATTGAACGACGATAAAATGAAAAGAAAGAAGAAACCTACAGTAGCAAGTATTCATTAACTAATGCCTAAATCAGAGTTTTTTAGCGGTTGAATGATTCACCCAAAGGTGAATGGAAATTGTTTCTGTGCGTGAATGACACCACAGAGGTGTACGGGGAATGAAACATCGAGGGCAAAAAAACTAATTTACTCAGAATTTTTTTTTTAATTTCCCTATATTTGTATTCAAAAAAAGTTTGGTAAGCATAGATTACAAGGAAAGGTAATTTTTTTTCAAAATCAAAGGTTCAATGACTTGGAATAAACTAGGAAAACGAATCCAATGATTTTCACGTTAACTCATTCGAAATTCTTGTTTATTTCATATTGTTCAATAACCACGAATAGAATAAACACTTGAAGAATAACTTGATTCATGCTTTTTGGGGCTATATTTAAAATTATACACGAAGGAGAATAAGATGAAAATGATTAAAAAATAAGATGGACACAGGTGAGATGAGTCTGGTTATAAAGACTAAAGGATAAATGACACTTATCTAGTTCAAGAAGCATGATATCAACATCTATTTTATTACATCTATGCTGGTAGACAGGTACCGTACGTGTATTTGAAGCAAGATATAGATGCACCCCTGGTATTTGTTTAATGATTCCAAGCCAAAGCAGAGAGCGAAATGGACCTTGGAACAATGATTTCTCAATGGAAGCAATCTAAACAATTCCCTTCGACCGACATATCACAAGTCTATCTTCAACAAGTAAGTACCTTTTCCAACAATACATATATTTAGAATTAATGCTGTATCCGTAAGATTTGTGATTTGATAACGATAAGTACAAACACATTCGCGTATAAGTAACATTCGCAGACACACAGACACACACAGATAAATAGATGAGAAAAATGTATTGTATTTGGCTGGATAACTTTAAATTTTCTAAATTCGGATTGGATCTGACACTAAAAAAGCAATAAAGACTGGTAATATCGAGAAGTATTGTTTTGTCACACTGGGCTGGTGGTTATGATATTTTGCCCTATGATCATCGTGTCGTGAAGGCTATGTTGGAGGTACGGCTGCAAAAAAGGCAGTTATTCGGAATGGAGCCGAATCCTGGATCATATACAAGCAACATTATTGTCCCCTTGATGTGTTCGATCCATCAATGGGCCACAGAGGATGCCAACAGAAAAATATGAGGATATTCCATGAGACTTCCCTATCTGAGGCAAACTGTGGCATAGCCGAAGAGAAAAAGCAACGAAACGAAGCCGAGGCCCCTCCACTTGCAAAATATTCCCCAGTAGCTATCAGCACAACTCTAATATACGTGGAATCCCAAACAAAAATTATTCCACAAAGCCCATTGTGCATACATTTATACATAGTATATTTTCGTACATATATATATATATATATATATATATATATATATATGTATGTATGTATGTATGTATATACATATGTGTGTGTGTATAATTCAAATAATATTCATGTAAATGAGATAATCTATTCTATTCAAATTACGATGCATAAATGTATATTTGCATCATATTGAGAACAATAATGAATTGGCGACATTTTTTGTGAAATTATAACAAACAAACATATACATATGACTTTTTAGATCATTAGAAATCATTTTTACACGAATGAAACTATTATCAGAGTCTTTCAACGAAATAGTCAACTGTTTTTATGCCTCACATTCTGATGAAGGAATGTACATTCTAATTTTGTTTTATACAGAACATTTCTACAAAATCTCCTTTGATGTATTCCCAGTTACTCTGTGCCTGACAAGACATAGACTGTGTGATATATGTCACCAGGGGTTGATAACAAAGGAGTGACAAAACGAATGAGTGATAGATCGAAGATAAAATCGAAAAGAGTGACGCACTTCACCGTAACAAAGTGGTAATGGAAAATCTAAGATACTTTTGAAGCAATTTTACTGTTTCTGAAGTACTTGTGAAACGACCATCCTTCTTCGATATTAATCAAGATAAACGAAGTAACTATTGACAGAAACTGTTATTAAAAATCAATGCGAGGTTGGTATTTTGAATTCTTTTTTTTTCTTTCCAAAATAAGATTGATCGATTGAGTAAAAAAATAAAAAAAAATGAAAAATATATAATCACTCCTTGAATACCCAGCATGTCCATTAATAATTGAAAGATTCGAAATAATAGTTTAAAACCTGCCCTACGCAGAGCATTTTGCAGCAATACGTCTTCTTTATACGGTTAAACAAAAAGATAAATGTTCGGTTGAGATAGATGAGGGTATAGTTCGCGAGTATGCCTACATTGTAAATCAAAACCCTCACTAAAAGCATTGAACTCTTGGGATTTTCGAGGACTTCTTGAGTTGTGGAATGGCTGACAGATGAAAAGACGCACATCTAATGAAGTATAGTGAGATTTCAGGACCAGATATTCCTGATATCATTTGCATATGATTCCAGGGTAATTATTTCCTATGGCTCGAACTTTTCGTGAATTTGCCAACAATTTGTTCTGTTCTGCAGATAACCTTCCACAATATATACACAGAAAATACCAAAATTGGACTTATCCATGTGCATGAAATTTTTTTTTTAAATCATAATATATTAAAGAAAATTAGATTTTTCCGAAAGGAGTTCAAACTGATTCTAAATAAATATATGTGTCAACGTTGGAGAGTTATAGAATGGATTTGTAGAATTGATTCTCTCTTAAAACGTCTGCATACGGGAGTTGGTTAAATAAATTACATAACAGGCAAAACGCATATATAATAAGAGAATTGTTATGCACAAGTACGTTTGATTCTATAATCTTCAGATCAAACACACACATATGCCAATTCAATCACTCCAACATATTCATGTCCAATTATGCATCCACCAAGATATTCAGGCACACTCATCCAAACACCGATGTAAGCACACACACACACACACACACACACACACACACACACACATATATATATATATATATATATATATACATATATATATATATATATATATATATATATACAAAATGTAACGTTCAAATGAGTCGTTCAGTTGTTCTATTTCCTACCATCAATGGCCTATTACCTATAATCATTCATCAACGGGAAGGATACCAGTATTCGATTCAGATAGTTGTACTCAACGGTTAACACAATCACATTTCAATTAAATTCCCCGAAGTGCTCGACGAGCAATTGATCGGTGCTAGCATGCAAGCACCCGTCTACGTTTAGATATCTTAACGGTATTCCTGTATGTTCTGGAAGGGAAAGTCCTGGAGAGGAATGCTGAATTTGTTTGCTGTCTCTGCGCATTTCTATGATCTAAGAAGAAGAAAATCGATGAATCCGAAAATAAAAAAGGAAAATGTCAAAGAAAAAAGGTATACACGTTCTGTTTGTTAACCGATGTTTTCCTCGGAATTTTTCCGAGTTTTATGGAGTCATTGGATCAAGTTTGAAAGTTACAGATTTTTGTCATCTTTTTAAAGAGCGCATTCACACACAAGCACACATAGGCAGGAACTGAAACTCAATCTGATACACACACACACCTACATATATGTATTGGTCATGTTGCGAGAATGAAAGGCAACCGATGGACATCACGACTCACAACATGGATCCCCAGAGACCACATGCCAAACCAAGGTTGACAAAATACAATATGGAGAGATGAAGTCGACAAATTCAGAAAATACTGGCTCTACGACGCCCATGATAGAAAAATATGGCGGATCCTGGGGAAGGTCTCTGTCCAACGACGGACTTTAAAAGACTAATGATACACACACACACACACACACACACACATATATATATATATATATATATATATATATATATATGTGTGTGTGTGTGTGTGTGTCTGTGTGTCTATATAATCACATTTATTGATGCATACATATGTATTTATTTATCATCATCACAATCATCATCATTAGACATCATAATTCAACTGCTGCACGAATGGCCTTTCTCATCTTCTACCATAACGATTGCACTAATATCTGCCATATCTCACCGGCAACCCTTTTTTTAATCTCGTTTCTCCATCTTGTGTGTTATCTTTCCCTCTTGCATTCACTGTTCCATGGGCACCGATCGGTTAGCAATTTGATTCATTCTGGTCTCTACTTCTCCATACATGCCCAGCCCATCTCAATTTTTGTAATCTAATTACATGATATATTTCACCCCATTCCTCTCTCAGATACGCGTTGATCTTTTTCTATCGCTGAGACATATTGCTTTTTCCATTGTCCTCTGTGTTATTCTGGTTTTGTTTTCAGGTCGTAACTAATTTTATGCATTGGTTGGATACTTTACGATTCACGCATATTGGCAAATTGGAATATGACTTTTGTGATAGATATCTTTGGAGCCTCGTAATTCATTCACTAATCTATACTTATCATATAAGAACATTCATAGAATGTAAAATTGTGATGACAAAAATACGAAAACGATCGATATAAGACTATACACACACACATTTATATGCAATTTTATACTAGCACATACGCAGAGACAAAGAAACACACAGACACACAGACACACAGACACACACACATATATATAAATAAATATATACATATATATATGTGTATATATATATATATATATATATATATATATATATATATATATATATATATATATATATATGACATTAAGTAGCCATCTAGAGCCAATGGAATTAATATATGGGTGTCGAATCAACGACAGTTTATACAAAAATAAAACAACAGTAATTACTGCAGTAAAATCAATGATTTCTAAAAGTCTGTGACTAAAATGAAATCATGGAATTGCCATAATTACCTGATGTATTTCTCAATATCAGCCTTCGAGTCTTGAATGAATTTATCCAAAATAGAACATCACACATGAACGCATAAATATACTTTTAGAAGCAATACATTTCTGATCAAAACTTTGCGCAATCACGCACACACAAACACACACACACACTTATATATATATATATATATATATATATATATATATATATATAAGACTTTCAAGACATATATATAAGACATATGTATAAGACATATATATATATATATATATATATATATATATATATATATATATATATATATATATATATATGTATATGTGGCCGAATCTTGTCGTATATCAGCGCCCTGTGCGCTACCTTGATCACTTACATTTGAAGATGTACTATCTATCTGCTACACATGCAATATATCTATGAACAACTAACAAATAAAATTGAAAAAAACTGCTACAAACTAATTCTCGATGATCAGAAAAATGTTTGAAGTGCATTGAAGTTTGTTTTATCTATTAGAGATTTTGATATAAGCAGAATATAACATTGACATTTGTTCTTGTGCGTTATAGTTAGTCATGTCAAGAGAGGTAAAGCCGTGTAAAGAAAAGTAATTAAGTCATACAATTCATTCAGACAACCTACACTGTAAGGAGAATATATTGACTAATAGTCTTAGAAATGGTCATAATATCGATAAATAGCGTAATATTAACTGATTACTGCCACATGGTTATTGTATAAACATACATATATATGATTATAAAATTGCGATACATCACATTTAGAATGTATTTGAAATAAGCATTATTTGACGTAAACACCTCAAATCAAATACACGATCAAAAAATTAAAGATTTCTGCAGCAGCCCCATCTTAATCAATTTAAGTTGTCTAGGCGAAGCGATGCATTCACCGTGTGATGACGAGAGATTATTTAAAAAATAATTTTGATATAATGTAACGCAATTTTTGATCATTCTGTCGGATCATATATTTGTTTTTTTTTTATAATAATAGTAATTATAATATATATATATATATATATATATATATATATATATATATATATATATGTGTGTGTGTGTGTGTGTGTGTGTGTGTGTGTATGTGTGTGAGTGTTTATGAGTAAGATGGCAGTATCAGAAGACTGCTTAAGACAAATGACTTTATTTCAACGTTTTGCTCATTTCAAGCTTTGTCTGGAAACCAGGGTGTTACAATAAACCGAGAGTCTCTATAGTTGGACTATCAGATAGGGATGAAAATAAAGAAGATACAAAGAAACTAAAAGAAAAAAAAAACACTTTGGAATGCAGTGCAGGATTGCAAAATTACGGGTGCTCAGCTTTTACGAACATAATAGATATGTTGTAAAATGGATAGATAGATAAATAGATACAAACAAAATGGCTGACATAGAGAAAGGATAAACTGGAGAAAGAAACAAAAACAAATAAGACAGGAAATGAAGAAAGAAGAAGACAACAGATGCATAGCCTTTCCAGTAAATGAAAATATAAAAGAGCAGCATCGACTAAAACACGATAAAAAGCAGAGCATAATGGTAATAATGAGAATAGGAATCTCATACACTGATTTACGCAGACCATTGTCCTCATCGTGGTTGTTATCATTACAACGTTTCGGCCATCGAATCCTCCGGACTTATCCAAGTGCTTGGTAACTTGGTAACCTCTGAGAATATCGAACTGAACTCTTTATTCAGTTCACGAGGGTAGACTGTTCTCATCCTTCTATCAACCTGAAGAGGGCCGGAAGGTACAACGACCAAAGCGCAGGGTTATCAGATGTCTTTGCTGTATTATATAATACGTATAGTCTTGGGACCAAATTAAGTAGTTTTAGTACCAATTTATTCGATTAACTCAAAATCCATTATCAGACTAAGCCTGCCGAAAAAAGATAAAAATACATACTTTTATCAGTTGTTAATGTATATTAATATTGTATCTTAGTATGTGGCGTATTGCTATTTTTCACAATTTTTCCTCCAGTACCAAATCCGCATCAAATCTATATTTTCAGATACAAAAAGCTTGGTACTGTACCGAATTCGTCTAATTTGGCTCTTGAAAAATACCACATGACAACCCTATGAAACCGTTGTGACTATAACGATCAAAAGACGGACACTTATTCGAGTAAATCAGTGTATTATATTCATAAATCCTCATATCAGAAATTAAGACAAAAATAAAGGAATGTAGCCGTGATAAGTGTATGAAAATACAACAGTTCACACCATAATTATTAGTAGCAGTCGTTAACCCTCTCCTTCTGGCCCTCACTCTTTCCTTGATCTTCACTGTGAGATGCCAGTTGGTGAGATTACCACATGCCAGTCCCGAAACTAGAAGATAAAAAAAATGATGGACATTCTTTTAGACTACCCGACAGAGATTGATAGAGACAGAAAGTGAGTCAGAGAGAAAGAAAGAGAGGAAGAGAGAGAGATGTAGTGATGTAGAAATAAATGAATATATATATATATATATGGTGTCCAAGAAAAATATGTACACGTTTTCTTTGTTAATTGATGCTTTCCTGAGCTTCTACTGAAAGTTAATTAAACTCTTCCGTAAGAAATAATAAATGCTTTTTTTTCTGTTCATTTGCATTTATTTATTTAGATATAAATGAATGTTTTTTTCTGAATATGGCTAGAAATTAAACTTTTGCAAACCAGCAGAATCAATCATTTGGTTTTACGATTATTTGTTAGTATATAATATTATTTTCTTACATAAAAAAAGATCAAAAGCGTGAAATTTAATTTATGTAATGGAGCAGTTCACACACAGGCAACTATATATATATATATATATATATATATATATATATATATATATATATATATATATATATAAATCTCAGAAATTACCAGCGGTGGTCGAAAGCGCTTGATTTAATGAAGTTTGGACAGTTCTTTTACGCTTGTGATCGTGCAATAAAACAGCTTATTCGCGAGCAATGAAAAAACTCTTAAAAGAGTTGAGTCGAAAAAATTTATCCATCGCGTTTAATAAACATGCTTGGAAGAAGTAACATTGCTGCCTGAATACACATCATATAGAGAGATAAGTTTACAATTTCTTTTGGAAGGGTTTAATCAATTTCTAGAGAAAACAGCCTAGGGCACCCTATATATAATATTGATGTAGATATGATATTGACACAGGGCTTGCTGGACACTGAAGCACAATGATATATGACAGAAAAAACATAGGGGATATAAACTGACGAGAAAGGAGAGAAAGCCAATACATATACATTATAAATAATGTCAGATAAATCGTAGAAAGTGTATATTTAACAGTCCAAAAACGTTTCAAGAAGTAAGTTTCCTTCGTCACCTTTGTCTTCATCGTAAACTATCAGTATACCGGGATATTGCCAACGTTAGCTAACATATATATATATATATATATATATATATATATATATATATATATATATATACATATATATATATATATATATATATATATATATATATATACATATATATATATATGCAGTTTCACACAATTATACTCTTGAATATGCATATATATGTATATATTCATAAATGCAAAAGATTACATACAAGACATAAGTTTACATATTCTTTATGTTAGTATATTTGATATTCTCTATAATAGACAGAAAAAAGAAAAGAAGTGAAATGAACCAATATATATACAGTACAAAAAACAGGGCCAACCCCATAACTTGTGAATAGGTCGAGTCTTGAAGATTGGAAATTAGGGATCGACATGAGTGATAATTTTATGAGGTTGAAATTCAAACTTAATGTGAAGGAATAAAATCAATCCTTGTCTTTTAAAAGGTGTACCACAATTCAAAGATATTGCAACCATAAAACGTGTGTCGACGTATGCACGATTACACACGTTTTCATTTCTTTTTTTGTTCTTATTTTTTCATTTTTTTCAAGTCTGAGCTCCGCCGTAATCTCGCAATCCATACATAAATTCGAAACAAAAATCTTGCTATCTTCAGTTTCCACTTTTTTTCTCGGATCTTTACTTGTCTCCCTCGGATCAATACTTCTCCATTCGATTGATTTTGGATTGAACCCTTATCTAAAGAAATCAATAATATTCATATAAGAAAAAAATCACCAAGAACCCATAGTGAAGATCAGTAACTGTAAGTTCCTTTAGTAAAGATCTGAAACAATTAATTCAACTGAGTAAATTTTAGTACCACCGAATGTGACCAAGTCAAGATGATTACTGCCCAGTACCAAGTCAAGATCGGCACAGCAAGGGTAAGAATTGTAGGTTAGGATGAACGAAATTTTTTTTTTACATCAATTTATATAATTCTTTTATATTGGAAATTATCATTGGGACTGGGCGATTTTGAACAAGGGGTCTATATTCTACTCAAGACCGCTTTGAATGTTGTATTAGCCAATATTTTGTCTCTGTTGGTCGGATCGCATGTTAATAAGCGGGAGGAGGGCCAAATAAATGCCTTAAAAACATGGAGTAATGAAATTGTCCATTCAAACAAATTAGCATACCTTATTCTTCGAATTGAGGTAAAGCATATCTAGTCAAATTTTGCCTCAATTCAAAGACTAACGCATGCTCGAGGATTTTTTGTGCTTAACCAAGGATGCCAACTTTTAATCAAAAGACATAACTTAGTCACCATTCATTTCAATCAACAAATCACGTGAATCTACTAGAAAAAACACAAATACGTAACAGGTATAGTATTTCAATATTAAGTCAAAGGTCGATCGAAATTCTCTTCGTGAGCTCAATTAGACTATTGAAAAAACTAGGGTGATATTTTGGACAATACAATCTCTTTTCCATTCTTTGATGCAAACACAATGTTTCGGCAGATGTTATTCTATGATCTTCTTCCAATGTAATCTGTATTATCCGTGAAAGAATCGAGTATCTTTTTTTCTGAGTATCAAGTAGAAAAGGTAAATATTCACAGTAACACTATTGAAGTTAGTTATTTTCTGGTTGATCCTGTTTCTGGTTTCGCGACGACGGAGACAATAGTCTCCTCCTTCCCTCGGTTGCACATATTGCACTTAAAGAAGGATATAGAACGGATAGGCAGAAAAGTGATAGTATCATTGATGGGAAGAAGTAATAGAGTCGCCCGAACGGAAGTCTGGATGTTAATGACCGATCTCAAAGCTATAGACAATATTGTGATGTAATATTACCTGCGATGGTAGCAAGCACTTATTCGTCTGCTTATAAAATAAATTAAGTATGCACTCGCAATCTGATAAAATCAGGGTTTTTATTTATAGTTTCAAAACTGATAGAAACGTGGTGGATCACTCAAAACACTAGGCGACTCTTGCAAAATCGTATATTTGATCCTCTTTGGTAATGCGCAGTAACAATCGGTGTTCTGAATAATCAGCATTAGGATAATCAAATGTGCCTCAGGGACTGATCTAGAAATTGAATCATTTTCTCTTTTTTCCTCTCCGAAGTGGTGATTTGGAATACGCTTTTTTTTCCTCTAATATAATTTCAGATCAGACAAATTAGTTTTCATTTGTGAACTGCACAAGTAGGGAATACGTGGGAAATTGAACGAATGAAATTTGAGTGCTGATGAAAAGAGATTTAAAAATACAGGTTGTGACGAAAAGTATGCAAACCCATTTATGACAACTCATTTCAGAAACTATTCTAATTCTGAGAACTATTTATAAAAGACACAAGTTACAAAAAAATGTTCTCAATATAGATACATTTTAACTTCACAATATGTTTTCAAAAAGGGTTTCCTTCAACGTGGAGGCCAGATGGTGTGCGTTTCATTGCATGAAAGATCCATTGCTTTGAAAAACGATTTAGCTGATACAACACGAAGGAATGGACGCATGAATTACGCAAACGAATGATACAATCATTTCAATTATTTGGGTATGGCCACACAGCTAATATCATTGCATAGATTTTAATTAAATAGAAAAGAAATGATTTGAAGAGGGGGAGATACTTCTTCAAATAAAGTGTAAACATAGGATAGAGGAGGATAAAAGGCAGACAATTTAAAACAGGTGAAGAGATGATCAGAGAGAAATGTCCTGAAATCTAAGTTAATTGGTATATAGTAATTTTTATATATATATATATATATATATATATATATATATATATATATATATATATATATATATACACACACACACACGCACACACATCTCTCTCTCTCTCTACATATATATATATATATATACATACACACACACACACACATATCTATATATATAATCGGTATATAAACATTCTTAGGTAAAGGGGATTATATATATATATATATATATATATGTATATATATATATATATATATATAATGAAGAAAAGGATTTGCTACGCAAACACGTTCATGTTTCCACACTGTTTGGGCTTCTACAGGCAGATGATTCGGTTGATTTTAGATATCTATTTGGGACAATCTATTTGGTGTAGGATCTTCATCTATTTACATGTCCTCTCCCTTTTTTTCCAATGTTTGGTCATTGTTTGTTATGTTTCTCTATTTTGTTTGGGGGAGATTCTGCACTTATTGGTAGTTATAAATTTAAAATTAACAGTATATAGTGTAAGCAATTTCGTTATCAGTATGTTGTTAAACCATCAGCCATTTATGGGATGTTCCCTGTCTGAAAGCATTTTTAATTCGCATTTAAATCTGTTATCCAGTGAAGAATCAAAATTTTAAGTATGAAGAACCATTGCTATGCATGTGCTTATGTGTGTGTGTGTGTGTGTGTGTGCGCGTAAGGGTACTTCACTTACTTTGATCTTTGTGATTGATGTTCACCAATGCATTTATATTTATATATATACATATACATACGTTTGCGTCTATATGCATACACACACACACACACACACACATATATATATATATATATATATATATGTGTGCGTGTGTGTGTGTGTGTGTGGCAGAGGGAGAGAGAGAGAGTCTGTTTCAGTCGTTCAATCTCCGTGCAACATCAGGAAGAACAATGGATATCTATTTAAACCAGATCCTCAGTGGTCCAATAGATAACTGGGAACACTTAAGATCGTGTAACTTCTAAGCTATGTTTAGGAAATTGAAAACAAGTGTAAATCTGGAAGTCAGTACAAGAGTGGAAAATCTTGATATATAATGAGTAGTTTCTGGATGTCATTTCTTAGGGAGATTAAAAGAAATCAGGAATTACTCAGAAAGTGCAAATCTCAGCAAACGCTATGCGCTCACAAAAATTGCATGACAATGAGAACTTTTATTGCCACGAAAAAGAGAAGGCAAAATGAATATCTTAATATTGAAAAACATCTCTTTAGAGAAAAACATCTGCCCCAAAATGTAACCTCTTTTTCCGTGGCCAATGTCTCACCCTTTTGAAAGGGATATTGTCCGGGTCGACATTATTCCGAACCCTGAAAAACATGAACGGGATACCGTTTATCATCGTATTCCCCCAGCAAAACCGTCAGTCTGAAAACAGCTCTACTTTTCAGAAAATGAATGATCTCAAATACATTGCTAATGCAGTGAAATCGTATTTGAACAAGAAATATCCGGCACACCTTTGACAGTGAAGGATTGACTTCTCCATCACTTCGACGTAGATATTATGGAAGCAGTATGAGATAGGCATCACTGAGATGGAACACAAGAGATTCTAGGTCTAAAGAGGCGCTATTGCACTTTTTTCTTGGAATCCTTTTATAACGTACTTGTGAATTGCTTTTAAACACTTCGAGGCAGTCTGCCAAGAAGTACCTCTGATGCTTGACTAGCTAATGGGGTCATACCAAACATTGACTTCAGCTGCAAGGATTGAACGAATTCTGTATTATCTGTTACAAATGTGCACATATCTGCTAAATGCATTCATGTGAATTGGATATATATATATATATTAAATTAAAAGATAAAGAGATGAATTAAAAACACGTGTTTCATGGTTCCATCAATCGTCAAAACTGTTGGATTATTTTTAGCTTTGATCTCATTTCTATCATTTGCCCAATATCACAAGATTATAATAATTGAGAACTGTTCATTTTGATTTACGTAAATAATTAAAAAAACAAATTCAACTGATCTATTTTGTTTGTTGGAATTCCCAACATTATTTAATAAGATAGCAGAGTATACACACACACACACACACACGCACACATATATATATATATATAACAGTATGGCAGCAGAAATATAAGCTAGTCTGTGTAGCGATATATATATATATATATATATATATATATATATATATATATATATATATATATATATATATATATATTATTCTTATTCTTATTCTTACTCTTATTCTTATCATTATTATTACTATTATTATTATTGTGTGTGTGCAATATCATTTCGAAAAATAATAAGAAAATATATCAAACGTGAGATGATTTGATATGAAATAATAAAAACAAATTGAAAATACACAAATATTGTACATCTAATGATAATAGTAGGAGTTATATAACAGCATATATAACTCTAAATGGAAGAAGACATGCATAGACAATTGAACAATATCCGTGTTATGTCGGAGTTGGCTTTTAAATTTTCAGGTAAAATATAGCTGAGCTGGAATTATCTGGCCTCCTTCTTTTCGTGATGGTTATCGAAATTCTCAAAATAAATGCAACGACCGATCAAGATTTAACATTGAAGTGGGTCAGGGTCGATGTTTATGCATGCAGCGAAGGAATATTGGTTCAGCTCTGCGGTGCTATTGATGGCACAAATACGATATTATCACGCGTACAGCCTATACATTAGATCAGTATAAGGCCATGGAGCAAATTTAAGAATAAACTCCGAAAGAAAAGAGAATATATATATATATATATATATATATATATATATATATATATATATATATATATATATATATATATATATATATATATATATATATATAATTACATTTTGCTTTCACAAAAAAAGTAAAAGTAAAAGAACGAATTTCAGCAATATCCGATTTTGCATATGTATATCATGAATATATATATATCGTGCATCAGTATATATATATATATATATATATATATATATATATATATATATATATATATATATATATATATATATATGTATATATGTATATATATATATGTATGTATTTACATATGTATATATATTTACATACATATATATATATTCATATTGATATATATGTGTGTGTATATATATTTATACATATATATATATATATATATATATATATATATATATAGAGAGAGAGAGAGAGAGAGAGAGAGGAAGACAGACAGACTGATTGATATTAAGAGAACGAGAGAGTGTTAGAGAGAGAGAGGGGAAGAGGGATTTTAAAATCAAAAGGTTTCCTAATCCTTAAACTGATTTTGTAAACAATTCAGAAAAAGTTGAGGGAAAATTCGCAAATAGAAAACTAAAGAATCCTTTCGAACTTTCGAGAAGGGACTGTACTTCAATACTTTGATTATTATTGACAGGAAGAATGGATAAACATCGTTCAACGTAAATTGATAAAATATTTCATGGGAAGCTCATATTAACGGTTTGGAAATATGATTCAAGAGATTTTTTATGATTTTGTTGTCCAGAAATCAATGTACCCGATTTTTGTTTTATTTTGTTTGTTTATTTATTTATTTTTGAGGTAATCGAATGGCACTTTTATAAGCAGACAGTTGAAGGAAAATCTATGTGGGTGTTTATTGACCACAGAAATTCTGTTGTTCTAAACAGTAGGATGAACAGATCGAGTTATACACAATCAAAACCGTCGCTTTTACCAATGTCTTTAGATTGCATGTTGTGTTGTGGGTGATCATTGGAAAAATAAGCTAAAGAGGAGATCAAAGAATAACTCACTTGTCTCGCCCTTTTTTGCTCCCTAAAAATCCGAATTTACAAAAGCAAAAACATAGGTGCAGTCAGACGCAGAATAGGGACAATTAAGATAAACTTACATTGCAAATTAAACCCAAAAACAAAACCTATCATGTGTTGAAAAAAAAAAAAGTTTTTTTTTTTTTTAACCAGACGTAAGGGATACTTGTTCAAACTTTCAGCTCTCTTGCTAGATTCGTGCAGCTTGGATGCATGATGAATACATACAGCCAGACAAACTTGAAAACTAAAGAGACCTATGTCGAAAGTTTCGGGTGACAGTTTCTAACATGAATAGAGAAGGAAATACTTTTGCACCACTTTTGCATACGTCCATAAAATTATGGTTTGCGATACCCGCTTTTGGTCTTCTTAATTCTCACTTCCAGAAGAGCATTTCTTTCTGGAAAGACACCCAACAGCACAAACAGAATTCAGGTGTTGCAGGGAAAATATTGAATTACTTTGGTAGTTGCATTAACGCATAAGTGGATGAGTCTTTGGGCGGAATGAAGGATCCACTTATATGATTAAATCAACGATCGGATTCAGTGAACAAATTAGATGTCGATTTTCGGAGATAATCAGAAGCTATTTATACATATACCAAGAGAAATTGTTTTTTCTTAGTATATTTTATAAAATTCATGGCAATCAAAACAAGATGACGAAAGCTGATAACTTATCCACCAAATCACGATTCATTTCAGTTATCCAGGCAGAGCAGGAGTCTTGTTATCGATAAGCAGCTGGTAACGACACCGGAGTACCCTACATTGACCAACTTGCCGACCTTAGGGGCCAAATGTAGAATGCTGTCATTGTTAAAACGATGCTATATTACACGCGACTGGAAGAGGGTTAATTATGATGCTATAATGCTATCCAAAATATCAACAGAGAAATCGATGAGAAAAACTTAGGCCAGACACTTCGTTCTTTGCACGCTCCAGAACTCCCCCGTTGTCAAGAATTTACTCTTAGTCAATCGGTCGAAAACCAAGTAAGCAATGGTTTAAGTTCTCACCAAATCTATTACACAAATCAGTCGATTTGAATTTAAACAGCTCAAAAGCAGTTAATATGTGTTTTTTTCTATAATTTTATAAACATGCCAACAAAACAAAATCGTTATTCGTTATATTCATTGGACTAGGAAGGGAAAGATTCCTGGCAATCTTTTGTCGAAGGTATCCATACCGATTTCAGCACTTTAAAACTGTTGGCGATATTTGCAATAGAAGTTCATACGCGTATTTTCTCCTGCTTTATAAACGATAACAGTTTATGATAATAATTTTAAAGGAATTTTCTTTAGTCGTTAGATAAATGGCATTCATTGGCATTCTCGTTTCTAATATTTTTTTCTATGGTTTCCCTCCGTTGAACTTGGTTGGGTGGATTTCAGTAATTATATTCTTGTTCTTTCAAAATAAGAAGAAGATCCACTTTTCTTTTTGTTTTTAAGGTTGAAAGGAATCCGATAAGAAAAAGAACTGGGATATTTCTTTTGAAGAAAGAGAACAAAGTAAGAAGATTTATGTTCTAATTTATTCATTCTATTATAGTAATGATTTCTTTGCTCGAAATATTTTTTTTTTAATTAAAATTTATTTTTTGTTCTTATTATACATATATGTGAGTTTGTGTGTGTGTGTGTGTGTGTGTGTGTGTGTGTATATGTGTGTGTATGTGTGAGTGTGATTTTTTTTATAGAACACACTCGAAAATCACAGAGATGTGTGGAACAAATTTGTGGTGAGGAATCCATATGTATTATATGGATAAATATATAAATATATTAAATATAAATATAAAAATGATTTCTATGCCAGCCCCCCCCCCAAAAAAAAAACAGTTATTCTGGGAAGCAGGAGAAATTTACTCGTATGACATTCCGTAGCATATACCGCTGATGGTTTAATACGCTGGAAATTGCACGGGCCCCCTCAAATAGAAAATTGCCAAATTCTTTCCTGAACCCCCAACCTATTCGTAGTGATCGAACAATCCTTCAACAACATCTTCATCAGCAACTACAGAATCAGATCACACCCACTATCATTCGGGTCGATCAACACACTTGCAAAATGCGGATGGACTTGACATTGTTTTGTTTCGTTCATGTCTTAATCGCTGCAGAAAGTTTGGAATCAAGCAACAACAAATTCGCCACACGCACACACACACATACATGCACATGCGTGTTCGTTATCACACATATTACAACACTTACAGACAAAGAAATTATTTATTTTTCATAGTTATGGGTGTTGCATTTAAACTACGCAAAATAAGTAATAACAAATAATAGTAGTCTCCTATTCAATATATACAAAAGATTGGCATAGATTCTACATCGAATTATCAAACTTCATCAGATTATATTCTTTCCAGGGAATCAATTAAGGTTTATGTCACTCGATTTGTTAAAATTGAAGCAGTGAAATATTACTTATACACGAAAATCAATTTTTACTAGGCTTAGTCAAGCTGGGTGCCACTATTGTTGTATACCAGTGAGCATCGAACTAATGATCTCCAACACTGGCTTCGAAACCTTTAATCCTCTGCCATGTGAACTGATAAATGTTATCTTTATAACAACGATAATAACCCATTGTTTGAGATGTTGAGACGCAGAAAGAGGTTGAAACTATCTTGGACCGAGAATACAACACACGAGAAGGTGTTCCAATGAATGATTGAAAAAGAAAACTAAGTCACATCTCCAAGGAAATATAAACATAGGAGGCAACTATTGAGACTAGATACCGTCATCAAAACACACCTGGAAAGATCTATTTGCGAGAAGGGGAATGCAATCAGCTCCAAAGAAGGCATTGGCTGCCATTTTGATCTAACTGACCACGGAGGATATTTTTCATTTTCATTCGGGCCACACATTCACTATAAAAATGTCGATCATATCACTGAAAGCATATTTATGTAATATTTTAGACAAACATAAATTACAATTAATATATTATTTGTAAAGCCAATAGTATTTTTAATAAAACAAAATTAGATGAGATTTTAAATGAATATCTAGATTAGCCGCAGATCGCAAAATCGTTGCCACAGGACAACAGGAAATGTTGCTGCAGGCCTGTGGTTACCCATATGTTTCAATAATGTCCCCCACAATCTTCCCATAAAATGATTGACGACTAAGTTATCCAACACAGGTAGACATTGAAACTTAAAAAGAATCTGAATCTCTGATTCGTTATAAACCTGTAAGAAAAGCGTGTACCTGCCCAGTGTGTTGATATAATTGTAAAAACTTTGAAAAATACTGAACAAGAAAATTTTGACATAAAAAGGATGAAAAAAATGGTAACGAAGTGACGCAAGTAATATATTTATTGTAGCATGTACACACATGCAAGTAGATTCGGTATAATAGGAATATTCAATTTTTGCCCTGCATTAAAATTTTTTCGTCTATTGAAAGTTAGAATATTATGATTCAGTTTTATCTAGTTTTTTTTTCGAATTTTCACTATCATATCAACACATTGTGGAGGTACTTTTTTCTCACTGGTCCTGTTTTCTTCAAGATCAATATGTACACACTGCATCCTCAACTAATGCTTTAATAAAATAGTGACCTGATTGAACCGTATCGTCAATATCTCCAATAAACAATGAATACACTAACTGTTGCACTGAGACATTAAAAGGAATAAATGTAACGTTTTACTTAATTCAAATCATTTGTGTCTGACTTTCGAAATCTTCTCATTTCCAACTCTGAAACTCTTGTTATATATTTACAAATTGAAGAATCTTTTTTTTTTTTTGAGAACATACGAATGTTCAACTTGAGTGTTTTTGAAAAGTTTGGTGTAATTCACGTCTACGGACTAAGCGTGCATTACGTTATACCGAATTTAAAGTGAAGCGTCCGTAAATTTGTATGTAGCTTTTTCCCCGAACAATTTCCCTGAGTTGGTATAATTAAATAAGTTTTTCCCAATAAAGGTTTCTACAAGATGACATACATTTTATCAAGATTGGTTGGATTCCACGAAAGTAATTACAAAGTTGAAGTCACCGATTTGTGTAAAACTCATCTTACTCATATCATATCTTATAGTATTTTGGGCCGACTGATTTTAATAACAATATACGTCATATAACAATTTTAGTGATTATAATAAACGGCTTCCTCTGTAATAATGAAGACTTGGAAACTGAAGGAGAAAATAACATTCTGCCACGAAGAACTAACAAGACAATGATATCCTTCACAAGGTAGTCTATACTTTTATAAGCATCCAATTATTTCGATAATTGATCCCCTTTACTATTGGACGAATCTGGAATAAGCCTTTCGGAAATCCAGATTGTTATTAAACGCCTTTTTCTTATTGTTATTTTTGTCCAAATGTCTTCGTTTCCTTCAACTTATTCTAAACGTAAATTGGAATTCTGTCGCTGTTGGGAAATGTATTAACTTCTGCCTGACCTCTCCCTGGATAACAAAACAAACATTTTCTTTTCTCATTATAAGTAAGGCTCAGTTCTATTCAGGGAAGTAGAAGATAAGGAAGACATGATTATCCACCTCTCTCCAGTTCCATAGACAGACATCTCTACGAGGCATTCCGCAATTGTTATGAAGATGTGAAGATCATGATTTGTCATAGAAATGATATCGAGACTTGGGATTAGGTTTCATGCAACAGCAGATCGGTCATTGAACAATGAAAATTCAGAGAAATACAGGGTGTTTGATAAAAGATGCAACCCTCTTAGAGCTGCACCGATTCAGTTCAGTTGGTAATCGTAGCCAGGATTAAAAGTAAAACTAAAGGAAAATAATCCATCATCTGGTTTATGTAATGGAGATGTGACTGACCTAGCTGTTAACGGGAAGGACAATGGAATCGGCAAGCCGGGTTCAATCCCCGGTCGAAGTTGCTTACATTCATTTTGCGTGAATGCCTTTAGGAAAGACATGAATTCCCCACATCTCTTTATTCCCATGCGTAAATAACCGGTTAGAATGGCCTCGCTAGCATTTCGAAGGCAGTCCATGTGAGAAACAGACGATTCTAAACCAGAAATGATACTTAACACAGCATCAATACTTTATAAGTGAAGAATAACTCCAAATCAGGTGACCGGATGCTAGCTTCGACATCTTTCTAGTGGCTTCTGCAGCCAAGCTAATGCCAAACGTATTGCACTCAGCTTTCCTTTAGACTACATCAGCGGGGCCAAGAGGGGGTTTCTGTCGAGTGGGCAAACCATTAGCTTCGCCTACGCTTGCGCCTTGGAGAGGTCACTTCAGCATCGTTCCATTGTCTATCGAGACGGACGGCTTCTGGTTTACGTCATCTTCCAGACACGATACTGATTGGAAATTGCAGAGCACAGGTTCACCGTCCGTTCAAGTTAGCCTACACAATTTTGTTAAGTATAATGTATACAGGAAAATGTGTGCATAGCAAAATCTTGCAAACTAATCAGCTTTAGTGACAGTTGTTTGCGGGTGTGTATTTGGGTGGTGTCAATTGGGATAACCTGGAATGTTAAGTAGGTAAGTGAAAACTGTATCTTTAATTAGGTTAAACCAACATTGTATGACATTCCACCCTCGTGGGGAAATGATTAAGTTTCGGATAGAACATATACCCCTGAGAATTGGAGCGACGGAAGGCATTCTTTGAACAAACATTGTTTCAAGAAAGAGACACCACCCATCATAGCCAGCTATATTTCTTACCACACAGAAATTTCACGTGATAGGATTTTTGACGGCAAATATTAACTGACAGAAGGCACTGGGGGAATCGAGATTGATGATTATTCAAGATTGTATTAGGCGTTGTGACAGAGATGAATGCAGAAAGAAAAGAGACAAGAAACTTATGTCAAGTGCAAAATTTGTTGAAGACATCATTTGCAATTTGGTTTCTATCATCATCATCATCATCATCATCATCATCATCATCATCATCATCATCATTATCTTTTTAGCGTCCGTTATTGGACATAGACCTTCCCAAGATTTGCCTCTATCATGGGTGTCGAACTTGTCAAAATCGTCACACCAACTTATTCTATCCCAATGATACACGTGGGTGGAAGACTGATGGAACTTAGAACAATTCTACAATGATTCACTAAATATACGTATATTCGTATGTGAACCATGCAACAAATTACCAATAATTTGTACTAACGGGACCCGAGCATGTTTTGAAAATTAAGTATGTGAAAATCCCCCACCTTTAAAAAATAATAACAGTCTTATGAAGTCCACCTTAGTGCTTATACCGATAATAATGATCCGATTTTTATCCATCTACCTAGCTAGCTAGGTAGCTAGCTGTCTAACTCACTATAATTTGCGTATATTTCTTTTTTAGATTCCCTCATATATTTAATTAAATGTAATCCAAGTGCTCATGATGGTGATGATTTTCAAACATGATTCAATAACTCATCATCTCTTAGTGGGACTATTTGCCCCATAAGGACCTTCCACGGAATCTTGCTGAAGATCCAAACCCGCAGTGCAAGTCTTCAACTAGTAACCACAATAAGTAATCGTGTCTTTGTTCAATTGTAATGGTGATGTTCATCTCTTCAGTTGACTACTATTGTCTTGACAGTTAATTATATAGAGAATGGATTGCTCCAGACACTCGATTACCGTCTCAATGCATTCCAATATATCATTTTTCACCCCGGCAAATGTAAAATCACAGGCAACAAAACTAAATAAAGAGCATTTTAGTACTATGGTTTCTTCTGCATAAGCTAGTTTTTTTTTGTTGTTGTTGTTGTTTTATTCAAATAAACCTCGTTATCACGGGTAGGATTTATCAAGGAAATCTGCCAGAACCATTTTTCACTTCCAGGATTACATATGTAACAGGTCTGTCTGCTGCATGGTCAAACTACAATCATTTTAGGAGAGAAAACTCTTCCCTGGTTGAATATATAAATATTTTGATACTGGAAGTTATCTAAGTAAAGATTTGCTCTCAAACTCCGCTAAATTAGGTAGGGATTGTTCTTGTTCTTGGTGTCAAAAGTCAACTCCAAACTTTGTGTTCGAAAAATTTAAAGGTTGTGACACGTGAGGCAGTGATTTCTCCCCATTGGTCGAAGGTCCAATCATAGAAATTGTGGGTTTTTACGTGGCCAGGTTGTTAGCACGACACCCAAGATAGACTACTTTTGGAAGCTGAAGGGCTTGAAGTCGATGATTGACTTTAGCAAGAAAATAATTGCGAAGAAACATAACTTGTCTCAGATCCTCCACTTAGTTCGCCTGTACCATCCTCAATATGTTCAGTTCAGGAAATATGGGTACCTGTAATTACTCTTGACAGTAGTCCTATCCCGTTGTTAATGATGAAAGATCATCGACAGCAGTGGTCGACAGACCCTGAACAATAGTTCAAAGACTTTCTTGAAACTTTTAGACTGATATCGATCATACCACGTTATTTGAAATCATCAGGGAATGTTTGAAAAAAAACAAAACAAAACAGTTTGAAAAATGGGTCCAACATTCGCGGAAAACAATTCTTCCTCGAAGTGACATGCTCTAAACCTCTCAGCTGACAGCTAAGAGGATTGGGATATGGAATCTTGTAGCCTCCTCCGTGTCCCCCGAACGTTTTCCAAAAAGATTATTATCTTTCCAAGCATTTCGAACTCCATATCCGCGAGGAAAATTTCAATGAAGTCATGATTCGTGTTTTTACTGAATTTGAGATGAGTAAGCCTGGAAGAAATTATAGAGATGCCATATCCCCATTAGAAGATGGTTGCAGGAATATTGCTGCTTTAAATGGTCTTATTCTGATTAAATACTTACCATGTTCTGATATCGACATAATCTATCATCGCATCATTCAACAAATGACATCACCGATGTAACAATCTAATGCTTATAAAACTACAGCGATATCATATAGCAAAAAGTTTTAAACAATACCATCCGGTTGAGAAGCATATATAATGTATTCAAAAACATTATATAAGGCTCGTGGCTGTGGTGAAAACAGAGTTAAATCCAGCAGTATGAATCGAGCCGATTAATCCATAGACTTAAAGAAAAAAAAGATGAAATGTGATTAAAAATAAATAAGAAGAAGACTGGGGTAGCTGCTGGGTATGAAAGAGACTGTTGCAGGTATTCAATAGATAACTATAGATTTTCCCTTGACAATATTTACGGGAAAATTTAGTTTCGAATAAAGAGGAAGAAGTATTACACGAGTTATGAAAGAATAAGCGTACAACTACTGCTACTACTACTTCTTCTTCTTCTCGTACGACTACTACAAATGATAATAATAATAATACTTATTATCATTACTTGTAGTAGTAGTCGTAGTGGTTGTAGAAGTAGTCACTGTAGTGATATATAAGCCATTTTCATTGTAATCCATTTATATTATAGACAACAGATGATGGGCCATATATTCTGTAGTTTGTAATATTTGTCAAGGGAGATAATTACTAAATGCCCAATCTCGAGTAGACCCTCTTACTCATTCAATTACCACGCATTCATGTATTTATTTTTGTATATAAGTAATAAAAAATATCTGTGTTCATTCCAGTTGGATATAAACTAGGATATGCAATTACATAATATTACATTTTTCAAGTACAGTTCATTTCGAATATTATTTATTTACTAGTATGATTTCAGGCTGCATAGTTAAACTAGTCAGTTCTATGGTCACTAACATTATTTGAAAGGTCATTGTTGCCACTTCTCAGTCAGCGGGGTGAGGACTAGTGCACAAAATATATGATCAATTTTTGTTCTCAAAGAAGAGCTTGAAAGATGAAAAACACACGTATACATTGAGATTTTCACACGTGCACACACGGCATATAAGTGTGTAAATCATAGCACATGCACGCTCATACATCCACTCACACAAACTCACACATATATATATTCTAGAAAGTTTTACAGGTTTGAACACTAAACATTGAGAAACTTGTTGAATACTTTGTTATTATGGCACAATGTGTATTTTTTCTCTTGTTGAAATCATTTTTTGTTTACCATGTAACGGTTCCGAGAATTTAAAATATAATATCAACAAGGCACCCAAGCAGCATTTATGCATATATATATATATGAATGGATGTTCATTTGAAAAATAGATAATATTACTCGTTGAAATAAGACCAAGGAAGATGAATAACTTATCGAAACGCATACTGGAATAACATAATTAAAAGAAAGTATATTTTCTTTTTTTTTCCACTCTTCCAAATCTTTTTTAGATTATTCTATTCCATTATATATATATATATATATATATATATATATATATATATATATATATATATATATATATATAAATATATATATATATATATATATATATATATATATATATATATATAGAGAGAGAGAGAGAGAGAGAGAGAGAGAGAGAGAGAGATGTAAATGTGTATTTGCTAATTGTTGAGACATTTTATTATCAAAGGTATACCGTCAAGCGCCGGTGTTGAATGTTTCCAAATAAAATGTTTTAACAATTATCACATTCCGTCGTACACTTTTCAGAAGGTCTTCAAAAAATGAGTTGTCTTGGATTCTGCCAGTCATTCAGGCGTATATCTGACTCTATCCCTCGATGAAATAAGGTCGAGCTGATTAGCAATAGGCTTTATCCTCGAAACACAGCAAATCATTTTCAGTACTTCTTTCGGAGATGAGGCTCACCAACACATTACTATGAACCGATGGGCATATGTATGGGTGTCCAAACTTAGGGTGGGGCAGTTTGAAAATTAGGATATATTTTTTTTTTTCCGCTGGTACCAAGGTTTTTGCAATGATCTATTCCTTGAATATAACCGTTTGCTACACAGCTTCCGGAAAAAAAAGGTGACAGCTTGCATCATAAACCGAATGATCTACATATACAATTTCTTATTTCTTTTTTATCCCTGATTATATGGATCCCACCCTTACACTCATGAAACAACTACACAACAGTTCTCCGATTACACATATATTAAATTCGAAGAGCTATTACCTAGGTTATTACTTCGTTGAAATATCGAACGCCAATATATATATATATATATATATATATATATATATATACATATATATAGGCATGTGTGTTTGTAAAATAATCTTTCAATACAAACACATATGCATGTGTAAGAATGGAAATTTTCGAAATTTATGTAATCTCCGACGATTTTATCCAAATATCCGTTCATGCAATTTATGTAAACTTTTTAAAAAAGTTGATGTTTTAAATACAATCGGATCTTATTGTTTTAAGAGTGAATTTTTCTTGTAGGGATCATCAGTTGTTTATTATTTTCAAACATAATTCACGTGTTTCGTTATTTTGTGCGGGATATTATCATTATGTATTGTATATGTATGTTATTCTATACAACACATCATTTTCCTTTTTTTCACAAACGGTTACCCAAAAAACGGTCAGTAAGTATACCAACGGCATCAATATATATATATATATATATATATATATATATATATATATATATATATATATATATATATATATATGTGTGTGTGTGTGTGTGTGTGTGTGTGTGTTTATACAAACATAAATACGCATACACACACGCGTATATATATATATATATATATAGAGAGAGAGAGAGAGAGATAAATATAATATGTTTTATATATATATGCACATATACATATGAATATGATATATATGTATACACACATACACAAGTATATATATATATATATATATATATATATATATGTATATATATATATATATATATATATATATATATATATATATATAGTACATATCAAGAATGCCATATAACATAATATGATATATGATAGGATGTCCGATACATGATTGGTTTATTCCATAGAGTGTTCGATACATTCAACTTCGTATCTTAGTCACTTGAGGGTAAAATTGGGATGGAATAAATTCATTTTTTGGTGTATATAGTGAAAGTAATCGACCATATAAACAGAATTATTTTGCTTTAAAGTATTATTATCATCATTAACATCATCATCATCATCATTATTATTATTATTATTATTATTATTATTATTATTATTATTATCAACGACAATACCATTGCTGTTGTTACTGTCTTTCTAAGCTGGAGTATTAGCAATGAGAGGATGAATAGAACGAATCTCGAATGTTAAAATCTGTATCGTTGATGGTCCGAACGAGTCTATTCAAAGCGAAATTGCAAGATTCGGCCATTTGCCAAAAGACCATTAAGCGACTGATGACGGTGTACAAAGACCTAATTTGCCTTGATATGAAATCGTATTACTTGCAGTGAATGATCACTGAAATCAAACAGCAGCTCCTTTCATTAGACGCCTGGCTATTCAGAAGACACATTCAGAGCTGAGATACTTGAAAATGGCTGCCAGTGAATGAGCCATTGCATGCAAGACAGATATTTCAGGGTTACGCTGTATGACGACTTGATGTGCTTCAGAAAACAGCAAAGGTTTGATTAAATAGCCGAAAACCCCAAAGCATAAAAATAATGGATACGGTTGCAGGACCCGATCAAGAATCGAAAATATTATGGCAAAAAAATATACCAGATCGAGTTTCTATCTCTGTCAAGATAACTTGAATGCAGCTAATGCAAACAGACACTTAATAATATGAATACATCTCTAATTAGCGATTTCTTTCCCAAAAGAATCACGCATACGTAAAAAATAATGTACATGTCTTTTCATAAGCGAGCTGCTCTCAAAGATTTTTATTCAGTGCCTGACTCCGAATAAATAACACGTGCCTCCTTTTTTTATTTTTGCTCTTTTTATTTTTTTTTTGTTCCTTGGTAATAAATGTTATTTTTTAATTTGTCATATCTAAAAATCATGGAAATTTTCAATTACTACCTTCAAACGTACCGTTTGTGACCAGGTCGGTGATAATTTGAAATCTATTTATTTTCCATTTGACTATGGTAGGATTTGCACATTTTTGACCACAAAAACAATTACATATGAATATCACTTTCCTGGTCACGTAAGGAAAGTTCCAAATCAATAATAGTCACTTTCAATCCTTTCACACAGAGAATTTAAAGTAAAAACTCGCTACCCATGAACAAAATTCGTGTTGCAAGATGTGATATGCATTCGTGTGATGCATAAGTTACCGGCACCATTTTTTGCGAGAGAATCGGAATATCTTAGAAGTGTCTTTGAATGCCTACAACTCGTGTATGCATACTCTTTAAGACAAGTTTGTTTAAAAGTAATTATTCAATTTTTGGGGGGGTGGGTGGGGGAATGATGGCTCTGTACAAAATGCACATTTGTAATATCTTTTCAATTTCCAAGTTCAATCTGAGTTAAATTTTCACATAAACGAGGCAATGAATGGTCGAGTATTATGGTGATAATGCTGGATGTGTGCGATTGTATTTGTGTGTGTTCTCTTTTTGCGACACCCACTTAAATGTAACAAGATAGCCTCCCCACCATTATGAACAATGAACTCTTCCACTTGAATGAGTTTTTTAGCTTCTTTTCTGAACTGCCACAAGAAAAAAAATTCTAATGAAATTCAAACAGAGGTTATTATATTTTGAGCGAAGACGAAAAGCGAAAATAACGGCTGCAGAGCATTCAAGATGCAGTGCATAACCTCTTTCACCCTCTTCTACTTCCAACATATGTCCCTCCACCACAACCTCCAATGACCCAGCCTTGCATATCATTTAACCATTTGGGGGGTCTACGAACGCTCAAAACTTGCCCCCATATAAATTAATGGTAATTGCCTCTTCGCTTTGGGCGAGGCTTTATGGAAATGCTCTATTTCTCTATAGTGAGAGAAACCTGCATTTCCCCATGTGGAACCTCCATATATATATATATATATATACTTTTCAGCAGTAATGAGGAATTCAAATAGTTTATCTCAGGATCTCAATATTTACAAAAGATTCTGATAGTGAATAATAATGATATTAAAAAGAAAAACTAGCTTAACTCAGTATTTCGCGAATGACGCTCATCATGAATGATTTGAAAACATAAGACATTGAGGGAATTTTAAGCTGTCCGTTATTTTAGTTGCTATAGTATATTTTTTTTTAAAAATCAACCAATCAGATTCCCTTATTTCCCTCTCGTAATTCATACCTAAATGAAATATTTCTCTGGAGGCTGAGATATCGCTATATCATATCTGAACGCTTATCTCTTTATATGAGCGTCTTTCAGAGCATGCCCAAGGGATAGATTGATGTATTGGAAAACATTAATCGATTACAACATACAGGTCATTTACTATCGCAGGCTTATCTGAAATTCCATCGTTTTCGGAGAGCCATAAAAAAAGCACGAGGCAGATTTTGTATCGCACACATACACACACAGGAACACACACAGGAACACACACACACACACACACACACATATATATATATATATATATATATATATATATATATATATAAATGGAAAGATTGAACTATCCGCTAGAGAATGAAATAAAGCTGCTGTAACCTGTCATCACGTGGGTTCCGTACCAATGTTAAACCTCAAATGATATTCAAATCATATACCCATTTCTTGATTACAGGATTGTCGCATTGGAAGAAACATATAGAGCAGATATAGACCGTCAATAAGCTAACATAATTTGGACCTTTGCATTATCGACAGCTGTTTAGTAAGAGCAACACTACGTTGAAGCGACTACCCTATCGATTGCAGTCACTTTTTTTCTTAATTGTTTATTCTCTTTGTTATTTAGGGCAAATGATACTATTCACCATGCAATAACGCGTGATCAATTCAAATGAGAGATTCTATATAAAAGAGTTATACACACACACACACACACACACATATATATATATATATATATATATACATATATATATATATATATATATATATATATATATGTGTATATATATATAATTACATACTGTTGAAAATAGCCGCTGATTTTTCATTTATACATGAATAATTGGAAGTGATATACAACCGTATAATATTTAACATTAATACAAATTCGCATATGAACAACTGGATACTCTAAGTTTACACGCCAACATTTTCGCTGTCAAATATCCGATCGATGTGATTATTATTCACATCTGATTTTTACGCATTGACAATAGAGGAGATTATATTATTGAATGATAAATATTTGATTGAAATTTTTTTTTTTCTCCATCATGCTTCGGGTGTACAATAACAATGGAGATCATTATACAATCGTGAGGGCCCGCTAGACCAGATTGTTGAATATCACCTAATGGCGAGGCCGCCCCTGCACGTATTTCATGAACCTAATTTAGTCAGGCACAAGCCAAAAGGCAGGGACACATTGCTACAACGTCATGTGATCTCATGCAAGCTCATGAGGCCTTCCAATCATGAAAACCAGCGGTAAGATTCACACTTGTGTTATGTTACCCCGTGATTTTATGTGTGGTCACCTAATAATAAATGATGGGCGCTCTTTCTGAGGTCAATTTTGAACTAATTTTTCTCTTTATCTGTTATCAAGTGAATTAAGATTATAAATAAAAAAACAGAACTTTGCGATCCCTAACATTTCCAATCGTCCGTGTCTAGAAATGGGAGAATGTAATCACACTTTATGCGTGCAGTAACAGAAAATGTGAGGCGAGAAGTCACATGAGCAGACCTGCAAGGACTTGTGATATCACGTGATTTGCAGTCGTTACAGAAATGTGTCTTGTAGCATTTCAAATAAGCTGGCCTGAATGATATCGACATTCACCCGAACTCATATGAGTTGGTGTAATGATTAAAATGTGAGTCCGCCTTTACGTCCAAATCGCGTTGGATACACCTCTTCCCGTGCGATTAACAAAGCTAGGCATCGTGAAGTCTGGTTAGTACTTAGATTGGTGATTGCTTGGGAATACCAGGTGCCGTAACCGACAATGCACAAACCGAAACGAGAGCAACTTATGATGTAGGAAATCCAGCTGATACTGGAAAGGCACAAGCTATTTAGACTGTCAGGCACATCGACACAATTTGAGCGCACTTAGTAAGGACGATATTTCAATGAAAAATCGGTCTGCAATATAATCTGACGGTTTCTGGCGTGTAATTAATTTTATTTTCATCGCAAAACCCAAAAGTCTTGCACAGTACCGATTGATTAGTTATCGTCCATTCATTAATTTATAGTCGACTGAAGCCTGTCCTTCCAAAGGATTCCGGGGTAAGAAGGATTTTTGTTTACATTATTGAGAGTTGTGCTAAGATCAGTCTATTTAGGTGGATTACCGAGATCGTCCCCCGAGGCTTTCTAAGTGATTTCCAGCTTTTCACATTACCAGGTATACTGATCTCTGACATTAAGTTACATACCCGTAAGTCACAGAATAAAAGGCACATTCTAAGTGGCACGCAGCTGACGTAACCGGGAATTAAGTCATAGAATTCCAAGTTTCAGACTGAACAAATATCTTGAATAGAATAAATAATGTCTATGCTTACTGACCAAAGAGATCGCTCACGTTATAAGAAATTACGAGATTCCCAACCAAAGGTAAATATACGGAGTAGTATTCATGCTATCATTAAACTCCTTGTTAAATATTGATGTTTAAACCCGGGAAGAACAATGTAATGTATGTTTTAGAGATAAATTTGAATCATGGTTACGTTGTAACTTTCGATTGGGGAATTTTAGGATCGGTCACCGGTATGCCGATCTGGTCATCAATCTACGATATAGACCAGGCTTGACATTGCTTAACTTCGGTGAGTATAAGAGAGAGAAAACCGTCGGATCCTAAACGAATCGGACGTAAAATTCTTGCATTTGAATCAGTAGATGCAGCGATACTTGACGTTATTACTAGGAACCACCATTTTGTCAAACTATAACAGAATTTTGCATTCATGAACATTCTGCAAATGAAAACGAGGCTGATGAGAAAAGATTTAAATGATAAAAATTGAAGAGGAAATAATTCGCTGGTAATGTCGTTCTTGCTCGGTTTTCAATCACTGGAGGGGGTTGAAGTTGATGAATCCATCTTCTGCGCACATGCTTGCGCGTGCGATCACACACACACATACACACATAAACGCCACACTCACTGAGGGACACAAACACACACCACGCACATTGAGACATGCACACACACACACACACACACACACACACACACACACACACAGAACTACAAACACAGTTACACACACACACACACACACACACTTGCACAAAGTTACACCGATACACACGAACACACAAACCATACACACACTCTAGCTGCTACTTTAAATGGAAACAAAGCAAAGTTTAGGTTTACTTTATCTCAAGTTTTGCTGTGTGTATTTGTTTTTCCTATTCGTCCATCCATCCATCCATCCACATATACATATATATATATATATATATATATATATATATATATATATATATATATATATACATATGGAAAATGGTTACTCAAAGTGATTTATGTGTATCATTGTAAAGATAAGCCTCTGCAGGCGACACATTTTCACGGAGTTTTGTGCTTATCATGATAAATTCTTATTAAAAGTCACATCGAATAGCGTGATGGATGGACTCAGAAGGACACTAACTATTTTCCTCTTCACGCGGTTTGATTTTTTGTCACTGTGGAGGTGCAGGGATGGCAGAGCAGATAACAGCACGAAAAATGGTATCGGTGAGCCGAGTTCAATCCCCAGCTAATGACCTGTGAAAATGCCTGGAACCCTTCTCCTCTCTCTCTCTCTCCCACTATAAATTATTGGGAAGGGAGTGACGCCACTGCAAGTGCTCGTCTCCTCTAATAGCTGAGTCAGGATTGATGTGGTTTCTTGATTCTGGAGTACAAGCAGAGACAGTTGAAACCATAGCCAACGTAAGGGGGTTACAAACTACTTTAGTCAACCTCATCAACTTGCCTCTCCGTTGCGGCCGCTGAACCAAAACTTTTGGAAATTCTCTCCATGATTAATTTTCGCTTTTACGAATTCAGCTGGTAACTGCAGTGCTATCGTTGCGATACGTTTAATGATCAGTTCTTCTTTTCTTCAAAATATTCCAATTTCTTGTACGACGTAACAAGCCAACTTTTAACGACTCAGTCCATCATACGATGATCACTATTTTTGATGCCATTTAATCTCCTATAATCTCGAAGAATTATATTATTTGAAACTCTGTTTGAAATGACCTCCCATTTATCAGAAGTAGAATGTGCCTAGACAGTTTCATACGATACTATGCATTCGTACATATTCTGTTGGATTGTATCAATTTCTTATTGATATATATATGTGTGTGTGTGTGTGTGTGTGTGTGTGTGTGTGTGTGTGTATGCGTGAGAGAGAAAATATACACTTATATATACATATATGTGGGGAATACCCTAAAGCTTTGAACACTAAATACATTGAAACACTTTTTTTAATAAAGTGTGTTTTTAGCCACTTAATTCCCAATATCTGCAACAAAATTCTCTTCAGTGTTATTTTTCATGATTTACATATACTTTGTTATTATCATACTATGTGTATATTCTTGCTTGTTGTGATCATCAGTTGTTTACCATGTAACCGTTTCGGGGAAGCAGTTATATAAACATGTCACCCCAGTAGTGTTGAACAAACACCATCTCACTATATATATATATATATATATATATATATATATATATATATATATATATATATATATATAGGTAGATAGATCGATAGATAGATAGATAGAGAGAGAATACACACACACACACACACATATATATATATATATATATATATATATATATATATAAGCATGTGTATATGTAAGTGTGTGCGTGTATAAAGAGTGAGCAAATGGTTTGATGATTTGTTTCATAATCCTGTTTGTGATATCATGTTTTACGTGAACAGTAATATTTTTTTTACAGAACATGATAGGCCACGAGATATCCAAATGTCCCCAGGCCTCTTTCTGCTAAGATAGAAAAACGGACAGCACTCAAGTGACCTCTACAAGTCGAAACCTTGGGTTAAGTGTATGGAGATCCTGGGATTCTCAGTCACAAGAATCCCCTCTTTGGCACCACTGATGTAGTCCACACACACACACACACACATATGTATGTATATATATATATATATATATATATATATATATATATATATATATATATATATATATATATGTGTGTGTGTGGAATTAGCTTAGCCGCAGAGGCTGTTGGGAGGAAGTCAAAGAAGGGGACTCTTCTACCTAGTTTTAGGATCATAGTTGTCCGTCTCGAAGACTGGTTCTCAACTATTGCTAAAGAAGTCAGTCTTCTTTCGGGAGAAGGGATGCATTCATGCATTTTTCAAACTTGGTTCGCCAATTCCCAGTGTTTAACCCTGCAGTAATGTATCCAGATATATTTCGAGCCAATAATCTGAAGTTAAAGATGAGATTTTTCACAGTCTTCTATGATAACAATAGAGTAATTCATTACTTATAATGATAGATTCGTCCAATGACTGCGGCCGGTGTCGAAGTGTAATAATTATCAAAGGCCAGGTGGAGGGTCTGTGTCCATTACAATATATATATAATAAGTTATCCATTGCTAGATGAAAGCCTTGACTCACAGATAGAACTGAGTTGGCATCAATTTCAATATAATAGGCATTTTATTGAGTTGACCAATGAACTTCTATTGTGGACATTTCGTTCATCCATATCATTAGATTAATTTATTCATTTTGCGGGAAGCTACAAAATCGTAAAAATGCCAGAAATTGCTGTAGCAATAGTAATGTTAGTCATGGTGCCGAGTTTGTTGTCGTGAAATCAGTGCAATTCTTGAGGAGCATCGTGATTGAAAGCATGAACCACAGAATCGGAGAAGTTTTAACGAGTTTTGCTTGTGGCAGGGCGTGTCATAGAATAACAAAACGAGGAAATTAATTATCTGTACCACATGACTTTGTACAATAATCATGACAGTGATTGGTGCAAACACTTATCACTGAAGAAGGGAACATAGATAATGAACAAAGACGGGAGATGTATGAACTACCGCTGTTTCATAATAATTGCTACATTCACGCCTACAGTTATGTATGCAAATATAACAACTATTATGGGACAGGGGTAGTAATTCAATTAATACAATAAGAAGTCTAATGAACAGTTTTCAGCCATTTGCAACGTTTTTGTTCAAGGGCCACATTAAAAGCTCTTTTTGGGTGACATGCCAACCACCGCCGATAAGGTTGCTGCTCTATCGTTTAAAAGAGCGAATAGACAGGAGAATAAGCTAAAATTCAAGTTGAAAGCAGTAATGTTGCCCTTTGCATTGCCGACGGCTGCTTGGATCAATGATAAGAGTATCGCTACGTTGAATATGCTGCCCTGTCAGTGACAGGTTCGATTCCTACAGCAGACACATTTTCCTCTAATTATTCATTCTATTTACGTCGTCTTGGGTGAGCGATTGATTAACCGTAAAAATGACAGGAGATCATTTCAAGTAAGTTTCTTTATAAAATAATGCAATTTATAATCATGTTATCAGATCACATATATCCATTCCTTAATACACTCACACACACTCACACACATATATATATATATATATATATATATATATATATATATATATATATATATATATATATATATACACCAAATTCTTTTCATACATATCAAAGTGCCAAAGGAATGTGATATTGATTCATCATCATCATTAGCGTTTTAACGTTCGTCTGTGGACTGCACCCCAAATCCACCAAGCCTCTTTATCATGGGTGCCGTGGAGCCAATACTTTAAGAACTTGTGTAGTTCGTCATGACATCTTATATCTTGCCGACCACAGTTTTGCATATGATTCACGTCATGGGTCGTGATGCTCATCGATTGTCTGGCATTCTTGCAACATAACCAGCCTATTGCCATTTGAGTTTCATATTGGATCCCCTTTTTTTTCTCCAATATACCGTGCTGTTTTGGAATCTCTCCACGTCATTTTGAGCATGATTTTCACCAGTGCAAGTTATTGCAGATTAAATCATATTCCAAAACCATTTATATCTGTTTGTGATATTCATACAAGCAAATATCCTGCAAAGAACTACCTCAAGTTATACTCAGTGTGATGGGGAGGTGGTGACGGTGGTTGCAAGTTTTGTATCTCTTCTTCCATCTCCCCTCCTTCCCGTTTGCCGGGACGTCGATGGGACAAAGACTCCTGCCCCATTCCCCCAAGTAAGGCTACTTGATGGGTGGATGATACACCTTGACTTGTCAATGGTCGATTGACAGGGGGAAAGAGATGGAGACACGCCTTCCCAGAGCATAGAGAACTACTTGACCGAAATAAATTAAAGTCAATTTAATTGAAGCCCTGTTGATCACCTGATTGAGTGCAAGGAAATTCTTTGTCGACAAGGAGTGGTTCAGATAACGTTTCATTATTTTCACTATCGAGCAATAGGATCGATTGGTTGGCCCAACAGTCCCATGGCCTCTCTGCCATTAAGCATCATAACTCGAGTAAATATCAGTTGGTCATCTAACAAAACAAGAGCAGAAACACATGTACGAAAATGAACGATCTAGGCATCCTGCGTAGGCTTTTATGCAAATTATTCATATTTCTGCTCGTATTTGGCGCTGCTTCTCCTCCTTCATCTTTAGAGATATAAGCATCACCTCAAGACTGATTTTAATGCCATGTACTTGAAAAATAAATCTTCTCGGTTTTAGAAGGGGGGTTCTATTTACCATTTAACTATAATGCTAAATCGGATCCTCATTTTCCACTCTTCGAACAGTTTAAAAGAACTCGATTGCTCCTGTGAAATGTTGTCTTCGCAAGTAATTACTTATGTTTTCATAAGGGTTTTGGAAGATGGTACTGCAGCGCAATCTCTCTTTCAGTTGCTTCGGTAAATGTAGGCTCTAGTTTATTCTTGTCATAAGATGAAGAATCGTGACTTAGTATCTTATTAAATTTTGTCTACTAATCACCCTTATCTAAATTTTTGAATTTCAATTGTTTTTTTTATCAATACTTTGAATCGAGTCGTCGTATTACGAGTGTTCATTGAGGCCAATCCCACTATTTGCCCAAAGCCGTAGAATGACAGCCCGAATAAAAGTTGCGAAACAAAATAACTAAAAGTAAAGATGACTACAGATATTTGTTGAATATATATACGATATTAAGAAAGCTCAAGTCGTAAAATCAAAGCAGTTTCGTAGTGTCATCAATTTGAAGTTCGTTCAAAGGTTGATCAATAAATAAACTGAATGAAATTGAATGTAGGATTTTATTATGCCTTAAAATGGACAGAGAAAATTGCTTATTATTTGTGAAAGCTGCCATTATTTATCTGTGATCATGAATCATATGTTCCATAAATGCTATCGTGGGAAATTCGGAAGGTTCATATTTGTTAAGAGAATAGATATATAATGTATGGTCAGAAATAGATAGCATTCCACTGTTATTCAGTACTTCAGGAGGACTTACACTGAGACCAATATCATCTTAAATATACATATCACACTTTGGCTACACACGCATATTATGCATGTGAAAGTGTCTGGATAAGTTTTCATGAAGGATGAGGTAAACTAGTATAACGTTTGTACGAATTTATTAATAATAATGATCCATAATACAGAGTAAGATTCATTTTGAATATTTTGAATATGAAAACTCATGATATTTCATTAATGTCTTACGACACTGTAAATAGGAATAATTCTTTAAAAGACCTTTGATTGATGTATATTAACAGTTCAATGCAGGAGTAGAAACGATGATATGATGTACAGTGAGTGGGTATACTGACCCCCACTTTAAAGACGTGGTTAGGACCACTAAGACCCCGAATATACCTTGAACAGTGTTAAATGGATCCGATTAGACTACAGATGCCAATTACAAATCGGGTTTCTTTAATGTATTGCAGGATGGGAAATTTGCAACCAACCTACATGTAGTCGAGTTGAATCGCTATTTCACCTGCTATATTCTATATAATCATACATTATATCATTTTTCTCAACGTTATAACGAAACGACTTTAATCGGGGAGTTGGTTTATATGAACATAAGTGTTCTTACACGTCTCTCCAGGGAATTTTTAATTAAGTCGTCTGCGTTAAGAACCACGTTGCCTTCTTTTATTCAACCGATTACACTTAGTCCGATATTTGACAAAGGGGATCGGTCAGCGAGGTCTGATATCTTCACAGAGTCGGTTCCTGATTGTTATTACCGTCATTTACGAGCAGTGACCCTTGATTTAATAATCAATAAAGTTGCGCGTGGGGAAGTCATTTACGGTAAAGCCTTTCACGATTCGATTGTCCTGAAGGTGATTTTCCACGTGGTTTAATTGGGCAACGTTGTTAACCCAATCGCAGCGGATGGTGGAAATTTCTAACACTGCAGTTCTATGGCGATCTTTAAGATTTGCCGTTTTATTGTGATTAATGGTAAGTCAGTTTTATCTATAAGTCAGCGCTTTTGTATTGCAATGGATTGTCTCGCAATGTACAAGGGCTTATATCTTGCAATGGATAACTCTCACACTCGCCCCCTTCTGCACTTGATGTGGGAGACACATTCACTTATTCAGGGTTGCAAATGTGATTGCCGGTTGTGGGACGTACAAAGTGACCAGGAGAAATGTATATCGTGTTATGTTCACCTCAATTAAAGGAGACGTTACTGTATTTTCTGCTACTCTGTTCATGCTCAGCGTGCAATATTTGCAGGTTGAAATTTTTATCTATGGATGGCAGCTTTAGAGCAAGGTTCAGTCGGAGATAAGTAAGGCATCTTGGATCGGCAGGTGGATTTCTCTAACCACACTGTAAACCAAGGTAGCTGAATTAATAATGACAGTTGCTGATTAAAAGAAGCGACACATTCGTACTGGAAGAGAGGGGTGAATTCAAGCATGGACAAGATGCTATCAGAGAGACGAGGCTTGTTTTGGATGCCTGATTCCATCAGGTGAATTAGTTGTACTTATTCATTTATCTATTTTTTGAAGAAAGAAATCAGATTAAGTATAATAAATCATCACTATTTCAAATTTGCCTTTTATCGCAACTTTGACCCAGGGCGCTTTCTCTCCGGCTCTAAGTATATTGCAGTTGATCAGAAAGCAGGGTTTACACTGGCCTGTTCTACCTATTGAGCTATGAGGATTCAGCTCAGAAGACAAAAGTCCAAATTACACCCTCGAACCCATCCCTGATTTCGACTGGCAGACATAAAGTTGGAAAATACGTCAGCTTTGATTCTTTGATCAGTGCCACACTCACACCAAATGCACCCGTCCTTAAGTTTCGTACATACAGAATAAAAGGCTACATACGTTTATGTTTCATTTTTTTTTAATTCTTTTTTTCGTATTCACCTCATTTTTATTCGTGCTAAAATTTACATAAAGGAGGAACCCCTGCTCCTGTCTGAAACGACACTGAAGTGACCACTCGTGGGTGCAAGCCTGGACGAAGCGTGTGGAGATTTTACGCTGATTCAGTTCGAGGGAAAGCAGAACGTGATACGTTTGGTGTCAGCTTGGCTTGCAGGGGGGAAATAAGAATTACCTTTCTCGTACTGTGACTGCATTCTCAAGGCTAGTCTACCCAGTTACATAAGTTATGGCTGGGGGTGAGGAAGGAGAAATGGATGGATATCTTTCCCAAGAGCAGAGCTACGGAACAAATGTAAACAACCTGCATCAGTTGGAAAAAGGACTTTTTCAGCTTTAAAAGTTCAATCGTTGAGACATATGCTTTTATAGAAGTCAAAGGTTAGAGGGACTTTTTTCCCTTCAAGGGGTCAAAAGTGAAAGGAATCTTTTTTTTCCTTTAGAGGGGTCAATCAAAAAGTTTTTTTACATAATGGGGTCATCGGCTGATGGAGAATTTTTCCTCTGCCTCTTGAGGGGTACCATTACTTGCATTCCTTTATCTGAATCCTCTCTTTCTCTAGGGTGATAATTAAAGGTTAAGCATTTTCACCTTCAAGGGGAACAGAAATTAATGGAAACATTGTTTCCTTATAAGGAATCAAGACTGGAGGGGAAATTCTTGAAATGAGTATGAAAACCATTGTCTTTTTCTACGACATAAATACTTTACCCGGCGTACACGGGCCTTCAAGGTAGTATCCACACAAACACACACACACACATATATATGTATATATATACATACACGCATATTTACACATGTATATATATACACGCATATTTACACATATACATACATATAAACATACATACATATATACACACACATATACTATAGTCACTCACATATACATACACATCTATATATGCTCAGATACACGTATATACACATATATATGTGTACATGCGCATATATACGCGTATACACATATATATGCATAAATGTATATATACATATGATACACACACATATATACATACATATGCATTTATACATATGTATATGTACATATAAACATATATGCATTTATACATACATATACACATATATGCATATACATACATCTATATATATACATATATACGAATACATATAATCATACATATATATATATATATACATATACATACACATACTTCAATATAAATACATACATATACACACATACATATATATACATATATATAGATATACAGTATGTATATACATGCATATTTATATATCTATTCAGACATATATATATATATATATATATATATATATATATATATATATATATGCTTTCAATCTTATAGTAATAAGGTGGGACAGCAAGTGTGCAAAACTATTTACAACAGCAAATGCGATGATATCAACACAAAATCACAACATTGCAACCGATGAAAATAAAAATAGAAATGATAATAATAATAATGATAATAATAATGATAATAATAATAAGTAGAAGAATGAAAAAATTAGGAATGATATTGAAAGCTATAGTAATAAGTAAAATATTATTGTTACATATTTCATAATTCTCAAGATGATGATGATGACAATAATGATATGATATAAATTTCAAAATGAAATGTAAATAAATATTTAAGATCAAATTGATAACAACCATAATGATCATACGAAAATTATGATAATTAAATTAAAATATTGAAATCATAATCAATATAACACCAACGACCACAATATCAATATCAAGATCAATAATTAATAATAATGATAACAATAATAGCCACAACAACAAAATAAAACACTGGACTTTAAATAATATGAAACAGTAACAACAAGTTGAAAATTAGAATAATGAAGCTTCTGATGGTCATAACAGTGCCACACAATACAACAAAGACACCGAAAACAGCAAAAAGACCCCGAGGAAAATATATATGTATATATATATATATAGCTCTAAGGGTTTTTAAGAATCTTGTCCACCAGAATTGTAAAAGATTTTATGATTACCCAATATCCATTAGATTTGCTAATGAGACGAGATGAAAAAAAAAAAAAAGAAAAGGACTGTCAATTTAGGAACCAAATATTTCGGCACTTTATTTTTCTGCTCCGCTTTGTAAAACAAACAATAATCTACAGTCTATGATTTTGAAAAGGGTCATCAAAATTCAAAGATTTTATCGGAGAACTGAACCTCTCATTATTTTCGTTGTTGACACGAGTTTTCAAAGTTAGGCTCCAGAGTCGATAAGCATAAAAAGCCGTAACACAGGGACCAGCAACCCCTGGGGCCCGGATCGTTTAAGAATGAGTGGACCTTTCGTTAGGAAAATGCCGTGGAGAGCTCAAAGTATTGGAAGTATCTGTATTAAAAAAAAAACGTCTTGTTGTATTTGCCTCAAAATAAATGACGCATTTTACGAAATTATTTGCGCTCAAGCGGAGAACAAACATGAGTAGAGACGAACTATTTTCATTCCAGTCAATGTCTCTATATCAATCGATATGTTTTTTTTAAATTCGTTAGAAAATATCTTTGTGATCTCCAAAACGTGGATGTGAACATATCGCAATATGCGTACTTGGGACGGTCAAAATGTAATTGCATGTTGGACGTTCCCTGCAGACTATTAGTCGTGGCAGGGGTAGGCAACCTAGAAAATTCTAGGGATCCATAAATATATATTTTTAAAAAATCTAGATAAATATTAAAATACATTCATTTTTCAATTGCATGATAGTAGATAATTTCTCTATTTGCTATAATACGGTGAATGTGACTGGTATTTCAATGTTGTAAGAATTGCTTTGTTCTCGTTTTGATATTTGTGACGCTACTTATCTTCAGTTCCAGGTACGTCCGTATTCATTCGCCTTATAAGTATAACAGAGATACCGTACTCCTATCAAATATTATGTTTAAAGGATTGTCCCAATTAAAAGTAATGAAACCCCATCTTGATTACTTAGTTATTCATAAAAAAAACTTTATACAGAGTAGTACTATAGAGCAAAATCACTGAATCGGAATCGATAGCTTGCAAGCATTTAGCACCGGGCCCTTGAAATTGCAAAGCTATTTCTGGTACGAAGTCAGTCCGGCACTAGTGATAGACCACATCTGGAGGAGAAAGGCGAAAGCTACTTTCTCTCTCTAGGAAAAATCCAAATAATCGGCAGAGAACGCCGTTGGAAAGCGAGAATAATTCAAGAGGCGGTGTACGCTAACATCGGTCCAGTCCAGAATTCAACTCGATGTGGATTCTGCTGCTCAATAGGGGCAAATTATGGAAGTCCTGGCTTAAAAAAGACATTAGTGAAAAACATCTGCATCCTGCGTTATAAGAATTGCGGCCATTACAGAAATAATTCAATTCATTTCCGTTAGTTCATACTCCCGAAAAATGAAAAGGGCCCATCTCTTTAGATTTGGATTGTACACGTGCAGGCCGTTGAATGAATCGGCCGAAACGTCGTGTGAACAACAGAAACAACGAGAAGGATTTCAATTGCCCGAAAAAATCTTTGAAACAAAATTTCCCCCATAGCAACCGGCATAGCATATTCATAACGTTTCAATTGAATATACATATAAATATAAACATTTGAAAATGAACACAAAATGCATAAACACGCCCACCTACACTGTCTCAAGCACATCTACACGCATATCCATCCACCCCACGCGCTCGCATATATAGCTCCCATAGGGATATGTCTGAAAATACTCGATTATAGTAAGTGAACAATAAATGAACTCGGAAACGTAACATATCCCATACCCATTTGTTCTGGTGCATGTCGATGATCAGGGCGCTTGCACGTCATGTTCTTGCGTAGCAACTTAATTCGACTTGTATAACTTTCAATGTGCCGTACAGGATTGTCTTGGCTAGCCCTACTGATCCTGAGACGCGCCCATAACGTAACGTACGTCTCAACAATGATTAGGAGGTATTCGTGGCACCTGATGATTTGCCTCCTTCTGTTCATAACTCTTGTTCTTTTTATATGGTCTTTGAATGAGATGTGGAGCATTTTTCAAAAGCATCTCATGACTAAGGCCAGTATCTCCTTTCCTGCATCCACTGTCAAAGTCCACGATTCGTAAGTGCACGGAATTACTGAGACGAACAGGGAGCGTGCCAGTCTGCAATTGCAAGACAATCCTGCAAGGTACAAAACAAAGAGGGGAAAGGCAGGCAGGCAGGCAAACAGAGGAGGGAATGGGAAGGCAACATTGGAAGATGAGCGGGAATGAAATTGAACAATATCCTGACAGAGTTTCAAGACAGAGAAAGATGGAGAAAGATTGTTGCCAATTGTGGTGCCTCCATGGGCAGCCAGACTGAGAAATTGAAGGAGAAAACTGAAAATGAAATCATTCTCTCTAAGTTTCGTAATGACTTTATTACTATTCTACATATTCATGCCACCGGAGAAATGTGGAGAAATGTGGATACAATGGCTGCTTATGACTTACACAGAGGAAGATATTTGCAGTTTTCGACGATTCATTAACACTACGGTGATTAAAAAATCCATTAGAAAATACTTGCAATCGAATTTCAAAATGTTCCTCAACGTAGAAATTGCATTTATCCATTAAACAAGCGCCATTAAAAGCAACTTAGAATAAGAAGGCAAAAAGAAATTTGATTTTGAGCCATCGTTCTTTTGTTTTTAACTGTATTAAAGAATAGCTTTATAAAATATTCCGAAAGCATCGATCATACCAATTTTTTTCACATGCATTTTGAAATGATTGGATAGAAATAGATTATATCATCGCACAACGGACAATATAAGGTTAAACCACTTCTTTTTAAGAACAGATTTTGGTTGTACTCCGTGCCCAAAACGTTTCCAAGAGGCCCAAATAGGCTGTAGATTGCACAACTCAATTTTTTATGTATATGTATTATATTTGGAGTTTATATCACAGATTTTGTAGTGAATTTAGCCTTTTTGAAGATTTTGAAGATTGAATATTTATTAGTAATTTTAATAAATGTAATGTAACGTTTTCAATGAGATTGACAAGTTGAGCCTTATCAGTGGGTGACTCAATTCTAGGCACAGTTTCAAAGAGTGAGATTCAGCATATTGTTCTCAGGCAAAAGTCTTGCGAGAAATTTTGTTCATCCCATGAGTAATATTAACTCAATTCTAAGATGATATATACGGCAAGGTCAACTAATGGTATTTATTCGCCTAATGATATGAGCAGTTTATTTCCCAACAATTTATTACGCTAAGACTGCAGCAAAGTGCGGTCTCGTCAATTTTGCAGGCCGTTATCCGTATGACCAACTTTACACCTTTTTCTACGCCAGTTTGGATTCATGTACGTTTCAACTCAAAGTCTCTCACTATATGTTTCATGCCAATTTTCTAACACTTCACTATTGTGTGCAATAAAAAAAGAGGGCGTAAAGCCGTGTCTGAAACATTTAATCCAACATTTATTACAAGGGGTGCTGGGAAGACGAGCGGGTATCAGTACATAGAATGGATCCGGCGAGTAGAGTTCAAACTCTCCTCTCAGCTATGGGTACAGTAGCACAGGCGGATATAAGTGATGCAACTTTAGTCTCTGTCACTTTCAAATCTATTTCACATATTGCATGCGGGAAAGCAAAGCACTGAATGCGTGCCGTACAAAGCACCAGCGTGTAGTAGCCAGAATAAGAACAAAATATTTTGCGTGCACTATTAATCGCGTTTGCAAATATGGTGTGCAGTACCAGGCTTTCTTTTTTTGCAATTGGTAAACTATCAATGTTATCCTCTGTTTGGTGATATGCTTTTAATCAATTCAGTTCAGTTAAGTATTATTCAAATTTTGTCAGGGATAGGCTGAATATGCTGGCATAAGAAAAAAAAAGAACTGGTTTTGCTACACTTAATTTGTTTATTAGATTCATGTTGAAAAAGTTGGGACCCAGAAATTATCGGCTCCAACTTAACTTTTCCCATAATTCTCGATGTAATGAGAGATTTCCTAGAAAATATTTCACAAAACATAATCTTTTACATCCACCGAGTAATATCTCTAGCGGTGTTATTTCTAGGATAAAGGGTAGCTTATTACATAAGATCCAACATCATTTTAGTTGTTGGTTGCCTTGTTTGCTATTTTCTGTCACGCTAAAGCAAGCATATATAGAGAGGGGATACAGTAAAGATTGCGTCTATGTATAAGCACTGAAGAGTACACAACTGTATGTCAGTATCTTTTCGTCTCCATCAATGATACTTCTGCTGCTGATGACTTTGTCGTAGGAGGGAAAAGATAGACTTTTTTTTTTCATTTTTCATTTCTAAAAGTGACACTTATTTCATATTAAAGAACAAATTCGATCTTTTTTCACTCTCACACCGTTGGGTCATAATATTACAGGAAAAAAAAAACAACAGAAAATATAAATAGCTATGGAAAGTCTACAGAAAAATAAATGTTGTTCTTTATTTGCTATATACGCATTAATACTAACATATATTTTATCCATAGGTATTTTATCCATTGTATACATAATACACAATTTTGTTACAACATGCTACTTATTCTAATATAGGAACACAATATCCTTGAAGCGCAGAATTTCATTATACACCGTCTGGGAAACTTGACACCTGTCTGGGGTCAATAGATTATGAGCTTATTTCATTAACCATTTTAGGTTCGATCCTTGCCGGGAGACCTTCTACTGACTATAGTAGCAGACTGAGCTAACCTTTGTAAATAATTATAAAAATCCTCTTATTTCAGTAGGACGTAATATATTGATATATTTTGTATTGGATTACACCAGTGATCTTCAAACTGGATCGGACTATCTAAGGAATCGACAAATGCCTGGAAGTTAAAGGTAGATCAATAGACGCAGGGCTGGCAATGCAGTTCCCCTCAGTATTTCATATGGAAATTGTAAATTTACTAAATTATCAATGCCTCGGTCGATGGGGTATATGGGATAACTTGAGGGGATAGAAGATTTGAGAATATTAGATAGGCGGCTCTGGACTAGACAAAAGACCATGGGCATCCGCTTTTCCAGGGAGGGCCAAGGATATATTCTAGGAGGACGCGGGGGCAAAGTATATTCGCATGTTGGGCATCAGGTAGAGTACTAGAGAAAGCTCAGACTCGTCCTAAGCTGTCACTTCTCATAGTGATCCCTTGGATCCCAGCCCATATGATGTCCCAACGTTCAAAACCTCGAAGCTTGACCCGAAGGAGGGCGAATGCTCGATATGCACCCCAGCAGATAAGGATCAAGAGGATACAAAGCATAACAGGTCTAATGTCGTTTAGTTTATCTATCAAATGGAGCCTGATATGACATTATAATGAATGCTATAGTTGACCGAGCTAGATTATAAAAAGGTAGTTGGTTCAGGTTAGGAGCAAGAAAAGGCTAAAGGGGTGTAATAGTAGGAGCAGTGTTTGCATGGTCGTCAAAAAGTAGTTGCGGTATTTGCATTTGGGAGCAATAAAGTTCTTGCAAATTCTCATATCAAGGAAGATATAGGACAAAAAGATATATATATATATATATATATATATATATATATATATATATATATATATATAGTCACTGAACAGAAACTATGCCGGCCGCGAGTTTAGAGAAATGTAAAAGTAGAAGTTAACCGGCTGCAAATGCAGGGATAACAAAGGCGTTTGACCACATGTATGAAGGGCCCGTCTTTAAGATTATCATCCATAAACTGCAACTTGGTGTCGAGAGTTATAGAAAGAAAATTGAAGATTTACCGGCTTACACGGATATCAACAAAGAATAAAATGTTTTTGAGGAAATTAGGACTGCCACTAGCTCTGATGGAATTAATGTTAGCTTAACGTCTTCAAGTTGAAATTTTTGTTCCATTTATTTGAGAGAGAAGATATGCAAATGAAATTCCAAAGACTATAATCATTGAAGTACTCAATTACAAGTATACATATATAGATATGAAGCTGATGTTTATTTATTCGTAGAGGTCTTGATGCCAGAACAGGAATATAAGGGGATATAAGAATATGTTTGATTCTCGAATAGCTTATCGCTAGAATTTCAAATTTAGATATAAAGTCCAGTATGAATGAGTGTTTAACACGATACAGATTTAAACTTATCATTGGTTTTATTCAGGTGTATTATGTAACACACACACACACACACACACACACACACATATATATACGAATATGGATCAATAAATCGATTGCGTGAAAGGTATTTATTAGATGAATTTTGAAGTTGTCAGTGAATGTTAGATCTACTCGATTAATGGAGGAGAGTAATGAGTTATCTGCTTTGGCGGGGAAAGATATTTGGCAGAGGGGAAAATATATATGTCTTTTAACAGGAGGAGACTGAACTTCACTTGTTTCTATGCGTCAAATATATTACGTCCTTTTTTTCCTATCTGATTAGATATTTGGCTAACGGTCAACACAGTCAATGATAGAAAAGAAAAAGAATTAGAAAAAGAAAATGAACATGATTTCAAAACGACGTCTAAATCAGTGTTTCCCAACAAAACAGTATTGTCACCCAGCTTCTCACGAATGTTTTTCCTGAATGGTCAAAATATTGATTTCAATGATAGTCGGAATAATGAAAACCATCCTATTGTTTTGGTGATTGGAAATAAAAAAAAAAGATTATCTCAAAGATCGAACGGTTATTTGTTCGGGACGAATTTTTATTGGATTGTAGTGAAATGATGGTGCAACAAAAAGAACTTTTAGTTTTTTTAACCGTAACTCCTGTCGTCCACTTCGTCACGCACAACAACGTTCACTTCTCACCTAATCGATCACTAGTAACGTCACTCAGCTGCCAACCATTTATACAAACTATATATACGTGTGTATGTCCGTCTGTTGTACCTGTGTGTATGTGTATGTACATGAGTACATTTTACCAAACTGAAATAGTTCTGCTATGGCTTTAACATGAGCTGAATATTTGTAGAAGTATTACGATTCTCGTTTCAACATCCAATTGTTATAACATATGCAAAATGTGTCAATAATATGAATAGCAATTCAATTCCTTCAGTGTTGGTATGATCTATATTTATGGTAAATCTTCTCTGATCCAGCTACCTGTGATCCAGTTCCTCCACTAATCCGACTCTGATTTTAGATTTCTCATGGTCCCTGTATCTTCAAACTTCTCGGAATACCGTACCAACCTGCTGTGTCAGAAAGAGAATCGAGATCGAAACTATATAAAGTGCTGAGTAAGTGGCTTATGCTTCGTGTAAGTGAAGGTGTTGAACTGCCTGGAGATATGGTGAATGAACAAGCAACAATGTTTCATGAAGTAATAGGACTAGATAATGTGTGACTATTGTGAAGGCTAGCTTCGGTGCAAGCATTGTGCCTGTACAGTACATTAGTTCATTCAAATATCACTCGCTTTTCATCCAATATTTTTGTTACCTAAGTATCTAACACATATATATTAAAGATGAATAAGATGATTAGCTATTGTTCAGATGTACCCCATCTGTATTCGGCATTCCACTAATCCAGCACATTTCACGCCCCAGTGATGCCAGATTAGTGAAGATCTATTCTAATAAAATGCTGTTATGGAAAAAATGTGTGAGTTGCAATCTTTCTTAGTATGAAAAAATATATAATCCCGGAACTCGATGATTCATTTCAATACTGTGCATATATCTTCATTATTAAAGATATTGTCTCATCATGAGTTTCATAAATAAGATATCTGAAATACCTGTGAATACAAATCTAGAATGAATCAATTCAAAAATCAGTTTTAATTTTTTTTTTTTTTCTAGTTGGGGGTGACAATTTTTTAATATACCTGGGAAGCACTGGTATAACTGATATTTGACTCAGCAAAAACGATTACAAATAGCATGCAGGGAACACGAGCACTTACAGATACATGTATAAATATGTATAAAAAGCAAAGAATTTCTCATCATCGTCACTCTCTGCCACCCGTTAATTGAATGTTTTATGCAATGACTATCTCAATGATATATTTCGATGAAAAAAAAAAAAGGTCCACGTTAGTTCTTAATACTACTTGTTTTCAAATGTTAATGAAAAATGTGTCAGGGAATGGTAAGGAGTTTGTTTATGTTCCATAACTAGGAGTATCAAGAGAAAGCAGGGATTGGTAGGGAGTTTATTCGTGCTTGAAAATTAATAACGTCAAGAATTGTCAGGGAAAGTCAGGGAGTTTGTTAATGTTCAAGGACGAGTATTAAGGAGTGGAAGGAATTGACAGGGAGTTCGTTTTCGGCTTGAAAATCCAGTAATATCAAGAGGTGGTAGGTGATGGCAGGGAATTTACTAATGTTTGATAACTAATAACGTCAAGAATTGTCAGGGAGTTTGTTAATGTTCAAGAATGAGTATTGAAGAGCGGAAGGGATTGTCATGGAATTTGATTTTTGCTTGAAAACCAGTAATATCAAGAAGTGGCAGGTAATGGCAGGGAGTTTTCTCACACTTGAGAACTATTGATATTACGAAGTGGCAGGACATAACAGAGGGTTTGCTTATGTTTAACTAGGATTGAGAAGTAGCGAGGGTGGCAGGAAATGGCAAGGATGAAAAGTACCCCTCTTCCCTACTCTATTGCCACATCAGTTATTTCACTTTTCTCGTGCCAAAAGAGATTTCTGAGGAAAGTGAAGAATTGCTTTCATTTTGAGCAAATAATTCGAAATCTAATGTTTTTCTGACATTTGATAATGAAAAACATAACAAAAATCATGTTTTCATGGACATCTTTTCAACAATAGAGTCGAGATCTTCATGCTGTTTTGGAATATACATTTTTTTCTGTAGTTTGGAAGATAATGACATGCAATCGTATTTAAACAGAAATTTAAAAAAAAATGATGTCCGATAGATCCAGCATATGGTCTGAACTATTTTATTAACCGACGTAGCGAGGAAGTGTTAATCTGTGATTAAACTCAGTTTGACTTGATTTTTATCTATTTTTGAATGATCGTTGACGAAAAACAGGTGAGTTAGAAGCATTAATGGCATGTTTGTTCATTTGGTCTTAACTTCCAATTCTAGGCACTTTGACGACGTAAAACATGCAATCATTTATTAAAGAAATAAAATTGTCTTTCTTGTAAAAAAAGAATTAATTATCAGTTAAAACGCTATTATATTGATGCTACATCTGCATATATGTACAGACGAGTATGTGGTTATATATATATATATATATATATATATATATATATATATATATATATATATATATATATATAGCCGATTACCTCATATCCATACAATAAGCGTATATATTTATGTATACATGCATTGCCATATGTATGCTTTTACAGATACACAATTATATATATATATATATATATATATATATATATATATATATATATATATATATATCACACATATATGTGCAGTTGTATATATGGACATGCATCTACGTGGATATTTGTATATATATTCGGTTATACATGCATAACCACATGTATGCTGGCACATATACACAACCCATACATACATGATAATATACATATATATATATATATATATATATATATATATATATATATATATATATATATATAGGATACTGGCAAAATCACCAGAGATAAGATAGAAGACAAAGCGATTTATGCAGAAAATTGCACACGTAAATATTTCTGAACATTTGATTTCAGCCAAATCAAGATATAAAAACGGTAATTTTCTCAGGGGGGATTATATTTTTGGTCTTATCTTAAAGGGCAAAGAATCTTTGTTCACAGCGAATTGATACATCTTTCTTTCCTTCCTTTAAAATAATGGATGTATTGATACAGAGAGGAATGCATTTATGCTCACATACTTATGTATCCGGAAATATATATCCATATACATCTACCTATATATTGACGAAAGCATATACATATATATATATATAAAGAGGTATATGTATGCATACGCATGATTTCGAATGAATATGAGAGGGTGCCAAGATTTATAGATGATACATTTTTATTGGAATGTACACTCGTGGAAAAAAAAAATTAGCCAAGCTTTTTCTTTTATCTGTTATTTGAAATTACTCTCTTATTCTTACAATTATGGGTGAAATATCTGACTACGTAATGCAACAGATCATGCAGTGATTGTGTGCAGTGTATGTTTTACAATGGGATAGCTTTCCCTTGGTTTTCTTAGGAGAGGTGAGTGATAATTGTTTACAGTGTGCTACGACGATGTTGTTCCATTCATCAATGACTGCTCTCCTCAGAATGTCAGTTTTCCTGAATTTTCACCCGACCAGTTTGGTCTTGATATGCATCCATATTTTTCTTTAATCTTTCATACGATCAACAATTCTTGGCTCATTTTTTTGTCCAGGAATGTACTGAAAACAACATAATGAATACATGAATCTGTCTATCTATCGATATAATTATATGCGTGCGTGTTTGTGGGTGTGCGTATATATTTATGCTTATGTATATACGTACACCATGCCAGAATCCAAGGTATACATCTGACGAAAGCCTTGTTCTGATTCATTGCCTCTGTTTTTGTACAGTTTGCATGAATATTTATATCTCCTTCAGTGAGTCTATAACTTAGAGGAGGGTAACATTAACATTAGAGTTTGTTGGATGATCAATTCTACGGCCATCTTTGATGTAGGTGTACTATCCGAATGTGAAGGTAAAAAACAGGACATTTGATCCAACGGTAGCAAAGCTCGTGAAGTAGGATTTAGGGGGTGGTTCCTTTCCTTGTCGGACCTGGATTCCCATATATTGTCCCTGTTCATCAGCAGGAGCTGCGTTAGATTGAACAACGTAATGATCTGGCATATATACCCAGCGTTGCTACCATTGGAAAAGAATATCTTCTCCATCATCACATCCGGATATATATATATATATATATATATATATATATATATATATATATATATATATATATATCATTGCGTCATCCACAAACAGCTGTCTCGTTGTATTACAACTCTTCAGTGTGGCTATAGACTACCCATTATCCCATCCAGAACCACGAGGTAGGATCGGAACCTTCGCTCCAGACCTAGAGGCTGGCATCTTACGTCTGTCTCACGTAGAACTGGACGGTCAGTAAGGTTGAATTTAAGCAGTATATTTACTCATGCAAATATTCCTCATCCTCCAGAATGCTCTATTCTCAAGTTGGAAGAGCATTATATATATATATATACATACATATGTGTGTGTGTATGCAGATCGATAGATAGATAGATAGACAGATTCCTTTATCCATTTTCTTTCATATAAACAGTGTTGCCTATAAATAGAAAAAGTTAATTTTATTCTAAAGCAAACATACCAGCATTCCATTATTTCTGGTGGAGCATAACAAAATCACCCAGATGTCATCACGTTTTATTTATTACAAAATATTTACTGCAAAAGTATTTTCTTCGGATGTCCTCATTTTCAGACGGCAGCATATTAATATTTTCAGCGACTGAGATTCAATGTTGTGGAGTTCGGTTGTAAATAATACCTAACAATATCCGTTTCGATTGTATAATGTTCCGGTAGAAATGATAAAATGACACCATGGTTGATTCAGAAGAAATATTTCTCTCTCGAAAAAAAAAAGTGGGGGTTGGATATTCTCATTTATGGGCGACACTGAATTTATCTAGATAAATCTGGGCACACTTTTGTATGTTTGTTGAATCGAATTCAGTTTTTTGCTATTACTTTGGAGATTTTCTTTTTCCCCTTTGGTTTTTGAAAGATGCACGACGAATTACTTTCCATGATTAAATAACAGACATAAAATGTCCACCTACCTTGTCAATCCTGGAGTTTCTCCAAGCCTTCCACAAAAATTCCATTATCGCCATGATTGTACCAGCGACCACACCTGCCATTAGTACCACAAATACACCTCCTACATTTTGCAAGCCAAGCTCATTCGCGTTTTGTTTCCCTTTGCCTTCAGTGTCACAATTGCTTTCCGCTTTTTCCTTCCACCATTTGGTGTACAATTTACTGATTTTTTGTCTTTCTTGGAGTCTCAGAATCTGCTCCGAAATCATGTCTCTATAGGGAGAGCCTGCAGAAAAAAAGTAAATAAATAATAAATAAATGCAGAATAATTCATGCAATGTTCTCATCCTGACACTAAAAGAAAAAGGAATCTACTTGGAACAGTTTTTTGTGAACATTTTTGCAAACTGAGTGGAAATTTTTAATTCTTTGAATAATCCAGTTATCGGAGGGTTGTGTAAAATTAGCTTTCGGTAAATACTTTTAGTTGAGCGGCATTTTTGTTGATTTTTTTTTTTTTGATATATTTATAAAACTTTAATAAAAAGTTAAATGAAATATAACTTCAGAATATGCTTATAAAACTAAGATAAAAAAGAAATTTAGAAAGTGACCTTATATTTTAGGAGATTTTAGTTGCTGAGTTCCTACTGTTTTATAGAAGTGATTCTGCGAGGACATTTTAATTCTACGCAGGCAGCACTCAAGTTATCATCCATCTTCTTCCTAAGGGTTCATAAAGGTTGATGATAAAATGGTTGGGAAACTTTTGCTTCCTAACCATTTTAAGAGCACTGAGTCTGTTATGTGTAACCTATAGACGATTCAACACTGCTGCAAAGTGTGTCATAGGTTGGCCTTCACTGACCTAGAAAGTACTCTTGAATAGCACAGACACACACGTATATATATATATATATATATATATATATATATATATATATATATTGAAATCCGTGTACGAACCACTTAAACAAATGTTATCTTTTTTTCAATATGAGGGAAAGATCCATTTTGCACATCTTATGTGTGAAAAATGTTCTATATTACAATCACTGGATTTGGGGTTGTAATATATTTCATATATTATTCATGTTATAACATGGCATTTGTTAGGAATATTGAAACTATTTTAAACTCGATGAACAGTATCAAGACATACCAAACTGAAAGAAAACACGAAGAAAGTGTCGACGAGTTAGTGACAAAACGCAAGAAACGCTCCTTTGAAACAAGTTGTTGGGTAGCAAACACGACCCAGCACTGCTTTATGTAGCCAGTTTTTGCTTTTTGTATCATTGAAATGTGTCCTCAGCAAAAAGCTGTTTTGTTGTATTACAACTCTTCAATATATATATATATATATATATATATATGGAATGTTTCATGTTTTTAAGAATTGTTTAGTTTTTTTACACTTTCCCTGTGTATTTATATACATCTAACTTTGTCTCTGTCTCTGTCTGTCTGTCTCCCCCCTCTCTCTCTCCCTCTCTCTCTCTCTCTCTCTCTCTCTCTCTCTCTATATATATATATATATATATATATATATATATATATATATATATATATATATATATATATATATATACATTTTTCCTTTTGTTTGCAAATCAGTCGTTTTCTGGCTTGGTCACAAGAACGAAGGAGCTGTCCAAAGTAATGCCAGTCGAAAGCGCTGGAAGATATATATATATATATATATATATATATATATATATATATATATATATATGTGTGTGTGTGTGTGTGTGTGTGTGTGTGTGTGTGTGTGTGTGTGTTGATGTGTGCCTGGTTGCATGTATGTATAAACTTACCTCGAGGTGTTGCAATGCCGTATCCCTTAGAATCCAGCAAGCCCCCAACTTGCATCAGGTCACAGTGACGTTGAACCTGGTAATCAATCGATGTGGACTCTCCCAAATACGCGTATTTCCCTAACAGCACACGCGCCACTGCTTCTTTCGTAGAAGAAACGTAGACGGACGGTGTCGTACTCGTCATAAAGTTTGCCATTTGCTTATATACGGGAACGTCAGAATCCTGAAGGATGAATAAAAATCATTAAAGATTGCCATATAAGTTACATACATCAATATATAAAACAAATATCACATGAAGGGAGATAGTGTGCAAATTTATATTTCTCAGAATAGACCCAGGATAAAAGTCCATACAAAGAGTCACACTTCAAGGCAAAACAAATAAAACCAAGCCCTTATCATTTTGCAAATTATTTCAACACAATAGAGAACATATCAATGGATATTAAGGCCAAATTGGTTGGGGAAATATTAAGGATGACTGAACAGGAGTAGGAACTACTTAGATATGAATAGTGTAGCATTGAGCCACACATTGTAAACAACTGTCGGGCGGCTTGCCCAAGAAAGCTTCATCATACTGAAACGAACACTACATAACCTGTTATATAACATTGTCGAATATTCCGTTTAAAATTGTTAGGATAAAAGAGTAATTGCAAAAAAATGATTAAAAAAAGCTTGGCTCTTTTCTTTCTTTTGCCCATCAGTGTATTTGTTTTATGAGAAATAATTAAAATAACATCCATGCCATTCAATGATTAAAGATCCGCTAGTATAATTGACAAGGATTTTTTGCTCTCCTTGTCGTAACAGTTGAGTCTTCCACACAAAGATATTAATTTCTCGAATATGAATTTCTCATGACCACCATTTGAAACGTTTGACTCTTTCACTGAAGAGACCCCAGTAGTTTTTTTTTACATCTCATCAAGAACGTATATCCCTCATGTCTGATTTGTGCTACTTACTAACTACCGCAAATTAAGGGCCTGAATCGTGTTGTGATACAAAAAAATGCTAAATTTCAAAATAAAGGAAAATAATAGTCAAAAATCAGTAATGAAAATTTAGTGTTTGTGGTAATCTAAATATATCTGTGATTCATTTTATGAGGAATCCAATCGTTGTTGTTGTTGTTGCTGTTGTTATTATAATAATAATAATAATAATAATAATAATAATAATAATAATAATAATAATAATAATGCAACTGGTGTGAGATTGCAAATAATAATAATAATAATATCATGGTAAAGCTGCTTGATATCTCATCGTTTTCAAATTTTGATTTTCTTAACAAACTATTAACATCTAACTTCGGTTTTCCTGATGCATATGAAATAATAAGAGACTGCTGAATCGTGTTGGATACCTAGGTTCTCGTACGGTCATTGATGTTAAGTGACGTCGAACCTGGTCATTATCCAGACGGGTTACTGTCCAATAATATCAGGCGCCATATGCAGCAACAAAATTGTTCTTCGGCAGTCTCAAGTTATGCTCTGCCTGAGATCATCTTGCTTAAATGGCATTGGAGAGCATATCCGATCCTTTCTTGAGCAGAAACTGTTTCGTGAAGGATATATAACGGTGTACTCTCCCAGGAGCCATCAGACTGGTATCCTTTATCATCATCATCATGCTGGCTATTAGTTCAAGGGAAGTCTTTATCATTCAAAGTTTCATACGTTTCACTGTACTCACTAATCAAGCTTCCGACCATTCAGCCTAACATATCATCATCACCATTTTTCTAATCCGGGAACGCTCAATTTCTTTAACAATGAATTAATGGTAATCACTTAACTGATCCGTGCACTGAGAACCGTGCAACGTGTACATGACAGAATCACGTCCCAACCCACATGGAGAAATCACAAGACAGCGCGATATATTAGGGAAAAACAGGAGTCCAAGGCATTATAGAATCCATTAGAAAAATCAAATGGCAATGGGCTGGTCATGTTGCAAGAATGAAAGATAACAGATGCTCATCACGACTCTCAACATGCATTCTAAGAAATCACATGCAAAACCCAGGCCGGCAGAATACTAGATGGAAGGACAAACTAGACAAGTTCAGAAAGTGTTGGCTCCGTGATATCCATGATAAATAGGTGTCCAAGTGATGCAACTGATGATGAGGATGATAACTTATTCACTTGTAATTTTCGTTTGAGGAAAGTTTTTATGGCAAGATTGTAGTTTTGAACGGCCAGCGAAACCTGTATTCAGTTTTGAATGACATGCTATTAACGTTACTCTGAGATTTTATATCATCTATTAACAAAGCCCGTTTTAATTTACAGAGTAAAAGTGAAGGGAAAAAAGTCCCATATACACCGAGATAGAATTTGACATCTTCACCGATTGTCATTTATCACGAATGGACTTTTTTTTTTTCCTTTTTTTCATTTACTTCATCACTTATTGTGTTTGTTCTTCTTTTCAAATTTTCTATTTTTTAACCATTGTTTTTCTTTTATCTTTTCCCCAAATATCTGTTTCCTTATCCGCAACTCATCTTGATGTTAAATTGCGCAATAATTCTCCTTAGCCAAATACCGTTTGTCATACGTTTACGTATAAGCCCTGTCAGTTTTATTAGCCAATCAGCAATCAACACATAGCGCATTTATTTTCTCATTTACGGGCTTGTGTGAAAACAAAACAGAAAGAAAAGCTACTGTGCCATATCTACACAAGGAAGTGGGAGAAGCCTAGCGCTTGATTGATTTATGCGTCTCTTTATAGCAGTTCAGATTTTATGGTTCATTTAGCAACTTGCTTTCCCTCCCGTTTTTATTTCACACAAAATGGATAATGTCATGAAAGGTTTTAAATCACTCCTTGATGAGCCTCTTCCAACACATAAGTTAGTTGGATGCAACGATGTTTGGATAATGTCCCCATGAGCGCCGATAAATATATCATTGGAATGAAAAGTTTCAACCGATTTCACAGTAAAAATGTTTTGAATTTGGTGTACTAAATAATGAAAAGCCAATGTGAAAAGCGAGAGGGTGATTTTTTTTTATAAGGGTGAAACTTCTGGTTCTTAGAAACAGTATTGGCAATTTTTAAAAAATCGATCAGATAGATTCAAAACCGGTCTGGTATGTCAGTCATGTGAAACCGTTACGTTGTGTTGGGAATTGAAAAATTGGAAAAAGGACTGATCAATAAATCAGTTACTTCACTCGATTTTGTTGGGCATTGATGGCAAATGATACCCTGATTTTCAAGGAACAAGCGTGGATACTTTTAGACACAAAATAAGGAACCGATTCAGCATAAATTTACATTGGAGAATGTTTTCAAAAACAAAAAAAAAACTTTTTTTTTTCTAGACATGATAAGGAACACAAGTTCGAATTTCCAGATATCTATCTACATTGGTGGGGCCTATACATTTAATACATACATAACCAGCCAGCCAACCTGATAAGCTTGGAAACTGAAGAAACCTATGTCGGCAGTTATGATTGATGATTTCTAGTATTTGTCGTTTCATTCTCACTTTTGCATCCATTCAGAATATTTGTTTTTTTCTCCGTTATTTTTGCAGCCACTCTCTCCTTTCTTTCTATTTTTCTGTCTTTTCCCTCTTTTCTCTTATTGCTTATAATTATCAAAACTCCTTGATTTCCTCTGTGCTAACAACACACCTCCTTTCAATTATGTATAGTGTTTTTGGTGCGTGGTTCTCATCTTGGTTCATTTTTAGAAGAAAACATTTCAGCCATTGTACCCCACGGCCTTGGCCAGGTGGGCGTCGTAACCTGGAATACTGATATGGTGGGGGTGAAATCGGAGCGCTCGGGTCAGAATGTACCTATTCCACTCTCTAATTTCGGATGGGAACGATTCCCGCAACATAATTTCAGATGTTATGATCATGTTGGTGTCCGAAACTGCTGCTCCAAGAGTGTTTATAAGGAGTTATTTAGACTTCAATAAAATTGCTGAGTTTAAAGTCTGCCATGTTGGAATGGAAGAAGGTATATTTATATTCAATTAAAACTTTTCCTATCTTTTCTATATTTTCTCCAACCTTTTTAACCACATATGCCTCACAACGGGGACTAACATATAACAGACGTGAGCAAAGGGTTACTACCAGGGCCGGCCCTTGGGTGCCTGGCGCCCAGGGCAAACTGAACCTTAGAAATATGATGTCACCATATTCTTGAAAAATCTGATTTCACATCAAATCATTCTCTTATTTTCCCTGTTTTTAATCCGTTAAATTTATTCATTTTTTTCCATTTTCTTATTTGTATATGAAAAGTCCTACCGTCTGAGATGCATGGCAAATACTCACTAACACGAGCCGCCCAAGACAACTGCCCGTGTTGCTTGTACCTAGGACCGGACCTAGATCCTAAAGAGAAAGATTATTTACTCTCTCTCTCTCTCTCTCTCTCTCTCTCTCTCTCTCTCTCTCTCTCTCTCTCTCCAAAAAAAACATGATATCTTATTTATCACGTTTGAACCCCATAGGATTGCCTGCGCTTATTCAGATATTTTTCATCTAAATGTAGATACTTTTTCTTACGTCTCGATGTCAGAAATTGCTTCTTAGATCAGGTTTTAATAAGATAATATCTAATTTAACGAAATAGATAATTTGCTAATAAATTAATAAATCTTTTCAAATATATTTTCATAATCAATATCACTTTTAACTCGTTCAAAAGATATTCCAAGTTGTTTTCTAATGTTTCTTGACACAATTGTAGTTGTAAACTTGAAAATAAAGTTGGCAAAACTGCCTTTGCTAGATCCGCATGTAAAAAAAGAAAGAATAAGCTCATCTGTGATCTGACTTCCAGTCTTTTCCCCCTCAAACAAATCATGATATCTAATTCATCACACATGGCTGCCACACGAGGAGCTGTGCTTAAAGCGCGAGATCCTTTCATCATGTAGAGCTAGCTGCAACGGTTCAAATTGAAAAATATCCATGGTTGGTTGAGCACAAACTGTAATATCACAAAGTACAAGAACAAAAGGATGGGAAGAAGAAGGAGAGCGCGAATGTAATAATTATGTCCAACAATATATTGTTGCCTTTGATTTAAGCTCTGGAAATTCTTCCTTTGAAATTCCACCCGAAATCGCATACGTCTGTAATCTAAAACCTCTCTGGCGTCGGCAAACAAAAGATAGAATCAAGGTTGATTGTCTTTTTTTATTATTATTATTATTCACTCAGCTTCCAAACGAGAGCAGAATGTGACACAAGGTCGGTTTAACTTGGTTCCTGCGCATAGGCGACCGCGGGCAGGGGATACAACAGGCATATTTCCTCCCCTGGAAAGGGCCCCTAAAGCGATGGGGCTTGAAAGTTGGAACCTTATGATTAATGAAGGATACTAGTGCAGTACGATTGTTTTATGTGAGCTCACCTACGAAAGCTTCACAAAAAGTCTGTAACAATTATTATATAGTCAGCACTAAGATATATTTCGTATATACCCTTTTGCCCCCAACCTGAAATATGTTCTTTTGTCCCCCAGTCCTGGAAAAATTTCAGTCAGCTACCATTCCTACACTTGTAAACTGATGATGGAAACTAACTGCAGTGTGTGATGAATTCTTCCCTAATAAAAGAACAATGTACAGAATTTACGATGTGTTTGTTTTCCAGATATCTAGCATCGTGTTATCTTTCCTGTTCACAAGTTTGTTATGGAGTTTGATATTCTAATCACAATTTACCAAACATCTTTTGTCAGTATATCTGTCTGTATGTGACAGCCTACTTCACAAAATCACGCTGCACAGCCCTCGTGAAATGTTCCGTATGTACCAACGTAACCCTGGCAGAGATTTTTGGCAAAATGTTTTTTAAAATCCTCCTGATATGATTTTTGAGGGATAGGGTTCGATTTAGAAAGTGAATTAATGCTAAAATTAACATATATTTATGTATGCTTTTTCACTTGCATTCATAGGATTAAGATGAAAAAGTGCTTGATCGCAGACCAAGTGGGGGCTTTGTATCATTCTTAGAGAGGAAAGGATATCTTTGAAGTTGAATTGATTGTTAGCAACCATCAATCAAAACTGTCAGCAAAACACTCAACATAGGTTTCTTTAGTTTTCAAGAGTGTATGTGTGGCTGGCTGGATATTAATGTATGTACCACGTGTACTGACAGCACAAATTGAGCAAGAGGTCCTAATTTTCCAACATTCACTTATTTTCTTACAAACTCACCTCCTAACTAGATTTCAGTTTGTGGTTCAATTTTCAATGTAAGTTAATGAACAAATTGATCATTTAGTTCGTACCTACTTGCTTTTCCTTTTTAGTTCAGACTTGTTTTTTATTGATAATAAAATTGGGGAGGAGTAACGTATTCTTAAATCACCCCCCCTTTTTTTACAAGCTTTAATCCATCACTCTCACCAGCCCAACGTGGCAATTTTCCAAAAGACGTTGATTATATGATGGGTTCTATTGATTGGTTAGGCAGATCTGTTATAAAGTATTGGAATTCCGGTACTTACCTCATAGAATGCTTTGCACTCAGCAATCCCAACCCCTGTCAACACCCCATGTATATTGGAAAGTAGAGTTTGATTTTTGGTGTTCAACTCAAAGAATACTTCACATGGACCTACCCTCTGTCATCGCCCCGTGTATATAAGGAAGTAGAGTTTGATTTTTAGTACTTACCTCAAAGAATGCTTTGGATGACCCCCCTTTCAATGTCCCGTAGTGTACATCCGTCTGTTTGGCGAGATCTTCGACGCTCTCAATCGTGGTATCCAACCGGTCAATGGTTAAGAATGCGGCTAAGTTCGCCGTGTAAGAGGATATCATTATTAGAGTGAAGAACCACCAAATTCCGCTGACAATCCGGGTTGAAACAGCGCGGGGAGCAACCTCAGATCCTGAACGAAGAAGATGGTACGAAAGAGAAGAGAGGAAAAACAGAATTAGTTCAATCTGTACGGGCGGTGACTTGACACATGCACAGCATGCTGGGTATATATATATATATATATATATATATATATATATATATATATATATATATACTAAGCTTAGCTTAGTCTAGCACGAAGCCAAAACGGCAAAAGGGGAGAATGAGGGTGGGAAGGTTGCGTTGCGCCTATCTCCCAGTCGGGGAAGACCTGCCTGCCTTGAAAAACAGCATTCGAAATCAGGCTTTTTCTACCTGCTCACGGACACTGACCACTGGCACTAATGGGAAAAAAAGACACAACTACCTCTGTCACGAGGCGAGCATTTACTAGGTAAATACTAAGCTTAGCTTAATCTGGCTCAAAGCCACAAGCGTGGGGTGACTCCCGGTGAGGGTCGGTCTCACTATAGTAGTAATGGTCTGCTAGGATAACCATTGCTCCACGGCGAGTCGCCCAGAGCATGCTGGATGAAAGAAAAAAACTAATTTAAAAGAAAGAAAAAAAAAAGTAAGGAAAAAATACAAGAGGAAAAATTACACGTGGAAATAGAGATGGAAACAGACATTTTGGTCTAGCAGATGTGGTGCAGTGCTCTCGGAGACGAAAAAATGCAGGGATGAATTTGGACGAAAAAAATTCAAAAGAAACAAAGATACATTGAATTTGCAAGCGAAAACGAAGATGTAGCCTCGAACCAACATAGGTTAATGAAAGTTAAAATCAGTTTTTCCATCATTAAATTAATATGACTTAACTAAGTGATATTTCTAATCAAAGAATAAGAAGATCCCATCAGTCTTCAAAAGAAGTGTCTATAACCAATGCATCCTCCCGAGAGCCACATATGGTGCTGAAACATGAGACCTGACCAAAAGATTGGTTCTCAAACTAAGAACCATGGAACGGACTTGAGAGAAAATCATGTTCAGCATCACATGGAGAAGTGATTTTTTTTTTTGTGACTTTGATGTAGAGGTTCCTTCACATCATATTAGCAGCCCTACGCTCAACGCTTCTCCTTCACCTGGGCTCTAGTTGGTCAGCTTTCCACAGTTAAAGGATTCCAACCTCCCTGCTTTTTACTCATAGGTAAGATTAGGAGGAGGCAGTGGCAAGAATTAAACACAAGCGACCATGGTCGGGATACAGACTCAGTTTCCCGTGTTGGTAATAGTTATGCTACACTGCAATTCTATAACCAACAATTCTTATATAAGTTCTTCATTGTTATTGATTTTTTGCACCTATTTTGCGACTATTTTGTGGCTTTTTATCACAACTGAACTCGGGCTGGCTTCCCTTCGGTAGTACATAAATACATTAACAGCGGGCGGGGGTATATCATAATCTCCCGGTGAGAATCGAAGATACGACCTTCTATGCCGGTGAGTGGCTCTTTAAATGCCTGTCTGCTCTTACCACTGAACTAGTGGCAAGCGCTAATCCATTCTATATTCCGATTCACGCTGTAAAATTATTTACTCATTGACGAAGCGAAGTCAGCCTGATTTTATTTGCGATGAAAAACATAAAAAAATTCGAGCTGAAGGTAAATGGAAGCCAAAAAAATATTCACAATGATGGTAATTTCTATTCGCTCATAAAACTGACAGCATCATTCATAGTTTTTTTTTTTCTGATAACGCAATACTTATGTGATAACTTGCATAGTGCCCGTGAAAAATGACAGGATTCTTGATGTTATCTATGGATAGATTAATACATCAGGATATCTCTATTTCCAAATATCGTTTTCAGACACATAAGGCTCACTCTCTCCCTCTTTTTATTCGGTGTTAAAGAGAGGAAGAGAGTGAAACATGTTTTATGGTTAATCTAACACAGAGAAGCAGAAAACTTTGTCGGCTGGTCTGCTATAGCGGTCAGTCACGCTTCAGCTGTTGTCCATATACGTATTTCTCCCTTCAATCAGCTTCAAAAACATGAAGACAAAACTGTGTGTGCGTCAGCTTCAGCAGTCACGTCTTGGCTGCTGGCCATACAGGAGAGAAAACGAGTAAAAATTATCTTTATATATATATATATATATATATATGTGTGTGTGTGTGTGTGTGTGTGTGTGTGTGTGTGTGTGTGTGTGTGTGTGTGTATGTATATATTCACTCAATAGAAGTGACACGAACAACGGGTCACGTCAGTTGTAATACTTACTGATCCTAAATCCTTAAATAACGAGTCAAATAAGCCCTGTTTCAAAAATATATGATACGTAGTATAACATCCATATACGATACCTTATGATAAAATTGATCAAATTGAGTGATAAAACATTTTTTCAAACTTATTAAAGTGTTTTTTGTTTAAAGCTGTGAAGATCTCTTGAATATATGTATATATTGAAATAATGAATACGCTACACAAGTACTTTCATGGTACAGCCTTTTCAGAAAGAGAGCAGATACATGAACTTGTTTATGTAGCGAATCCATTATTTCACCATACTTGAAGCTCTACTTCATCTTGACTTAATGTTCAGTGCTTTGAGCACTTTATGAAATAAACCAACCACACTATGGATATTGAATAACTGATTTGTACTTTATACATATACGTGTGTATGTGTGTGAGTGTGTGTGTGTGTTCATTTTCACTTGCATAAACAATTTTATTAGGATCAATTAAACATCTGGTATAAAAAACGGACATTGAATGAATAAAATATCAACGGAAAAACATGCAAGCAAGATTTATACATTTTGTGGTTGGTGAGACAAAAAGGGTGAAGTAAAAAGATAATATAAAAAAAGAGGAAAAGGAATAAAGTTTTGTACAACGATTATATCTTGATATAGGCATATATATATATATATATATATATATATATATATATATATATATATATGTATATATATATATATATATATATATACATACATATATATATATATATATACATATATATATATATATATATATATATATATATATATATATAAGGAAAAATTGAATGCGAAGTAATGTAACATAGACCAATAAGAAAAACATCACCTGCCACAGACCTGATATACACTGGGTGATTAAGAAATGCTACCCGCAGTACAATTTCTGCTCATGTGATCTGAAATTAATCTTGCAATGAAGAGAAACACACAATGCAAGGAAAAAAACATATAAGCTCAGCTCAAACACACAAAAAGAACGAAAGGAAGACCTGGAAAATAGAGCAATTAATCATTTCTCAAATCTTCAATGTCTCTCTAATCTCATCCAGTGTCCTCTTATCATTTGAGCACACTAGGCAGTTGCCTGGGGAACACTAGAATTATACGGTCCCCGAAATTTGATTTAGAAAATAAAAAACTCAATTTTAATAGATTGAGGTTGAGGGGTTTAGGGAATCCCAGTACATTGCTTTGCCCAGAGCCTCAAATATTATTAGGGCTGCTCTGTTCTAAACGTGAGTTCACCGCCAAATTCAGAGTTTTCATAATTTGGGAAATTATTCCGAGGTTCTCAAAAGACAATAAAACTCGACGCAGATGAGCGATACTTGAAGAAAAAATATCATAGAATGGATAATGTTCCAGGAAAGAAAATTATAAAATAGTGTCAAAAGATCTGTACACATAAACAAAATCTAAATCAACATAATAATTTCAGTTAACGCTCCTATCCCTAACACATGCAAACGTTTTGTCGTGTATCAGCCTTTTAACGCTCCATCATATTCTCTGTCTTCCTAGGTTACATTCTGACAATCAAGCAGTATGCTGACAAACAGAATGACAGTGAGTAAAAATTGATGTGAAATGAGAAAAAAAAAATGCCGTTTTCACTCTAGATAAGCTCCTTTTTTTTAAAGATGTAGAAAAGTGAAATCTGTTATGTCTTATGGTGGGATTCCATTCCCATCTGTTATTTATCTGCTTCGGTGCAATAGAAATGAAATTAACCTCATTGACAAATGGTGTTGTTATCTGCGTCAATAAATTCAATCCTAATCAATACTGTTTTCGATGTTATTAAATCATCTCCGAAAACAAGATAGCCAAAAATGGTTATTAAGTTCCGAATGGAAACAAAATTATCCGTATCAGCTCATCATTCTCGAAAAAAAAAGATGGGGTTGTTAGATTGAAGTTGCAATTGTAATCGTATAAATACAAAGAACAACGCAATATTTGAGTTAGGAATAACACGCTCCATATTGAAAATCACCTGTCAATTTAAGATACGCAAGACAAACAATAATAGAACGACAATTTAATCCTACACAGAGCACACAGGAATCCTGATCCTCGATTGAAGCGACGATCCATACGAAAATAATCTTTGACAGTTTTTACGGGTTCTATGCTAGCAATAAGGATAACGGTAAAAAAAAAAAGGAATGAATGAATTGAAGGTAAGATAATATTAATACGATGAGTATGAGAAAAAGACGAGGGAATAATAGAGAACTAGAAAAGAAAAACCTGGAAACCTGTTAAAGACAACATGGCCAATTTCAAAAAATATCTCCAACTGATGCAAAGACAAGTTTTAAAAATGTATATATGCCCCTAATTGTATTCCAGTACTTCGACAGTAATTGAGGCCTGTCTTTCCTTATTATCTCCCTTTCAAACCAAAACTTTTTTTTTATTGCTGACGAAGGATGTCAGTGGAAACAAAAGCTAGGATACTAAGCTTTGTTCAAGTGCAAAGTAAAATGAAGATTGAGAGATAGTTTTATGCCACTTTTTCAGATGGGGAGGGTTTGCCTCAGTTGCATAACAAACCTCTCTTCGATGACAAAGGAAGTCGGTAGTATCAGGAGTTGGGATATTAAGCTTTGCTCAATAAAGTGCGAAGTAAAATGAAGATTGAAAGATAGTTTTACGCCACTCTTTCCAATCGGGAGGGTTTAGCTCAGTTGCGTATTAAACCTTTCCTCGAAGTTGAATAATATCACTAATGACTACGAAGCACAAGGAAATATCATACTTCTTCATATACACTAACTCAGATGAAGACAAACAAACTACAAACGGCTAAATTTTACCGCCTCGTCCCTGGCCTATAACCAACTATCAATTAAAAAAAAAAAAGTAATTCCTTGTGATCAATTTGAAACATCATGTGGTTAGACAGACAGAAAGGCGGGAAGACATTGAGAAAAACATGTACCTCATCACGTTCGTTGATATCACTAACAGACTTTACGATGCTATGGTTAGCTAAGCGCAGTGTTCAATGAAATGAGGGTTGGAAGATTGTACCGCGCCAATCTTTCAAGTGAGCAGTAAGCATCAGCTCAAACACCCTATTTGACGATACTTCGATATATCAAGAATTGGTATTTTTTCTAGATGCATGAGAAACTATAATCCCGATGACCATCACTGACTGACTCACACGCTGACACACCGAAACACTCCCACCACTTCTTGTTTCTTCAACCTCCGTCCATATATCTTTGAAAGGGATAGAACTCATACAGTTATGGTCTGATTTTCAGGCTTCTTTAATCGTCCTGTATCGTTACAGGGATGAATGGTGAAGGCAATGGTATTGAATGACGTAATATTGTGATCTATACGCTTATCTTAATAATTCAAGGCATAATGAAAATAATTGATCTCAGAACTTCTGGCAACATTTGTTAACTTTGTTGCATATCAATGGTTAGCAACTTTTTTCTGGTATATCTTTACCAAGGGCAGTGAATTCGATTCTTTTAGATGCATTGCTCCATTTGTGCTTGCATGCAGGGATAAGATATATTTATGAACGATCTACTCAAACTGATATGCCTGCCTTAAGACAAGTAAACACAAAACGAACATTGACTTGGTTACTGGGGATCTATTCCTCATCCTGTAACTCCCCAATGAGCTGCAAGAAACAGGGTAAGAGATGTTATAAGATATGCGAATTCAATACCCAAGGGCATAATATGACAAGAGTATTTCTTTCTTCCTTCCTTTCTTTTCTCTTGTTGCTCCATCTCTCTTTGTGTCCCTCATCACTTCTCTCTCTCTCTTTTTCTCTCTCTCTCTTTTTCTCTCTCTCTCTTTTTCTCTCTCTCTCTCACACACACACCATTTCTTCTCTTACACTATTACTTTCTTTCTTTCTCACACCCTTAACTTCATTAGGGCTAAGCACTTTCAAGCGATTAAACTACCTTCTACGCTATGAACCTGGCATTTTTCCTTTTCCCTTTAATATTCTTTATATAGATCGTTCAATTTATACAACAATTATTTCAAGAACATCCTATTGATATTTGAATCTCGCAAGCCAATGCTCGAAATATGCATTTGTGCATTTTTAACGGTTTTGTGAGCATTTGCGTAGAAGAAATTATTTTCTTCAAAAGAGATCATCTTTTTATTATCCTTTTCATCAACTTAGATATCTCAATATAAAGATTAGATAACAATGACAATCATTGTGACTTGTTTCATAATATTTTAGAACGAATAATGATTTCTAAAAACGATTAAAAAAAACAAAACAAACCAAATAAGCTCTATATGGTGTTACTTGAAATCGATCTCACGCTGATTTGAACAATATCTACAACTACGTGACTTTCAATATCATATTTCTGAACATTTATGACTGGCCTAACAAATAAATAAAATGCATCATAGCCGAGAGAGAACTGCTTTACAGAAATTCAAAATGAGACATCTTACCAGAATTTGAAGCATGGAGTATGAAATACGTGTGGAATATAAAGCTTGATTTCGTGTGAGTTAAAATAAGTATTGCTCTGAAGAGAAATAAAATATATAACAGAAGATAACATCAAAACTAAATTAGATGAGACACAACAGTATAGTGAATTCTCACCCGTGCGGACTGAGATGAAACAATCAATCACATTGTAAATGGTTATTACAAATTAGCCTCGGAGAATTATGAAAATTGACTCAACCTTTTAGGAACATTGATTCACTTGAAGAAACGGTGTTCAGAAATAGTTTAATATTAATGAGAATTATGGAATACATGACTTTAGGCAATTTTCAAAGATATCATTGACGTACATTTGTGTGACGTGGAACAAGAAATTACAAGACTGAAGGTGACTTGGTGGACATCCTTCGATAGAATAAAAGAGATTTTGGAGAAATCGATGAACCTGAATCACAAGGACAAATCTTCGACAGTGCAGTCTTACAAGCACTGCTGTACGGCTGCAAAACATAATCGAAAGGAAGACCGATGCCAAGCAGTCTCTCAAAGAGAGTAAGTATTCTCAATAAATTGCTAAACGAGCGAATACCAAATAAAACATAACAAATGCTACCAAGTTCAGAAACATCGTTCTCGAAAGTCGATTATAAAAGCTAAGGTACCTAGTTCGTTCTGCACTGGCTGCTTCATGAATCGATCATTGGTAGACGTGTCGGCTTAATCTGAAAAACATTCAAATTCACACACAGCCACACACATATTCACACTGAAAACACATACATACAAGTAAAACGTAATCATATAAATGTCTTTTATGTAAATGTCTTTATGTAAATGTGTAGCCAATGTAGCAAGCAACGCCAGTTCGGGTGCTTGTCACCTCTTAGTCAATTTCACAAATCGTGAACCTCGAAAAACTTTGAAGTCTAGCCGACACAGAGGAAGCTGTGATGTATAGAGCCCAGACGGGGATAGCTTGATCAGTAGCCAGTGTAAGGGCGATGCTTTACTTTTTTTTTAGATATAAATGTACTTATATAAATGTCTGTGTTTAGATAAATGAGTTATATTTGCATGTATGACCATGTGTGTCTGTGCGCACGCACATGTGTTTGAGTGTGTGTGCGAGAGAGAGAGAGAGAGAGAGAGATAGAGACAGAGACAGAAAGATAAAGCGCACATTAGGATAAGCATAACAGGCACGAGTTGATTGTTTCTACGTCACGTTTTTCAAGCGCGGTCTTGCGATAACTTTGAATAAAATTGGCAGGAACCATTAATCTTCCTTAGCTTCAATTTCCTACTTCGATCTTCTTTGGACAAAAGTTGAAAGGTAGTTTTTCTCCCAATTTTTTTCCTCCTCCTCTCTCTCCCTCCCTGTCTCTCTCTCTTGCAGACACACTTAATTCAAGACACGCACCAGGAGAGTCCACATCGTGACTATGCTAATCTCTCACACTTCTTGCATCAGTTACGCATTTACGGCTAGACGTAGCACAGCAGTACGCATGCGCCGTGAAAAAAATAATGATTTATGTGAAGACTGACTGTCATTTCCTCCAACTTCCGTATATTGTTTCTTAAAGGATTTCAGGGTTGTTGTTTTTTTTCATTAGGTTATTTAAAGTTGGTAGTTTGTTTGATTTTATATATTTTTTATCTATTTTGCTCTTGAATTTCTTTACTCTCTCTATTTAATCATTTGCTTCACATCTCGACTTTTAAGTTGTCTTTTTTTCCCACTCATTCCCCATTAATTTTTCCCCAACTTTCTCTCGTTTTCTTTCTTTGTTTATTCTTTTTTTCTCCCTTTCAGAACTTTCTTTCTCTCTTCCTTCTTTATTTTTCTTTCTGTTCTTCACACTGTTTCTTTATTTCTTCTTGTATCTATTCATTTATTATTTTTACTTAACAAAATTTTCTTACTCTCCTTCTTCCTTCTTTAATTTCCTCCACCCTCTCTTTCTACTTTCTCGCTACCTTTCAGTCTCTTAGTCCATCTTTTTTTTTTTCTTTCTTTCTTTCTGTTTCCTAGATTTCCAGCCTCTCTTCCTCTCTATCATTTTTTTCCGAGCCCCAGCCTCTTCTATTTTGGTGAAATACCTATCCCTTTATTTTCACATAGTTTCACTTCACTCCCCATTCCAGTAGAGACTTTCAAGTTCTTTTTTATTTGGTAGAAGTTTTGATTTGCGCCATATGACGTTTGTAAGAAACATTTGAACTTTTTGATATCTATAAATTCATCAATCTAGTTATCTATCTGACAAAGTCTCATTGCACCACATACAAACTATATATATATATATATATATATATATATATATATATATATATATATATATACATATATATGGAGTAAGGATTCACTATCCTAACACGTTTAGATAATTATATCTTAAGCTGTTGTCTAAATCAACTTAATATTTAGGTTGAACGCATTGAGCACTTTATGAAATGAACCTATCATACATTTGATATGGTGTTATATCATATGATATTGTTTTGCATCCCTGATTTGTATTATATATGTATATATATGAGATAGAATATCATTGAAACCGGTCAGGAGATGTTTTCTATGAACCGAAGATACAATTTGAACATTATCCTTTTTACTTAATATCCAATTAATCGAATACAAATTTATTTCAAACCAAAAAAATAATATCAAAAGTTGAGTTCTTTGCATAGGTTAAAGAATATGGGATTTCAGGCAGGGCAGGGTAATCACCGACGTACAGGTTATTCCATCCTGCAATAACATTTTTCTAGTTTTTTTTTTCCGATGACTATCTTCCAACTAATGTAAAGCGCCAAGTGTAGGGCCATACTTTTTGTTGGTCACATTTGTCTGTGGAGATAGATATAGCATGCTTGTCACAGAATAGTTCCCTATATGTATTCATACTTTGCAAACGGGTGAAAAATCGGAAGTCATTCTCCGTGAATATAAACACGGAAATACGGAACGGCAGAGTGTTTTCATCTTTTTTTCACGTACAATGGCAAAATTATGTAAATACTAGCATAGTATCCATAAAGATGATGGGATTATTTACGTGTTCATAAATTATGCAGATTTACATTTTTAGTATAAATGTGTTGATTGCAAACATAGTTGATTATATTTTCCAACAATTTAAATGAAAACAACAAAAAAAAATCCTAAAAAATTGAAAAAATGGGAAAATCAGTGAAATTTGTTAATAGAAATAGATTTGCACTTTTTATTTCTGTTATTCCAATAGAAACTGTCTGTTGAGCAGCTTGCGTGGTGGCAGTTGGTGGTGTAAAGTCTACGGTCATAGACAGTAGGACATTGGGTGGGGGATATTGGAAGGTAGCTGTCTTATTCACTTGTCTTTTTTCTTCTAGATTTTACAAAAATTCATCATCGATTTATAAAATCCTCCTCTTATACCCACTTTACTGAAGAGAAAAAACCAACAAACAACCTGCAAATATGATTTAAGTTTTTCATATAATAAGGAGACTGCCGTTATTTTTTACGGCATGGATAAATTAGAACAATGAGGATAAATGTGGTTATGGCTATTGCTAACCTCTTAGAAATTATTGTTTAAGTTATGGTTTTGTAATTCACTCCTCCAATGCTTGTCACGTTTTAGATGAGTGTAGTTGAGCATGCATAATATTTCTGAATTTAACAATGTCTTGTTTTCTTCCAATGTGCAAAGCAGCAGGGAGTTGATTTGGAAAATAAAACGAGCAGTCAAGTCAACTTTTTTTTTTACCAAACGTTTGTTGTTGCCAAATGTCTAAGTTGCATTGAAGGAAAATGCTGAAAACATGCCAGAAAGAAATATTGGAGTGTAGGGGGCGTTTAAGGTGCGAGAGGCTGACTGAAATCTGATTATAACAGCGTGAAAACAAGTGACTTGGAAAGTGGTGGTAGCGGAAGATCTATAAGGTTAGAGGGAATAAAGAGCGAAAGAGACGTCGAAAAAGTAAAGGAAAATTTCAACAAAAAGAGGAAGGGGAGAAAAGAGACAGAAAAGAATATCCCGAAAGAAAGGAAATATTTTAAAACCAGAAATGAGAAGAAATGAGAGAAATCGGAACAGAGAAATAAAGAAAGATGGAAAGAAAAGCGCAGAAAATGGAGGAAAAAAGAAAAAAAGATAGAAAGATAGAAAGAAAGGGAGAATGGGAGAAAGAAAGGAAGAACGAACAAGAGAAGGATCACCAAGAAAAAAAGTATCATTTTAAAAGCCAGAAGAGGAAGAAATTGATCAGAGGAGATAGCAGCTAAGAGATGGTAGCAGCAGGATGAGGAAGAAGAGCAAGCATTCTTTGAGTTAATTAGAAGTATTCCAACAGTATCATTTTCATCAAAAATTGAAAATGTTTTTTCTTAACAAAAATCGTACATTCTATCAATACTTAATAGTGTAAATGACGTCACAACTTCGTGACATCACATTTCTTCTTTGCTTCCAATTTCTACGGTTTAACGCATGTAGGACGGGCAGACAGACCGATCGGAAAGCCTCTAATAGAGATAAGTGGATCTATCTAGAAAACAAGCAAGCAAGGAAGGAAAGAAGAAAGATGGACAGAACGTTAATAGAGAGTAAAAAAAAAATACTGCAATGCCTTAAATAATGAGGTTAATCCCGGTTTGTCAGCACTATTCAAGGTGTTATTAAAATATCATGTGTTTTTTCTCAGCTTATACTTATTTACAAACAACCGTACGAAAACAAAACACACGCCGAAACAAAATCGCTCTTTTTCAAGGTGTTGCTGAACGTTAAACAATAAATTTAAAAAAAAGGGAAATGCCAAAGTAGATTGTAGCGAACGAAAATGAGAGAATTATTCAACAAATCCCACACGTTAAATTGTCCTATTCTGTCAGCAATATTTGCCTACATTCCAGACAAAAAATATTAGCTCCCACCGCTCATGTCTACTACAATTATTCTTTCTAAAACCTCAACTGTTCTTGCTACAGATGATGATGATGATGATAATGATGATGATGCTTGACAAACGACCGAATAAGACTGAGACTTAACATGTGACAGTTCCTAAATTCTCCAGTAAGCAGCTCAATTGGTACAGTATTTAAGAGGAAGACACATCAGAGGGGGGGAAAGGCGAAGGGAAAAGGATGGGGGACAAGCCCCATGGGTGGTGGCGTTTGGTACCGAGTAGTTAAAATGAAAGAGGTTTGGTAGAAGTTGGAGGGATATAAGTAAAAAAAATAAATGTTTAGATGGAAGACAAGGGAGAAAAAAGAAAGTCTGGTATGTCGTTGTTTTTAAAGAATTAGATGGAGGAAAGTGACATCGGCTTAAAACTAGGGAAAACCAACAGACAAGAAGGTCTCTTTAAAGCCGATAGACAGAAAAGGCTACAAAAGTGATGAGAATGAAATACAAAAGATACAGAAATAACAAGAGAAATTGGAGTAACGAATAGACAAGGTAAAATAGGGACAGTACGAAAAGCAAAAATGAATGAGGACAACGAAGAATTATTCTTCATACCATTTGATTAGAAAAGAAAGAAGAGATGCGCGTGGCCTAATAGTTAACAACACGCTGGAATCCGTGAACCTACTTGAAGATCCGGCTTTTGCATTCATCCTGCTCTAATACCCTAAAAGGTACAAATCCATTTCCTCTCCCGACCAACCATGGGCAAAAAGATTGGCAGTAGGAGCCCTTTAGCCCCATAAAGCAGTTCATCTGGTTTATCCAGAAAAAAAACAACAACGGTCTGGCAGTCACCGTAGCTAGTCCTCAGCCCGGAAAAAGAGGCAGTTTAAGCGTAGAGCTAGCAAATCTATCCTCATAAAACGTATTTCATACAGACCCTGCAACTATCCGGTTTCAATGGATCGTTGGAGAAATGGGGATAAATTCATTGCCCTAAGGGAGCATTTTTGACTGGTGCTATGCTACGTGGATATGAATATGATAATAGTGATCTCTGGTCTGGTTTTAGGGTCAGATATTTGCATATTTCCTTCTGGTGCCATTGTTTGATGTTTGAGTTCAGTGGAAACTATTCAAAAGTTTTCGAACGCCTTGCTAGGAAGAATGAGTTCTTCTTATCAATGTCCTTTTGTTTGGACCTTTGTCGTATTAGGTTCAACTGAATAAATATCAATCGCAATTACCATATCACAGAGGACATTTTATAGGTATCAATGCTGGAATGAGTTAGCAAATGTGCCAATTCACACTATCAACGCCGTGTTTAAGCTCCTGAAAACCACGACTTTAAGTGAAACAACGTTAAATGAAACCGATTTTACTATAGACACAATTAATTGAATAGTGGTTATTTCATTTATTGTAATGCTATAATATTGCGACCAACACATAACGAATGCAAAAAAAAAATCACTTGATTCGTAATTCAAACTACACTATTGTATATTTATATTTTGTCTTCTTTTAATGACATTATGAAAAAACAACGTGGAATTGAATGGCGTTAATGGGGTATGATGTATTAAGGGTCAATAATAAACACTGACGTGTTCGTTTACTGGGTTAGATACCCGTCTGGGTGTGTACGTGCAGAAATACTTGCATATGCTCGCATTAGAAAATATTTGATAATCTTGGAATTAAAATCCTTGCATGTGGATTTACAGTAGGAGGTTGACTTTCATGGCTTCTAATAATCTATTGCTTAACGTAATCATAATATTTGGAGTTTAGAACCAGTGTCTCATTTCTAAAAATAATGAGATTCAGAAAAAAAATTGTGGAATAGAGATTTGGTTATCTTTTTTTTTATCGTTTTATATTTTTATATCAATTAAATTGAAATAATATTCACTACATTGAGAACTCGTCAGACACAACTCCTTCGACGAATAAAAAGAAAAGGGAAAAAAATCGATTTATATTTTGTATCGTCATCTAAGCGTCACTAAATTGTGGGTTAGATCCAAAATCGTCAGGTAATGTAGCTTATTGCTTTTACTTATTTAGGAGAGAAAAAAAAATTCACCCAAGTATTTGTTCTTCTGTCTGACTTCAGCAAGAAAGAAGAACAATAGCTTAGGTTAAGCGATAAACATGTTTTGATAGAACATTCAAGTAACATGGACAAACATCCCATATTAAATATTTTATTTACAATGCAGAAGTTCTGTCTTTACACCAGCCGACGAATTTGGAAATGTATAGGTATTCACTCATGTTTGTCAACAAAATATGAATTCCAAAGACATTTTGTGGAGGGGTCAGCGATGGGTTAATGAAGAATTGATTGGATTTTAATGGATTTATTGTATGGTACAAATTGATAAAAATCTAACTTACCGTCAGTCTCCATGTTTTTCTATCTTCATAAACTTTATCAAAATTAATTTAATGTTTTATTTGTATCCAAGCGAATATCAATTGAATAGAGGGACTGAATTGCATTTTTTACCTCTAAACTAGTGGGCGATTTTCAGCAGGTTCCTACAAAATGTACCAGGATTTTTTTTTTTTTGATGGGGAGTCGGTTCTATTTAAATAAAATAAATATTCTTACCCTATATTAATCGTTGAACCCTTCTAAAACCTTGGAAAATGAAAGTCATTGACCGAAAACGTGTGTTGTGCGTAGTGCAAAACGTGCTGAATTCGAGTATAATTTCATTTTTCCGTTTCAGTGCGATGTTCTTGAGTTTCAAGTGCGTCTACATACATACATACTTACATACATACATACATACAGATATATACATATATATATACATACATGCATACATGCTTACATTATAACTTTAGATGTACAAAGATAGTCATATATATGAGAAGAACAAGAAGGAGGGTAGGAGGGAAGAGCGAAACATTAAGAAACATGAGAGACCAAGAAGATTCACAAAAGTCCTCTAGATATCAAAGCCTGTCAGTGATCAGACGCTGACTAAATTATTGGCTCTTAGAATGGTATTCTTCTTGGCTTGTTCTTCAAGAATATCACAGATCAATTTTGGAAATATTTGGAAATTTCAGCGATCAGTGTACCCTACGGGGTCAATCTTTATTCATTCACCCATTTTTTCCCGAAGGGTTAAAAATCAATTAGATTTTGGAAGCGGTATTTTTGAAGTGGGATTTCAAAATAAAGTTCTTGTAAAAAATGATTAAACGTAAAGATTTAATGTTTCATGAGTGTTCTTGATTGAAATGAGAATTTGAACTTTAAATAAATTTGAAGAAATTAAATTCGATGGAAGTTGAATATCAAAGAAAGGTTATTTAAGGGGCGTATGAAAGAAGAAGTAAGTTATAAGAAGAAAAAAAAACAACTGAAGAAGTATCAATGAAAAAACAAAGAAGAAGAGGAAGAAGAAAAGGAAGAAGAAGAAGAAGGCTTGAGCAACAAAAAAATAAACGTTGGGAAAACTAAAAGAAATGGAACAATATGGAAAATAAAGAAGGGAATTGTAGAATTGAGAAGAAGAAGAAGAAGAAGAAGAAGAAGAAGAAGAAGAAGAAAAAAAGAAAAAGAAGAAGAAGAGCATCCCACTGATAAAGAAGCTGAATAAGTTATAAAAAGGTGGGCAAAACGATGAAGAAGGAGAAAAACATCGAAGAAGAATTTTCTAAAGAAAGTGCACTGAAACTTTAATTACGCTTAAATTTAAATCAGCGTGAAAGGTTTGCAGGCAGAAAACCTACAAATAAACTTTTCGAATATTTAAGTTAATTAATTGATTGATCGTTTTTTCCTTCGTTTTTCTTATTGTTTGTTGCTGCGTCACTATCGTTTAGTGTCAGTATAATACATTATTCAAAACGGCGTCAATATAACATTCATAATCAGGAGTCATTTCTTTACCAAGAAGATAAAAGAATTTAAAGAAAAAAAAAAAAAAAAAAGAAACACTCAAACTTCTTAAAAATCATGAGGTGACTATTTTGTTTGTCTCTGACTATGCCCTGGAGATAAAATATCTTCATCGCTAATTTAATGACTTGCAGCTTTGACATAAGGGCATCCTCTGGTAAGGGAGATAACTCGATTTTACTACCATCATAAAATCTCACTTGATGATTATGCTAATATAATCTGATAATATGGAAAGTCGTAGACTCCAGAAATGAATGTGCAGCCACTAACACATTCACGAAGGATATTGTTTTTGATTCATTCATTCATTTCATGCAGCTCATTGTTCGGCCACATAAAGGTATCGGAGTGGGGGGAGCTTGTGCTATTTTGGCAAAGTTCAGTCTTCTCCCCGGGGGAGGGGTGAAGGGATCGTCACGGGAGGCCTTCTACTTCATCCCCAGCTGCTTACAGTCCCTGATATTTCAAAATGGTCGCTCATATAGGCATTGACCAGGCTCAACGTTACTTTACTTCGTTGATGGTAATGGTACACCTGAATCCAATACAAGTTTGCCGTGAGGTTTATTTTTTGTGTGGTAGATTATGATATTCTTAGCAGCTGAGTTTTTTTTTTGTTGTCGTTGTTGTTGTTAAACTCTAGTCAAAGTCTGGAGCGACTTTGGGTACCGTAACAATAAGGACAAGAGAAAATCCTCGCCAATTTTGAGGGAGTAAACTCTTCACTTTGTATCTGTCCGATCAGGTTGAACAATATCGATACATGAAATTATTTTTTCTCCCATGATTATAAATCATGTCCAAGTGATCGCTAAGAGACTTTCTACTTTCTTGCTGACTGAGCCAAACCAAGAATTGTTGTATGTCTACGAATTCATTTATCATATATATATATATATATATATATATATATATATATATATATATATATATATATATATATATAAGGGTTGACGAGATCGTCATCTGTCGGAATGAGAATAGGTGTGGAGATTGATCCTGCTGGTGAAAGGCTTGTTTTCATTAAGGCTGCTCATACGTACAGACGCATGTTTTGGTTTTAAGAAACTGACAGAGAATTATGGTGTTACAAAATCTCACAGATCGTTGGATCTGCAAGAAAATAATTTCTGCGGACCAAAACTATTTGCTGTTTACGATATAAACAAAATAGTTAAGCAAAGACGAAGCAAACAAATTATTTCAAAGCTTACAATTCGAACTAAAAACGCACGATGTAATTGTAAAAATGTATGCGGCATTTTACGAAGAGTGTTGTAGGCGAACAAAATGAAACACGTCTTGTATAAAAGTGAGATATCTCATCGAGTGATTTATTTCAACGTTTCGGCCGCGGACGTTTCGACCAGAGATTTGTTTCAACCACGGATGTTCCGGTCAACTCATGTGTTTTGAAATTGAACAGAACCATGATATATTTTTTTAAAAAAACGGATGTTTGTTGTTTAGTTTTCCATGAATCTTTTTTCAGAATTTTCATAGCTAATTCATGAATTTACTTATTTTAATTTCGTATAAAAGGTATATAGAATGGATAAGGATTCATTTTCTCAACAAATGCCTGAATAATTAGAGAATATATGATCTTTAGTGATTTCGTGCGATTATGAAAATACTATGCCCGCACGCACTCAATGCTGAAATGTCACATACGTGGAAAAAAAAAAGATAATTCATGAAAAATTATATGTATACCGATTTTCGATATCAAAAAAAAAAAAGAGGCTGGAACGTCCGTGGTCGAAACCCCCAAGGCCAGAACGTCCAACAACTACTTTTTATACACTACAGACGAGTTTGATAAAGACAATGTTCTTGCAGACCAGCCACAGTGCATGTGGTGTAATTACTTACAGAAAATAGATAATAAGTCATCTATGTCACTTATAAGTGAATAATTAACTCATTTCAGTTCTTGCCTAGATTTATCAAATAAATTTAATATTAAGATCTGAGAGAATATTGACAATTCATATCGTTTTTTTTTTCCGGATCGGTAGCGCGTGCTTGGCACCCTTGTACTGGTCCACGGCTGCGTGGTTGGGGATCACTGAATTAGAGCAGTGTGTTTTCAAACAAGTAAAAGCTTGAAATGTGTAATCATATTTTTTCTATCACTAAAACTGCGATGTGATCATACTTAAAGTTTTCCTCAAATAATTGCAACATTCGGATATCGTTTTGTCTATCTATTTTACACAAAAGTGAGTCAATATTTTCACGCATCTTCGGTACATTTATTTTCAGGTTGACCATACTGGGTTAAAGGTGCATTCATGGGATTCTGGTTGTGTCTATCGTCGTTACAATGAACATTCGTCGTTGATCAGCTAGTTGCCTTTGTGTTACCTTAGACTGAACATGGCCTTACCGCTTTCAGAATTTGCATGGAAAGGTCATCCGTTTTTTTTTGTTGTTTTTTATTTGTTTCTCTTTATAGACTGAAGGTATACCAGGGATTGACATCAATCGAAAGTTTTCAGCTGCGCCATATGGAAACAGTGTTTTACGATGGTGAAGTGTGCATGAATGGATTGCCACGTTAAAAATGGGTCTTTAATTCGAAGCTATAACCGACGTCTTTCGTCGAAGGATGTTTTGCTTTTACATGCCAATAGACATCCATAGATTACTGCTTAAACGGTTCAGGAACTGGTATTCGAGGATTTGAAGCGCCCTCCACACAGCCCTGACCTCAATTTCTAAGACGCTTTAAGACATAATCAATTCTCTCGGACTTGAATGTGAAAGACTCAGTGCATACGCGACTGAAAGGCCAAACAAAAAACATTTTTTCTGAATCCATATCCAAACTCATGGAATTGTGGACTATGTACATCTCAAAAATGAGAGCCTATATTGAAACTGCAATGCTTTCAAAAAAAATCTATTACACCCAAAAATGTGGATATATATATATATATATATATATATATATATATATATATATATATATATATATATGGAAAGTGTATCCTGAACATTGATGTAGTTGGACTTGACTTGATGCTTCCCTAAATTAAATCTTATTCATTCACGTATGGACAAACAATTCATTTATCACTGTCACTAAACCCAGAATCTGTGTATGATAGAAAAATAATTGAAGGAATAATGTATGATTTACTATAGAAAATTAAATAAATCTCTGCATCGTTAAAAGTGTCAGAATGAACATGTGTTGTAATTGAAAATTTTTGCAGACGTTCTGAAATTTTTTTGTTTTTATTTTTTTTTCAGAGAACATAATCAAGGAAATATATAATTTTTGGAGGTGTCACTTATTTTCAGCAAGAAATTGTTGCAGCTTCAAACTAACACTCTATTTGCGAACATTTGTTTTATATATATATATATATATATATATATATATATATATATATATATATATATATATATATATCGTATACTCGTGTAAAAATCGAATTTTTAAAATTATTTTCTGGGGTTGAAAGCATGGGTTTTTCTACAACATGATTACAATTCCTGAAGGGATGAAATTCACACAGCATTTCAAAATACCATATCAATAAGCAGAAGCCGAAATGGTCTCTTAATTAATGAAAAGAAAGCAAAAAAAAATGAACTACGGTAATAATACCAATTTCTCTGCGCATCAAGACACACATCCTACTAACAAAATATAGCTCCTATAAATATTTAAACCTGCTTTTTCAATTCATTTTGCTCAGTAAACTAGCTGAATGGAAAAGTAGAGCACATAAACAGTATATTAGCGATACTTACTGCAATACTGTGTACATGCAAGCACACAGAATTGAAGGATTTCCGAAGACATACTCGTTTCCATTGGCCCAATCGATTATCTAGATAATGCAGACTAATATCCAATGTAAGTACTTTTATTTGTAATAGAGACGCAACCTTATTTATGATTACTCAGTGGAATATTTAGGAAGACGTGTGTTTTGATTCGTACATCTGAACATTATGGCACAGAAAACAAAATTTTTTCTTCGTCGGAGCATTTATGTTAAGGACGATACCTTGATGCACAAATGTTGATTTGTTGTTCATGAAGAACCAGGCTGTTTTCTACGTGAGATATGCAGAAAAATCAAATTTTGGGGTGCAGAGATAGGGGGTCGACTTTTACACGAGTATATACGGTGTGTGCATATTAGCTATTTAAACTGCGGATCCTATGTTGTCTTTCTTTGTCAACCCCGAATTTATAATCGAATATATACTAGAGTCATGTTTGTGAGCCATTTGTAAATACACACGAATACGCACCACGCACCTACGAGTGCGCGCACACACACACCATCGTGAATGTTAGTGACAAGATAACCTCTTAATTCTGGGCAGAGCGCCGTGAGAAATTATATTTGTGCTTCTTCCAGAGGCGTCTCTGCAAGAATTGCAACCACAGAGTGGATTTGAACTTGTTTCGCTGATAGTGTTCTATCAGGCACCATGTCAACTTACAACTCTGTAACAAGAAGGCCCGTCCGGATCGCATCCATACATTTTGAATTTCTCAAGATCCGGTTCCACTACATCGATGTAAATTGACAACCAATCAACATGGGCGAACAGATTCTCCCCCTGTGGGGTTACTGCTGGCATATGACACCACTGTGTGAGCTTCTGTACTGTGTCACTGTAGCATTTATGATGATTGAGTGAGTCATTATTCACGTCTCGTGCTGGGCTTTTGACACAACATCGTATCGCCTAGTTCAATCAGATTTTTCTCCCTGTGACTTCTGGCTTTTCCCGAAAAGATTTTTGGCCATGAGCGAGGAGAAAGCGATGAACCAACTGATGGTGTTCCCCAACAGAGGACTTTGCTGACTATATATATTTTTAGAAAAAAAGAAACGACATAGCAAAAAGCGCATGAAGTCTAAGGGTGTGTACTTCTGATGGGATTGAGATGCTATTGCCTTCAGTTGGCTATTCTGTTTTTATTTTTGTTTCTTCGTTAATATCAAATGGCTCGATAATCCACGGACAGATTTCATATAAGACAAAAAAATGTATTCACTTGGCGGCAAGTACGCAAGCAGTAACAGAATAAAGGGGTACATTTCAATGATGTTATCTTTTTTATCACTGTGGACAAAAGGGAGCTCTTTGGTCTTGGGAGATAGAGGATTTGATTTGCCCGAAATTTTACATATAAAATCACTTCAAATGGAAAGTAGTTCTATCAATGGATGATATAGTTAGTACAAATCACGCAACATGCAACTAAAAACAAAGATCTTTTTTTCTGCCATGGCAGCAAACATAGCAAAATTGCCCGAATGTTCTCCATCGTTTTGCCTGAATACGAGGGGGCTGTTGGCCCTTTGCACCCAGGCATGTACGCCTATGGCTATAAGAGAAAAAAAGGAAAGAAAAAGAGAAATCTCAACTTACCTTGTTGCATCAGGCAACCTATGGTAAACCATAGACTATTTAGAACAGTGAACTGATTATCTAGCTCATCTGATCCTGACTCGTACCATTCGTAGGGACTCAACCGGGCTATTATGTAGAGCATGAAGCTGACCACAAGATAGGCTGCAATGATGTATACCCATACCTCTGAGGTCAGAGGTGAAAGAAAGGAGAACAATTTCGGTGGCTTTTTGTGCGGTTTTTTGTACAGGATTGTTATACCCAGGTTTAAGAACGGTTTTGTAAAATCAATGACCTTCTCACGTTTGTAAGTGATGGACATTCCAGCTACGGCCAAGTCCGCTTTCTGTAAAGATGAAAATAAAAGAAAAACAGATAAATGTTATATTTTTTCTCGTTTACACACGATGTCGAATAACGATGGAAGGTTTTAGAACGTTTGGCAATTGCAAAATCAAAAACATTAGGTTGCTTCACATTATTTTACGATCACTGGAATGAACCTGGGATATTTTCAAAAACTGATAACGTTTTTCTGCAGAAATTGAATGAATAAATAAGGTAGTCTATTCTACAATCAGTATTTACTAGTCATGTCGATTGACAAATATTACAGACCTGAAATCATGTCCATCAAACTCATTGCAATAATAATGGTCACCCATCACAATTTTGTCAACTGATTATGACACTAACGATTTCAAGACAATTTTGAATTGAAATTTCCAGGAATTTCACAAAATCTCTATAGTTTTCACGAAATCCCTTCTTAGTCAATCTTACAATAACAGATTTATTTTCCATAATGACTTACTTGTTCTATGAGTTCTCCGACCATTCCATTCCATTTTCCAGTTTTTGGGTCCTCACCGCCATATTGCCCGTCTTTTACGATGGTAATGGTGTAGTTAAAATGAAGTTGTTCTGCAATAGCATTCAGAAGATCGATAGCAAATCCTTCATATTTCACGGTACCATCGAGGTTCGTTTTATTTCCAACATAAGGAAGTTCCTGGAATTAGAGAAGAAAAAACAAAACACTTCTAGTGTCTTTTATTGTGTCATATGAGTACATAATATGTAAGTATATAAGAAGTGTGTGGTTCCAAAACAAGATAAGCACAATTCGAGAGAAAAAAAATTGAATAAAAATTAAATTAAAAATCTAAATCTAGGTTTGATTTTTCTCATCTCATTGTAAGCTCATAGACTGCGTTTATGTAAAAAGGTAGGTTTAAGATTTAGAAAAAAAATCCAAAATTAAATTTCCAGTGTATTTAAAGGAATTTTTTTTCAAAATGGTGCTTATCCCATTTTTGAACCCAACTCTTCATATATATATTTATATGCATTCGTTCAACTAACTGCTGAAGGAAATTTTATCAGTCAAATTTTATCTAGTCCCAAAGTATTCCGGACTAAATGCAGCGCAAGTCATCCATAATCAGATCAATGTTATTTCAATCTAGTTATCATATGAATAATTAAGAGACAAAAATGAAGGTATGTTCAGGAAAGGTCCTGGAGATAGTAAATGCAGGAGGATATGACCACCCATCCGATGGAGAGATGATATAGACAGTGTAAGACATGGCAGAGGTTAGCACAATCATGGTCAAAATAGTAGCAGCCAGGAAAAGCCTTTGTTATGTACTGGACACATGGCGTTTGATAATGTGCGCCTAAATTCCTGTCTACTCATTTTTATTAAATGAAATGGAGCAATCATCTTGTTAATAAGCCTTAATTAACTTTGTTGTATGAAAGATTTATATGAAAGGTTGTGTGTCTTTCTGAAAGAATACGAAGGTAAGTCAATTTTATGGTGACCACGCCGGGTGCTGCGCATGTATGTGGTGTGTCTGTCCTCTGTGCAGTGGACATTCATTGTTGATCAGGCAGTTCCGTTTGCACTACGACCATATCGTACCTCCATTCTCTGTTAGCACGGAAGAAGAGCAAGGAGCAGTCGTTCGTTTTTTATTGGCTGGGGTTGTACCAGGGCCTAAAATCTCTGAAAGGCTTTCAGCACATTATTGGAACAGCGTTTCACCCCGGCGGTGATTCTACGAAGCAAACGCCGATTACTACTGTCAAATAGAATTTTACTTTTGCTTGTCAATGGGTTCCCAAATTCTACCGCCCACACGGTTCAAACGCTTCGGGAACTGGGATTCGAGGTATTGAAGCATTCTTCTCATAGTCCTGACATCTCTCCCTAATATTTAGTTCTCTCATATACGCCTCAAGAGGTCATCGATTTGCCAGGGACCAAGATGTGAAAGAAGCCGTGAATACGTGACTGAGAGGCCAAACAAAAACATTTTTTTCGCAGGGCATATCCAATCTCATAGAAAGCTGGACCAAGTTCATCGCAAACCAAGGGAACTATATTGAAAAATGATGCATTTGTTGGTTCTGAACTGTTATTCTAATAAATCATTATTCCAAATGCGCAGATTATCATGTAATCGCCCTCGTAAAACATATTTCACACTTGCATTTCAGGGAAACGACACTGTTATTTATGCTTAAACGATGATTTATCAATCCTTCTATCTACTCGCACACATACACATGCACACATATACATACATACGCATGCATTTCAACTTAGAAACCACATTGTTTAATCCGGGATGAGACCTGTTCCACAACACAGGCCAAGCGTAAATCGTGAGAAACCCTCCCTATATCTTTGTTTATTAAACACAGACGTACACACACACGCACACACATATATATATATATATATATATATATATATATATATATATATATATATATATATATATATGCACGTAGTCGTGAGTGAATGTGACGGGTGTTAGGTGGTTGAAGTAATTGCTTATTTCCCTTCAGGGTAAGAAGGGAGAGAAGAACAAATAGAGTTAAATAGTTTATAAAGATGGTAGGAGGAGAGAAAAAAAGAAATTGAAGTCAAGTAATTTATTAAGAGGTTAGGAAGGACAAGGAGAGGAGAGAAATCTGGGTGGTCTTAAAGGGGGATGTGGAAGGAGGAGGACTGATGGATGCTGCCGATACTATAAGTGTGAGAGACACAGCTTATATATATATATATATATATATATATTTATATATATACATATATATGTATATATATGTGTGTGTGTGTGTGTGTGTGTGATTTTCTGCTATCGACATAGACGCGAACGACAAAGGATAACTTTATGGGTATTAGTATTTCGAGGTTATTCAACGCTTGGGAATTTTAACTTGCCAGGCTTGGCAAGACATTTTCAGCCGATACCCCCGTCCGTTTCCATGACAACCAACAAAAGCAATGTTCTTACGCTGCCTCGGTGTTCTCGGTTCCCTCAAGAAAGCAGACATCGGAAAAGTCACGTATCTGCTTTGCAATAGCACCATCTCTTTGAACGCATCTATTTATAAAAATCTTCAGACGCGTCACGTCTTGACGCACCCTGAGCGATGATAGATTTCTGTGAACGTACCTTTTCTTCTTTCCTCGACAAACAGAAATCCACTTGATTTTTCCTCTGTCTCAAACGGGTAAATGCGAATGATATCCAGTGGGTTATCATGGATTTTATAAGCACACGATTTTATTGGGTATTAACTGGGAGGAATGCCGTTTTAATTTTCCTTGTGGGAGAGCTTTATTAAGCTTTCTTTTTTTTTTTCGAATGGAAGAACAACTGTCATTTAGCCTCTACATGATTAGGAACACAAACCTTTAAGTTCCAAATGAAAGCACTCGACCATTTTAGACATTAAGCAAGTCGTCTGATATCCAAGCGTAGTTATGGCTAAACTTTTTTACATGATGTGTCGAAATTTTGAGTTTTTGAATAATCCTGGTGACATTCATCTTTCTCCCCCCCCTTTCTCTCTCTCTCTCTCTCTATATATATATATATATATATACATATATATATATATATATATATATATATATATATATATATATATATATATATATATATATACATATATGTGTGTGTGTGTGTGTGTGTGTGTGTTTTAGATTGATATCTATAAATAAGCGGCGTATTTTCTAATATGGTTTTTGAAAAAATAGGAATTTAGAAATATACTTTAAAAACAAGGTTAATAAAATCAAATGTCAAATAAAAACTTGTAGCGTGTCAGTGCTGACACATGTGTCATAGGTTCGCTCTCACAACAGTCGGGGTGATTTTCAGGGTCCCAGGTGCCCCTGACAAGCTGAATTTAGATTCCCTTCAAGCAGAGTATTTTATTTTATGTAGTTATTCATGTTTTACAATCAGAGAAATAATAGTTATCTCTATCTAATCTGGATTACTTTCTGGAGAGTTGTAGTCGAAAAGAGCTTCTCAGGAACCATTCTGTTTCTTGTCATGATTGAACAACCACAGCCATTAAAGCTGGTGGAAGGGTTTTATCCTATTTATGAGTCTATGCCTGTTTGTTCCACTGCTTTTGGCCATACCATTTTATCTACAGACTCGAAAATTGACATCAATACTCCTCTGGGCCTTTTCTAAACATTTTTTTCCATGGAAAACCATGTTTTTCTACCTTTAGGGGATATATATATATATGTATATATATATATATATATATATATATATATATATATATATATGTGTGTGTGTGTGTGTGTGTGTGTGTGTGTGTGTGTGTATGTATGTGTGCGTGTGTGTGTGTGTGTGTTTGTGCGTGTGTGGAAAGTTTTAAATATATATGAATACACGCAGTTGTTTCTATCTAATATGCATCCTCTGATCAAGTGAATTTTAAGGTTGTATCACGCAAAGACTCCAGACTACTCATTTTCCCTTTTCAATCTGTATTTTGGAATTCTTACCGTCTCAGACTGGCGCCCTTCAGCACTTTGCACTCTGAGCAACTACCCCTAGCTACAGTCGGTAATGATGTTGAATAAATATGGATGAAAAAAGAGTAAATTTCCGTGAAAAGTGTGATATGACATATTGCAAGGACCTTTACACAATCTTGCCTGATGCTTCTTCCATATTTTACAAACTATCAACTAAAACTGTTAACGGTTTATTTACTATTATTTTTTTAATTAGTTGGTCTATGTATGTCCGGCCGAAGCAACGGGGAAAGAAGGCTGAATATTTTAACCTTAAAAGATACGTCCAGATTTTTTATATGAATCTGCCACAACAAAATTGGTTTTCAGTGAGAGAGGGTTCGATTCATGATGTAAATTTAGGTTGTGAGTCCCTACATGTTTTGTTTTTTTCTCGAAAACTTGAACTCTTTTAGAGATCATTCACTTTCCAACCAAAGGTGAGAGAAGTAGTTTATTCATTGGTCTCACCTTTTTCAATTTGTTTAACCGATCATCTACTTCATGGCATACGACTAACGGACCTTAGTCATGAGACTGTTTCTATAGATGGTTAATCTGGTGTAGATTAGGAACAATTTTCGCAAATATTCCTGGCTTCGAGCACAATGAAGTAAATCAACTGAAGGGAATAACATTCAAGTTGAGAAAAAAACAACAAAGGTTAGGGGTGAAGTCTTTGGAATTAGAGGGATGACTGCCATTACCCACCTCATTGACACCCCCCCCCCCAAGAGATTTTTTTATCGTAGAAATACTTTGATAATTTTGGAAAAATAAGTCGAATCGTTTGTCAATTTTGTACAATGGGCAATTGCTGAGTCATTGTGGTGCACATACATACACACACACTTATTTATTCAGTTGTGGTCAGGGTATTTCCCAGTCAAAAGGTATATGTTTAGAATCGACCAGACTATATGGTGTGTAGTGCAGTCTGTCGTGACAGTCAAGTTTGGCGGTAAAGGTATTTCAGTTAATTCTCTTCAGCGAAACCAATTAGTTTTTTCTATCAAAATTTATGTCGAAAATCGAATATAAAAGATCTTTAATCCGTATTCCGTAATATTTCCTTTTATTTGATTCCACAAGAACCACTGATCCCAACAACTTCACTGCAATGTCTGGTGTGATAACTATTGTATATAACGAATTGCAACTTTGTACAATGGTTAGTGGTCGAGTTATCTCGTAGGTGCACATACATACAGGCCCGTATGCACCCCTCCCCACCAAGATGTCTTCGATTATAGTTAGATATTCAAGACTTACCAATTTCGTTACTACTCTCAGCGTTGAATTGGACAGCTTTTTCTGTATTTCCTTTTTGTTCTCTACCACGCTCTCAGTGATGTTTACACCAGATTTGGTTGTCCATGTTCCGATCTGAAAATAGAGAGAATAATTAATTATTAACGAAATAATCAGATGAAAAACACCCGAGGCCAAAACAGAAGAGATTTTCCTCTCTTACTTGTTCTTATCGATGATTGATATTTGGACAATTTTCCAAAATTTTTGAGTAAACATTTGGAAAAAAAATAATATCATCAATCATAAATCGTTCGTCCTCAAAAAATAAATATATAATATATTATTCGCCGGTAAAGTGGCTGGTACATCTATAGCAAATCTTGATAAGTAGGTAAGGAAAATCGTCCCCAGTAGTCTCTACAGGGACAACTCCCAATGGAGTATGGGGGTCGTTGACGAAGTCCTGGTTTCTGTTGTATGCGTCAGGTTATTTATTCTTGCACGCTCTTAGTCTGATCGAGACCTGGATTGTACTCTCACGAGTTTTTATAACCAGCCCTTGGCAGGATAAAAGATGGATGCGTTGAGTAATTCGCTCATACCGAGAATCAGACCCACGACTTTCTGTGTGAGTGAAGCAGGCGTGCTAATTTTTACCCCTATACAAAATCTTGGAAGGTAGACACTTAGCATAATAGATGTTTAAGACTACTGATGATGATGAGGATGATGATGATGATATGCAGAAATATACAAATAGCCTGAAATCTTGGTGGAGTATCCTACCAGTAAAAATAGAAATGTACAAGTTTACCCCTATCCTGAACAAATAATTGCATTATTTGAATAATTTTGTAATTGGACTGAACTTTAAAAATATCGAGAACTTTGTATAGTTGTGCGAACACTTGTTCATGTTAAACCAGAATGAACTGGGCTCTTGGTGCATTTTCAAAATGTATAAATAAGAAAGGCTTCTTAACAATGAACGTTCACTTGTTATCCCTGTCGACAAATGTTACGTATAGAAAATATAGAGCATCACATAGCGTATCATATGAATAGATGCTTGCCAATCAGCAAGAAAAAAAAAATGCTTTTCCACAGCGTAGGAACGGAAGTCAAGTCGAACAGTAAATTCGATATCAGCCACATTCCTAGAGGGCGAAACGTACTGCTCGTCATTCGAGAATGACTATTCTGTGACGTCGTCAGTTGCATTACGATATTAAAATCACTCCTAATGTGTGTGAATGATTTCACTGTCGGATTTAACGGTACCGAGGCGGCTGAGGGTATGGACAACTTGAACGGGTTGGAGGTTGCGTCAGAAGCGAACTTGTCAAATCTTACCCTCTTGTGTCTGTTCTTCGTTCTCTATATCCCAAATGTCTGCCGAGAAGTCGCAAGCTCAGAATATTATCTTCCGTCTCACACTTAACTAATCATATTTTACGCACTTTGGATTTGACTCTTGCTAAAATTAATGCTTGTTTTCAACATTAGGTCAAACAGGCTGGAGAATTTCCGAATACGTATGCATCGATGTATTTCAATATAAGTATCTTACAGTGAGTGCAAAAATATCCGATACAAAACTTTATCGTAACATCCTTATACATCTCTAAATTTGGTAGAATTTGAACCAAAATTTTCTGATATCGATTCCCAACTTTTCGGTGTTCGATCATGTTTCTATATTTTTCTATCTAATTCTTCATATTCAATAATCTTTGGTTCAAATACTGTCAGTTTTAAAGCTGCATAAGGATATTAAAACAACAGTTTTGAAACGTATCGAAACATTTTGCTTCCACTGCGTATGGAGGTGCAGCATTGAAACTGGAATCGGCGAAACAAGTTCGAATACTACAAGAGGTAGTTCGTAATAACTTCCTCCTAATTCTCGATCCCCACTTAGGGATAATAATAAGGCTGATAGAGTGTAAGGAAGTCAATGTAAGAGAAAGCACCTGTGACATGAAACCTACTGCTTGGCAGTCTCCTTGGCCGTCTTATACCCTAGAAGTAAGGAACAATCAAACTAGAGTGGCTCCTACTTATTTCCCTCTCTATACATAAGTATCTGTTATTTGGCCCTTTGTTTTACCGATAGTTATTTAGCTGAATGGTCTGAGCAACGTTAAAGCGGCCATCTTATCGATTCCTGAAGCAACCCCATTTTCTTTAATCGTTCATTCTATGTATGTTGTCCAGTCCAAATGACACATTCACTGTGTAATAACTTGATATTATTTCGAATAGGGTTTCAAAATGATATAACGCAAATTATGATTATTTCAGTCGAATCATATATTTCTATTTCTTGATGCATAACTATTGCTATTGAAAGATTGACTGAGAATGAAGGAAATGAGAATTTGGTGTAAAAGCAGTTATTCTATTATAACCATTCCCTTACAGTGTAATTGTCTCCAGATATACTACAGATATGGACAATGAAAGAACAAGATAAATATTTAGAGTTAAAGCAGATATGATTTCAAATTTTGCCTCCGAAGCAAAACGTCTGATGCACCTGATTTATTTTCTGTGATAATTCTTTAACCTCTAGAAGGTACACACATGCTACTGAAGATAGGAACCCCTCCTGAAACTTGTGCATAATATCAATTAATTCATTTATGAATTGATAAGCAAATAAAGTCACCATATACTTTTACTTTTGAATTTTTCATCCCTAAGATCCACCATATTTCTCTATCATGGGCGTTGCAGAGCGAGTATTTTCTGAATTCGTCTAGTTCATCCCTCCATCTTCTATGCTGTCGGTCTCAGTTTCTCATATGATCTCTGGGGATCCATGTAGTGAGTCATAATGTCTATCGGTTGTCTGCCATTCTTGCAACATGACTTGCTCATCGCCATTTGAGTTTTCTTGGAGATTCACTGATGTCTTAAAATTTTGACGCTACAGTCATTGAAGTATTGACTGTGATGACAAGTTCCATACAATCTTACTATCCATGTTTATATGTGTACGTTTGTGTGCACAACAATTATACCTCTGCATTTGTTTGTTTCAGATGCTTCTATTGATATCTATGCTCAGGCGCAGGAGGAAAATATGCAATTTCACCGTCACAGTATGGCGTAAGCTATAATATAACAAAATACTAATCATGATTTTGTTAAATCCAAGTATTTATTTCATTTTATGTTGGTATTGAAAATGCTCAGATTATTTTTGTAACTTAAAAACATGCACTTATTCGCCAATAAATATACAATATCAGTTCGTTTGGAAAGTATCCAGCGATTTAATAATAACAAAAGAATATCATTTATAGGTTTAATGGAACCTTAGTCTCTTTCAAAGTACTTTCCATCTGGCTTCACATACTTATTGTACTATCCTTCAACATTTTGAAAACACTCTTCTATGAACTCTTTGGTCACAATCGTTGTAAAGTCAAAGGCTACACAAGATGCTAACACACTCAATGGCGTCTCACTGCCAACTTGAATACCTCACGGTTGAATATCTTTTCATGCATGCGTGGTAATGTCCTCTTTTATTGATTTCCACGTTTCATTGAGGCTGTAATACTGGCCCACGAGATATCGAAATTGTCTAGAAACTTTATGGGCAAACGTGGTAAAAAGTTAAATCATTTGTCATGTTCAGCAATCGAAAAAAAAAGTGAAAACAACAAACGAGCAAAGAACTTTTCCTTGCAGACACAAAACTATTAAAATACAACCTCATGGCCAGGTTTTTTATTGTCGGTGTTTGTATGAATGCAATATATTGAACATAATACATTTAAGCGCTAAGTCAGGCAGAAAAAAAATTGAGTTTCTCCAATGTCAAAAAATTGTAGTTTTCGTACATTGGTTGGTACACCAAGAGATCAAACCGATTAACATGCCCATGTGGTAGAGCGCTCACTTCTACTTCGTTCGGACATTAATCTTCTAAAGCTTTTAAAAATGGTACTCAATGACTTCCTGTACTCCACTCGACTCCTTCTAAAATTGTCATTTTGGATTAAAAAATACACGTTTTCCTCACCTTTTAGACTCTTTATTATGACAGGTTTATCAATATGAGTTTGTTTTGTTTTTTTCTCAGTTTTTAAAAAAATATTTTCCAGGGGAAATAACAGAATAAGAATCTAGATGTTTCTGAAAATATGTTTACATGACTTCAAATTTGTACTGTACAGTTGTTTCACTATTCACTGTGATGGCGAGTTAATAATATTTATCCAGTTTTCAATTAGAGAACAGTGTTGGCATTCAATCTCTGTGTGCTGTCTTGTTACACTATTTGTTCGAGCCAAAACCCGACGCTAAGTACCAGAATTATATCATGCCAAGAGTAAATCTTATTTGCTCGAACAATTTTTTCCCCGAAAAATTTTCGGTTTTTATTACTTTTCCTTGGCATTAAACATCGCTGAATATTAATTAATTTTCTTAGATTTAATGTCTTCTTTCCTCGCTCTCCCAATAACGGAAGTTCCATTGCACGCTTGTGTACAAATACACTACATTAGGTTATCTATACGTAGCGATCTTCGAAATTTATATAGTTATGTTATTTGTGGGAAGATATGCGCGTGTGTGTACGATTGCGTTTCATCTAAGACTTCTATTCAATTCTTTTTTTTCTTTTTTTTAATATTTTTGTCTTCTTTCACTAAAACCTGAGTGGTTTTATGCCACTATATTAACGGAAGCCAGCACCAGTTCGCTCTTTTACTCAATAGAGGGATAATTTGATATTTCAACTGTCAAAATAAAAAGAAAATAGATAATACTGAAAGATGAAAATGATAAATAATTTGAATTGGGTATTAGTCTTTGAAAAACTAATGCTGACTACGTTGCATTTAATATGGTCGCAATTTACGATCTTTTTCTACATAGAGAACACAAGTTTTCCTGCATTGGTATGCAAAAATAAGCTTCTTAGAGTAAAACGTAATTTTAGAATACAGAAAGCGATCTCTTTTTCAAGATGATACATTTCTACGGAAGCACATACATATATTCGCATAAATGCATAGTCCGAAGTCCCAAGTTACTGAGCCTTCGATCCCCCGTACCTTCTCGTAGGGACACCTATGTTTTCTCAAGTGTGTCTTGGGCGAGACAGGCAGGCAAAGACTTACTCAGTCTTACTCGTTATGTTGATAGCTTAGTAGAAAGGCATTGAGTACCAGCTTAAAAGTGGATTGAACCCACGGCCTACTGCACCGGTAGCCGGTGATCGGTAAATGCATAGAAATATATACAATTACAAACTTGTCTATCGGAGGGGTTTCCTGGTATATATTGAATAAAGTTTAATTTTCTCAGTAGAAATAAAGTCAGTGAGTTATGAATTAAAAAGGCTATTGGAGCAACTCCCCATTAGGTGTCCAAGAGCGTTTTCAGATAGACCCTCCCCCATTAGCTAAGCCTCTTAATGGAGCACCGTGAGGAACGAATACACTACAGTAGAAATTTGCATCTAATTTGCCACCCACTAATCTACGCTGCGGTAACCGGACTCATATTAGACTGACTGGACTTGGTTGTCTGGAACTAATCTAAAAATCCGACGAGGCTCTTGTATGAAGATGATTTAAAAATGTTCAGCTATGGAAACGTTAGATAAAACTGACTTTCACAAGTATTAAATTTTGACTAGTATTTCATTCATCTCAATTTTGGAGATTTCTCATCGTAATTACTCAGCAACTTGGTTGCTAGTCACAAGAAGATAACAGTGACCAGGATTTAAGGATAAGTTCTCGGTGGGCCACGAACCTACGCCTCTTCTGCCATAGGTAGCTTGTCAGAAGTTGCAGTTTTTCTTTCCTGTTTATTTCCCTCACTCTCAATGAATAAACCACTCAGGACACAGAATTTAAAATCTGGAATCTATTGATACGGGGGTCGAGAAAAGCGAATTTGTTGTGGTGGACAAGAGTATAAAACGTTAACGTAATACTTTCCATTCCTGGCATAAACCTAACCCTTCAACCCCACCCAACACACTTACTTCCAAACTGCCTTGCAGGAAATTGCCAGATACTGGAATACCATCAGTAAAATGGCATCCCGCAAAATCACCCATTTACCGACCCAAAGATGACAATACCCTTCTTTCATCCCTTAATTGTGTAAAGGGTTGAGGTAAAAAGGCTAAAAGCAGGTTTGTGTTATATTTCCCTTCTTTTGTTGAAATCCCCTCACATATATACGGACAGCTGACGCATGTGGAGCGTAACATATAAGTAGATGGAGCAAATGTCGATTCAAGGGTTTCTTGAGAATGATATTTTCAGAAGAGATGAAAAAGCGCAAGGAAACAGGGTTTAGGTAAGTTGGGAATAGGTTGCCGAGATTCTGTAAGACCGGAGCTGTCTTTTCAAGTGTTTTGTATCCACCGACAAGCTTGAATTCCTGGGCCATGTCATCAGAAAGGGAGGGGGAAAAATGAATGCTTGACGTTTCAAGGCCGTATGCCTAAGAAGCGTGCAAGAGGGACATGAAGAACAAATATATGCGCAATGTGAAATAAATAACAAAAAATGCATGAAGCATCATTGACACTATGGTTCAGTGAGGAGAGCCATGATCACCCAAGCGCTCAATGCACAAGGCATCCTAAGAACAGTGAGTATCCATCGAACTGAACGTTGTCAGGGAAATAGTAAAAGTGAGAGAGATGTAATTTGATAGCTGCATGTCCAAAAAAAGGAAGATAGAAAAAATCCACACATGACCATACTGTAATATGATTCAAAGACGAGAGAGTAGGCCTATTCCCAAGACTTTATTCAGATCATTCCGACTGTGGTAAAAATTTATTCATCTTTGTGTGACTCTTGAATTGTAAAACCATTTACATCAAACGACTAAAGATGGAATAAGTCCCAATGAAAACGAATTGACAACATTGGCACCAGTGCATTATCAACTAACGTCTCTGTAAGCTTGGTTCCGTGTACAAAATTATCTAGAAATATTGTATAAATTACCCTCACGCTATATGTTCTGGATATATATGAAACACCTCAAGGATATCCTATTTGGTACATGCAATTTTTCAAAAAACCAAAAACCAACCAAAATTCGGAACACAACTCGTACCAAACATTTTGGATAAGGGATTCTGTGTCTGTCATTTAGCAAACAAACCAAATAATGATAATATAGCAAAGACGTTATCATCAAGTATACTTATAAGTATTATTCTACTTAGAATTATAAGCATACTATGATGCTCAAGTATACATTATTTCAATGGTTGTTTGCACGCATACGTTATCTGGATAGAAAGAAACATCAAATATAATCACAATGTACTGATATGAGTAATCATTATGTGGTATTTTTGCCATATTTAAGTTTATTGTTAAAATAACTCGTTTTAAACATGGATTTTAAAATTAGAAAGTATCAAATTTAAACATTGTCCTTGAAATATTATCCATATGTATAGAACAAAATTAAACAAAAAAAAACCCAAACTTTTGTATGAAAGTAAAAACGTGTTTTGGAAGAAACATATTACACGAAACAGAAAATAGTTCTCATTTTTTCAATTCAGCACCTATATATATATATATATATATATATATATATATTAGAAAAATCAGTTAAAATAATCAAAACCATCTTCTCACTGTATATATATATTCATAGAGCAAAAATGACACACAAAAAAAACATGAAAATAAAGGTTTACCTGAGAAGATTTTATGTAATGGGGAAAAACGGTTTTCATTTTTGAATTCAGCGATCAAAATTAGATAAAAGTGGTTCTCAAACTACAACTCCTAAGGGAACCTTTCTTAAGAAAAAAAAATTCTCTAAGGAATCCTCAAAAAACAACTTTACATTCTACATGTATATAATTGCATTAATATGAAAGTATTGGATTTAGGCATTGTTTATGGAATTATCCGAATGTATATGAAGCCAAATGAAAAAATACATTCTCGAATCGAGAGGCAAGAACGAATCTCACTGAGGAATATAATAAACATGTAAACAACAACTGACCGATCAGCGTCAGTGTCACGTAAATAATCAATATGTTTTTAATTTGATTTAAAGACAAAATGTCGATATTTCTTCTCATGCATTCCGTGTTAAAAAAAAAATGGAAAATTCTAAAAGCAATAAAGAATTATCAAGTATATTTCAAAATTCTTATTTTGTTTCCCCGGATCCCTGGAAAGATCGTACAGAACCCCGGATTTTTGTTTTGCGCTGGTGCAAACGTGTGTTGACGCGCACGCGCGTACAGCTCAGAGGGATGTACGCTTTTGACGCAAACACATCTACTAATTTACCAAGGTAAGACGATGTATGTGTATATATCTACAGTATCATTAAACGTAGAGCGCGATAAGGAGGAGAAAAGAAAAAGAAAACACTATTTGTCTTCTCATTACGACTTCCTTTTGTCAGCCATCTCGTTAACAGCGTAATAGACGTCGGCAGTGAGCTGAAAAGGTGTTGAGGAGGGCAAATGTATTATTGAGTTATACAACAATTATACAACCGGATGTCATTTGATGACGTCATCAGTTGCGCACGCAGTTTTTTATTTCTTATTTTTGTAGCTTCTTTTATTTGTTCTACTAACACTTCATACCTGTCTCAAATCACAAAACAGTGCATGATTTGATTTCAGGTTTTTTTTTTAAAAAAAAAGGCGTATGTGGGAGAGGGATGTGCAGTATAATTTTGCGGTTGTTTTTCATTGCAGAATTTTTTTTTTTTGTTCATTTGCATAGCTAATCAGTTGTGGCAAGTTTTCACACGCATCACTTCGGTGTCTTCGCGAATCTTATCATTTATTATTAAAATGATTCTACAGACAAGATAATCACCGTTTTGGATTTGTTTCTAATTTTTGTTTTTTTCTGTTTCGAATAATTGCAGTTTGTTTTTATAGTCAATCTCGTTTTCTTTGTATTTGTTCTGCTTCTGAAGGTGTGAAAGGAAAATTGGAAGGAAAAGGAAAGTCATTTCAGGAATTGATGAAGAAAAATAACTTTTATCCCCAAATAAAATAAAAAAAAGATTTAAAAAATAGAAGGTCATAAAGAAAAAGAAAAGGGAGAAGGCGTGAGAAAGGCATATAAGGTATTGCTCTGTCGGAGCAAAAAAAAAAAACAATAATAATTACGGTGTTTTTGTAGTCATTTCTGTTCTGTGAACATTTTTCTGTTTCTGAATCTGGGAAAGAAAAATTGGAAGGAAAGAGAAACTCATTCCCGGAACTAATGGAGAAAACTCAATTTTTATCCCAAGGAAGAAAAACGTCAAATAAAAAGGAATGTTTCGTCAAGGGGATGCAATGATATCTTTTTTTTAGCCAATGGATAATGAAAGGTCTTTGTGAATTGAACAAATAAATTCAAAGGGGAAAGGTGTGAAAAAAATTAAAAGAAAGAAAACTAATGAAGACAACTTAATTTCGTTTTTTGTCTAGAGAATGCGATTACATTACTATTATTTGGGCGGGTTGGGTTGATGGATGATGAAGGGTCTTTTCTAAACCGAACAAGTATAATTATATACAAGTGTTTTCTGGACTATTGTCCTCGTTTCTGTTTCAAACCCAACGTTTCGGTCGTTGCATCACACGGTCTTCTTCAGGTGTTTTAAGCGGTGGTGTTTCGGAAATCTGAGAAATATTGGTCATCGACATCAAGGCCTGAACAAGGAATGTCCCAATTTCGCTGCCTGATTTCGAGCTGTAGCTATTGCTAGGTAAGAACTAGGTTTTTGTTTTCTTAATGTCATATTTATGACAGTGTTCAAAGCTGGTGCCACAGGGGCGTCTGCTTAATGGATCATTTGGACCCTCGTGAAATTGTTGAGTTCTATTATACACAATGATATTCTGTCTTTGGAAAAACTTCAGGCAGAAGTAAACAAATACAAAGCTAAAGATAAACAAATAAATTGCTAACTGTTTGGACATAATAAGGAGAAAGAACAGAATATAACAAGAACCCCAAGTTTAACGGTGTGCCAACCATCCGTGGTAGAGAAGGAGTAGGGGTGAATTGTCCTCCTTTGAGTCAATTCTCATGCCTGTGAAATATTGCAATTTAGAAATATTCTGCAAGTATTATTCCAAATGATAATTGTACACGGTCGAAAATGGCCATTTTCGGCCATTTTGTGTACATTTGTTTTCGTTTCAACGCGATCTTCGTTTATTCTAATATGACATAAACAAGAATAACAATCCTCACCTAATTTTTAGATTCTGTAGATGGTTATTTTACTACCGAAACATGAAGAAAAAGAATAACTATCCCTAGCTAATTTAGGGGAATAAACTATTCACTTTGTCTCTCTCGTGACGTCAATCCAAACCCATGTATAAGATGAGCATGTCCCGTGCCGTGATTTGAAATTTCGACCAAGTAATCAGTGGGCAGCTCTGAACCAGTTAGAAATAAGCAAAGGGTTTATTCATTGTAATGGACGAATATATTTTTGTCTGAATTCTGTTGGACAGGGTGTACTAATCATTATGTCAGTCTGTCTGTCTGTCTGCTTCTCTCTCTCTCTCTCTCTCTCTCTCTCTCTCTCTCTCTCTCTCTCTCTCTCTCTCTCTCTCTCTCTCTCTCTGTTTTTTCCTTTACGTTTTTGTCTTTTTCATGCTTCATCTTGGGATTACATTCTTGATATGCTATTATCCCACCCTCTCGCAAACTCATTCACTCACTCACTCACTCATTTATTCACACACTTATTCCCTCTGCACATATATGCATTTCCCTCCTTCCAGCCATTCCTATTGTTTCAATCATTTCTCTGCCTTTGCTTACAGCTACATTATTCATATGCCTCTCTCTTTCTTTCTACCCCTGTCTCTCTTTCCCTCTCTCTATCAGTCTCTTCCCACTCTCTCCCCGCTTTAGGCTTTCATAGATTTTTTCGAATGTCTTTTTCTCCTTCCTTGTGAATATATTATTCATCAAACCTAATTTATTTCAAGATTTTCTATTTGATTCGTTTTTTTTTTCTTCTTTTCAACCCTGTCTCCCGATTCTTTCACACTCTCGCGTGTTATTCAGCCTTTATTGGACATTTACAAGTGAGAAACAAATTTGATAGATGCTTCCCTAACGATTGTTTCATTCGATTTTATTTGTTTTATAAAAAGTCGCCGAGCAAAAACTGACACCAAACTTGTCAATTTAGGTTTCTTCAGTTTTCAAGTCGGTCTGGCCTTATGTATAATGCAAACAGGTTGCTCTGGTGGAATTGGAAGGCTGAATATTTCAATATCTAATCTCTATAATGTTTAGAAAGAAATTCGTCGAGAATCCCCTCCTTATTAGTTTGTTTATTTTTGTAGGGATGATCCTATTTATAATGTAAGTTTATGCTAAATTGATCATCTAATTTATCTCCATCAGCACTGGAGCTTTTTTTTTTAAATCGAGACTCATTTAGTGATCATGGCCCAACAAAAGGTGAAAACACTGAATCATTAAATGATCAAACCTTTTTAACCATTTTTTTTTAAATTGGCAACATCTAAACTGGACATGCTGCCAAAAGGCGTTGGTCACGTGATAGTTTTTATTGAGTGACTAAACACACGTATTTTATTTTGTTTAATTATATTTTTGCTTGCTGAAAGATTTTTATCGTTGCACTGATTCGTGTTTCCCTGTTTTATTGATCACTCCTCACAACATGTTCAACCTGTTCAACTGCCATTTATCAAAATTATCTAACACTGAGATTTTGCGGTCGGACAGGAAGAAGGATATTGTAAAACGACTATCCAAGACATCAAATAGCACTTAAAGCTGTTCTTTGCCGGGAAAGATAAAAAAAAAAATTACCGCGAGTATGCAATCATTCTTTCATTCTAGTGCCCATACGCTGGTTACGGCGTCAGCCATACCTGCTTAGGCCTCAAATGTTATTTTACTGAGGGTTTCTGACGAGTAAATCTTCTAATCAAGCACGTGGTTTTGTAATTTGGGCTTTGGATCCTTATACTCTTTCCTCCTTTATACGTATTTATAAAATATACCATTATTCATCAGGTGGAAACGAAAAGATCTATGTTCTCTCACTGGTTGTTAAAACGGATACGGCTGTTTTGATATTAGCGATTTTAGCCGAATGATTGTACAAGTAATTGCAGTAGAACATTGGTTCCTGGCCCCAGTACAAAATGAGCAACTGTAAAAAAATAACACGCAGGCTGATCCCAGTCAGTTCATATCTATCTATCAATTTGTTCAAATCTACATATTTACCAAACTGTCTGTCTGTTCATATCTATCTATCTATATGATCATATGTATATATTCATCTGTCTGTCTGCTAATATCTATCCGTCTGATTATATCTATCTGTTCATCTAATAGTTTCTCGGTGTGTTCATATCTATCTATCAATCTCTGCTCACATTGATTTATCTATCCGTCTATCTCAGTCTGTTCATCTCTGTCTATATATATATATATATATAACTAATAATTGTGTCATCCACAGACAGCTGTTTCGTTGTATTACAACTCTTCAGTGTGGTCATAGACTATTCATTATCCTGCCCTGTACCACGATGTAGGATCGAAACCTTCGCTCTAGACCCAGAGATTATATATATATATATATATATATATATATATATATATATATATATATATATATATATATATATATATATTTATGTGTGTGTGTGTGTGTGTAATCCATAAATCAGATCTCTGATTCTCCTACTAACAATACCTCACATCCACATTTACCCCCCCCCCTCAGATATATCCAACACTGGGAACTTCGAAGTCACTCAGACCCATAGCAAACTCCACCTTAACCAGTCACATCATTTGTACAAATCATAGCCAACATATTTTTGACTCTTATACGACTGTATTGTAAGGTTAAATCCTTTGTAGTTCTTTAACCTCATCACCCCTCAATTTACATTATCCCCAACATACCCACAAAATCTAACTCCACATCACTTCCCTCTTACCCTGACACCTTTTGTCCTCTCCAAGCCCCACTGCTGCTGCTGCTAAATCATAGACTTCATCACTGGCTGGACAACAAGATGCCCCCAGCAGATGGGATACCATTTTTTGCCTTCAAAGCAAAGTTCCTGATCGTGGACTCATGTTCCAGATCAAACGTATAACCTCTAAAAGTACACACACATACACACAGCGCACACTACTGAAGATGGGAATACCTCCCGAAAAAATGTCTAGAACATTAATAAAAAAAAAACATTTACAGATAAATGAACTTAACTTCCATACATATTACTCCTGAGTCCGTCTCACTCTCTACAGTTCATATATATATATATATATATATATATATATATATATATATATATATATATATATATATATACCTGTTTATGTTTGTCTATCCATCTATGCAATCATCAGTTGATCTAAGTCTGTTCTTATATATCTATCTATCTCCTCATATTCAGTTATCTCTATTTATATTCATCTATATCTATCTATCCATCTCAGTCTCTTCATATCTATCTATCAACGCTCAGATCTATCTATCCATCTCGCTACCCCTCAATCTATTCGTCTATCTATCTATCTATCTATCTATCAGGGCGTTATATGAAACTTTGCTCTTGTTTGTGTTTGCTGTGTGGATGTTTATCAGCATGAAGTACCCAATTATGATTCGGCAGAAATTGAATAAGTCTCCGAGAAAGAAAACACGTGAACAAAAAAAAAAAAAATGTAAGGAAAATCTACAATCCTACCAACATCAAAGACATACTTCCATTCCGTCTGTGATTGAATCAAGGAACATTAGAGTTGTTGCATGAATGGATTGAAAAGCCAACGCCACTTTTCCGAACTCGGATCAAAAAGGACAGAGTCAATTATCCTGTTGCGAGCGTTCCGATATCAAAGCTCGCTGGGGTTGGTAGTGCAATGCGATGATCAAATCCACTATGTCAGTGTTGTAATCAACTTAAGCAGTGAACATCATCATCATTATCATTATCATTATTATCATCATTTAACATTTTTACACCAGTTGCTGTGTGGTTACATCTGGAGACTGAGTGACAGCAAGTCCCCTCAAGTCTCCAGTCCTCCTTCTTGACACTCTCACAGTCCACAGCAGTGCTGTGGATTACGGTTTCGCACCAGTTGCCCGGTGGTCATTGTTAGTGGCTGAGTGACAGAAAGCCTCCTCGGGTCTCCGACCCCCCTCTCAAATTGTCTTCACTTATCACAACAGCACTGCGATTTGGGCCGCCCCGACCGAGCTTTTTTTCCAGGCTGTTTGGCCATCGCTATCAATTAGGGGTCGTATGTCTCATTCGGTCACCAGTAATGCCGTGGTCTGTCTCCTCAAGTTTCCAGCTCCACTCATTATATTCTTACAGCCTGCAACAGCGTCGTGGTTTGCAATTACACACCAGTTGCTCGGCGTTCATCGCTGAAGGCCGAGTGACAGCGGGTCTCCAGAGATTTCCAGGCCCTCTTTCGACACCATTACATATCACTGCAGTGCTGTGGTTTGTAACGTTTCACCCCCCCCTTGATTTATGTAATGTTTATTCCAGTTGTTAGACTATTGCTGATGTACGTGAGTTGTTAGTCTCTGATTTCCAGGACTCTCCTCAGTATTCTTGCCGACACCAATAGCGCTGCAGTCTGCATAATCTCGATTATTCCCCTCATACTGAACACCTCCAATCCTGGCTCTATTAACACTACTCCCGGTGTGCCTGCTATCATTGGCACCTTTCGCGTTCCATACCTTTCTCAGACTTGGTACTTCTCTAATTTTTCACTCTCTTCCACATTGAATCTTAAGGCACAGCTACGTGCATAAATATGTCACACTTCCACTTCTTTGTCCATAACTACCAGATCCGGTTTTCTTGCTTGACTGGACTGCTTGGTTTCGACGCTCAAGTCCGTCAGTGATTTATGACTTGTATTTCCCTGGATAGACGTTTTATCATTTCTATCATTATCCGTGCATCTGTATGTTCATACCGGATGCCTGCTGATCATCGCCGGAGATTGAGGGACATTCTAACGAGACAGCAATGTCCCCAGCTCATATCTTACTATTCCTGCAGTGCTATGGTTTGTACTGTCCCGATTTTCTACCACTTTTCTATCACATGCCATGATCATTCTAGCTGATAAATGAAGATCGTTAGTCCTATATACTCAATAACCCCGAATATTCTTTCAGACTCCAGTGATGCTGTGGTCTGCGTAACGTAACCCTTATCCCTAACACATCAAATTTTGGCTTCAATGTCTTTAGCACAGTCCCAGCTGCGCCTACTATTATCGGCACTATCCTGACCGCCATGGTCAAAACATTCATCAGAAGAAATGAACTGATTCAATTTTTTTAAGATAAGATATAATATATTAATAACAGATGATTTTCGATATTTTCATATATATCATCATCATCATCAGTCTTTTAACGTCTGTTGTTTCGTCAGTAAAAATTCAAAAGTAAAATAACAAAATGGTAATGGTAGGTTCAGAATGGAAAATTAAATGAGTCTTGTTTTTCTTCTTTCTTTGAAAATATTGACAAGCAAGATGTTATCGATCATTTTTCATTATCATCATCATCATCATCATTATTATTATTATCATTATTATAATCAGTAGTAGTAGTATTAGTAGTAGCTGCAACGCTTGAGAATTTACCGGCACAAATAGATATCAAATGTCTAACGTCAGGATTCTAGCCAGAAAGTTACTAACGAGATGACTCTCACATTATTACTGAAACACTATCCAGCCATCATCATCTCTATTATTGTATTTTTTTTTTGTTTTCTATATATTTAAATCCACCAGGTATCCTGTTTATTTACGCACGTTTGATGCTTCATTTCAGGTCCCTGCTTTGTATTTAGAAAGATAACAAACAAAGACTTACGTCAGACTCTCTTGTGCTACTCACACCCGGTGCTGTGTTTCCCCTTGAGACAATCATGACTAAAAGCCCGAAACACCTGCCTCGCATTTCTACTTCGGCGCAGTTAACAACCTTGGTCTAAGATCCAGTCACAGAACAACGTTCTGTGCGAATGTCTTATATTACGACCCCCCTTACACACACATGTACATCATTTTTGTGTCTTTTAAAGTACAGATGACTCAGTGCCAAGGTTGCCGTTGGGTATTTTTTCAAGACCGAAATAAAGCACTCTTGGTACTGAACAAAGTTATTTAGTTCCGAAAAAAAAAAAAGGAAAAAAAAAAGATTTGGTACAGAAAGAAAATTTACAAAAGATAACAACGACTTACACATGGAATGATACGACGTAAATATACATAGACAATGACTGAAAAAAGTATATTTTAATCCATTTCTCCTATAAGCTTAGTCTGATCATCGATTTAAAGTTGTTTGATAGATTTGAAAGCTGGAGATATTTTATATGGTCAAAAGCCGATACAAATCCGGTTTTGTGCAGCAAAAGACATCTGACAAGCATGCCCTACAGATTCTGTTACAAAGTTTAATGTTTGCTAAAACTTAAATAACTTTGTTCTATCTCCATCTCCTGCTTTCTCCTTAGCAAATAAAATCTACGGTCAAAAGTTGCGGATACTCACTATTCAGTTGCTTTTTTGACCTGTGGCGATATTCACCTCCTGAACATGGTGAAAGTGTCTGACATTTTAGTCGTGTAATGATGTAAAACCTAGTTATTATTTGTTTGTTGAGATGATGAACGGTCCTCTGTAAGCGATTTCCTTTAAGAGGCATGACGTAGAGAAGTTCCGCTGAGGCATAGGGAAGGAGAAAACAAATGAGAAGAGAAAGAAAGAAAATTCAAAAGCCATGGAGAAGAATAGTGATTGGAAATGAGAGTTGATACGAGATTGCAAGCAAGAAAATCGTACGTGAATGAAGCACGGAACTTGAAAGAGACCATAAGAAAGAGAGAAAGAAAAATGAAATATTACGATGAATAAGAAGAGGAAATATCAAGAACAGCATGAAAGGATAGGACGGAGAAGAAAAAGGACACAGAGGTAGTAATGAATAAGTGGTTTTAAAAGAATGAGAAGTAAACATTAGGGAACAAAAGAATGAAAGAAAGACAAGATGAAGAAAAGAGGAAAAAAGAAGAAGAAGGAGAAGAGATGAGGTGGAATGAGAAGCAAACAGCAAGAAGAATATAGTTGAATGAAGACATGGATAATGAAAGAAGAAGCAGGAGCAGAAAAAGAATGAAAGATAGAGATAGAATTATGAAAGAAAAATGAGTGAGTGAAAATGAAAGAGGGAAATACGCAAAAAGGAAAAGAAAGTGATATAGAGAAATTGAAAGAAAGGAAGTATGAAAGAGAGGAATGAATGGTGAAATAATGAATACGAGGATGAGGGAAAGAATATGAGGGAGCAAAAAAAAAAAATTAAAGAAAGAAGGAAAGAAAAAGGGTAATAAACAAAGTGTGAATGAATGAATGACAAAAAAAAGAGGATAGTGGACAAATAAAATACCAGCTACAAAAATAAACAAAGAAGAAAAGAAGAAGGAAAGAAAAACGAAAATAGAATAAGGCTCGAGAGCGGAGAAAGAGTAGAAGTCAGGAGGGCGTGTTTACAAAATGATGTAATTGAGCCTTAACCGTAAAATCAATAGAGAAAAAACGTAGAAGAAAAAACAGAAAAAGAAAGTCACAGATTACTTTCCAGTAAAGGAAAACAATCATAAAGCCAAAGCGTAGCTAAAGATCAAGAAAGGATTGAGGTGGGTGGGGAGGTCTACTCCTTGAAGGGTCCCCAACAATTAGTGTGATTTATAAGTAGAAATGCAGTAGTTGAATTACTATTTATAAAGCTTTTCCCCCACCCCTGCATTTGGAGCGAGGAGCCTTTTCCAATAGCCCACTCCCTTATATAAGCTACGCCTCTGATAGAGAGTTTGAGAGGGGGTTGGGGTTAAGGGTAGGGGTTTGAAGAAAGAAGATTGAAATATAGACCTGAATAAAGAATCTGTACAAAAACATGAATGGCAAAGAAACTTCGCCAATCTGAATGCTCCAGAAAAAAAAACAAGATAAAGTGTTTATGATAGACAAGAAAGTAAATATGAGTACTAAATGTATGACACATATTTTGAAGCATGAGCATGTAATATACATACATACATACACATATGTATATAAATAGGTGTACGTGTATGTATATATGTACACAAAAAATAATATAGTGCTACAAACAATATGATAGACATAAATAATGATAATAAATCAGATGCAATACACGTGTGTGTGTGCTGATGTCGATCTACCAATATATATATATATACATATATATAATTATTATTATTATTATTATTATTATTATTATTATTATTATTATTAGAGAGACAGATGAATGCATGAATAAACGATGTTTTATCAAACTTTACAAAGCTTATTAGACTTCATGACGCGTCGTTCTGAATAAAGTATCAAAGAAGAAATGCATTAAATTTTAGCAGGGGCAATAAATTCAGTATTTATTGTTGCAAATTCAAAAGATATGATCTATTAAAAGAAAACAAGCCATTGGTTGTTTTTATTGCTAATAGATGTCGTGCGACAGCAAAAATGCCGTACAGGATATTCTTATAAAAGAAAGTTACTCGGTTACTAATGTCAAGTGTAAAAAGAGCCATTAATTTATAATCACTGAAGTCTCGTCGATGAATCGTAAGAACTTATGCTATTCAAGTTACCAACAATGAGTTCTGTGAGTGAAATCATTTTAATAACATTAATAGACTGAAAAAATAGTCAGGGATTCATAAAAGAAAAATGAATTTAGAAGAACAAAGACGTTAAAATTGTAAAAATGGTAAGAAAAAGCAAATAATTTTTCAAAGTCGGGTCTTTGTATCTGCTGGATATCTATTTGTGAAAACAGGGAATACGTGGGATTCATCATACTACCTGAAAACCTACACTAGTGGCTGATTTCTTGTAAACACACACACACACATTATATATATATATATATATATATATATATATATATATATATATATATATATCCGACAGAATGATGATGAAAATAACAATAGTAGGAAAGTGAAGAGAAAAACCCAAGAGATAGGTGTTACATCACAATTCTTTTGATTATTCCGTTGGCCCGTTTCGATGTATTTCGACGATAGACAGCCATCTTTTCCAGAGAAAAATATTTGCAGCACTTCGCAGAAAAAAATCGATATGTGACATCGGTCTCTTGAGCTTTTCTTTTCACCTTCCAATTGTCATCTCATCAATATATATATAAATATATATATACAAATATAAATACATATATACATAAATATAAATATATATATGTTTATATAGATATATAAATATGTTTAAATATACATATGTTTATATATATATAAATATGTTTATATATATAAATATGTTTATATATATATATATATATACATATATATATATAAGTATGTTTATATATGAATATAGATATGTTTATATATAAAGATATAAATATGTTTATATATAGAGATATAAATATGCTTATATATATATATAAATATATTTATATAAATATAAATATGTTTGTATATATATAAATATAAATATGTTTATATATATACATATATATAAATATAAATATATATATATATATATATATACATATATATAAAAAAAAGTATAAATATAAGTATAGATATGCATATATATATATATATATATATATATATATATATATATATATATATATATATATAAATGTCCATGTGTGTGTGGGGTTGCATTTGTGTGTGAGTATGTGTATACATTCAGAGAGACGGAGAGAGTGAGAGAGAGAAAGAGAATAGCGGAGATATCTTGTTATACTAATCTTTATAATGAGGAGAGCTTGCAGTAAAAATCAGCATTCAAAATTCTGGATTTTACCTGGTTTGGGACCACGAACCCTGGCTACAGTTGAATATATGTGACTACATCTAGTACTAAGCCAACTCCAGACATGAAGATGAACTACCAGGGATACCTGGAGTTGCTCAGCAGGGGGCGGGGATAACTTGAGGTGTGGCAATATAATGGAAAGTATTATATATATATATATATATATATATATATATATATATATATATATATATATATATATATATATATATATATATATATATATCACATAGTACACAGCACAACACTGGGACATTGTGTTTTTACATCTGACCTGCACTGTTTACAGATTGCCGTCGATTGTTGTTTTTTTTTTGTTGTTTTGTTTCCAGACGTAATTGTCGGTGCTTCCAATCAGTGAGACCTCTATAATATTTTTGGAAGGAGACATTATTTTAGAAGGATGGGGGCTTTTTCTATCCACATACGGCTGTGAAGTAATTATGTTACGACTGACGTGAAAAAAAATCATTTCTTTTTCTTTCCATTTTTAATTATGTTCAAATAGATTTTTGTGTTAAAAAAAAAACAACGTCATTTTAACAACTTATCCAAAGGTAACAGAGGTGTTATTGATTGGAATCACAAAAAAAAAAAAAAAAGAAAAAATCCTCAGGAAAGAAATGTTTGATGCGTTTTTCTTCTTCTTTTGACGGTTAAAAGAAAAGCAAAAGAAGTAACGAGAAAATAGAAGTGAAAAGTGAATATTTCTTATTAGTTTACAACAAACCCTTTTTTTTAATTTGCAATTGATGAGACAAATGTTATGAACACTGTTATGAAACAATAGATACTGATACAATTAGTCTGTAGTCGCTATCTTTCTGTAAGTGAACATGAGAATTAAATACCAACCGACCCACCAAAACCTTTTTTTTAAATCACAAAATATAATTTAGGGTCTTTGCTGTTTATAATGATAAAAAAAAATACTAAAATGTAGGATAATGAGAGTTTGTATTCATAAAAATAATTGAATATCTTTGATTATTCACAGTAATCAATAATAGGAGTAAATATCGGTACAGATCCTCCAGTTACATTATAAATCTTAATATTTTGGAAAAAAAAGAACAACATTAATCTCTATGCGACAATCTAAAAGGTGCAGGTTTACGTTGCTTTATCTGATAATCTGATAAAGATAAATAGGATGATGCTTGCCAATTAAAACTTCAGTATTAATGAATGCTGTTAGTGCTGCTGCTGATATCTATTTTCCCTGCCTTGTCCCCTTCCTAGCACTGTCAAATGTGCCCACAAACATACTTACAGACAGCCGAAAGAGAGTATTGAAGAGTAGACTGAACATGAAATATAAAGGCCATACAACCAAAATCCAAATTTTGTCAACCTAGAAGCTATATTAAAGCAAGTGAAAATAAAACTCGTTGCAATGTATCAGATAGTTTTTACTCTCATTGTTGATAGATAGATCAATAGATATACAGACAGCTATCTAGCAAGCTAGGTAAGTAGACACATAGATAGATAGATAGATAGATAGATAGAGAGAGAGAGAGAAAGGTATGAGTAGAGCAAGATATATATGTGTGTGTGTATGTGTGTGTGTGTGTGGAGAGAGAGAGAGTGATAGATAAATAGATAGATATGAGCAGACAAAATATACATATATATATATGAGAGAGAGAGAGAGAGAGAGAGAGGAGGGTAGAGAAACTTGTTAAGTCAAATAAATACTTGCACACACGACGGACGTTAGGTTGGCAAGATTTGTATACGTTTTCGAATTCAGCTTTGAATATGGTTTCCTGCTGTTTGGTTATTGTGAACGTTATTGTAAATCGCAGTCTTGCCGACGGCATAACAGGAGAAGACTTTCTTTCATCACTTCGACAAAACAGACTCCATCTTCCTCACTTCTCCCTTCTTTGTTCTCCAGGATTCTTTTCTTAAAATGATCGTCTTTTGTAACGTTCAATCGAGCTTTCTTGTCCCATTCTTTCCAGTTTCTCGAGGTTCTTCCTCGTTTTGCAAACAGCTATTCGATTTCCTTACAGAAGGAGAAATCTTGTTTTCTTCTCCGTTATTTGTCGACTTTCTTCCCGTTACTGTCTTTTGGTTCGAGTCGAGTGCTCCTTTGTTTCATTGCCCTACTTTCCCCATGTTCAGTTTCGAACTTCTTCTTTTCCCTGTTCTCCTTCTTGTTGTCACATTCCTCCCCCAACTTTTCTCACTCTCCCTCTCCGTTCTCCATCCTTCCTTTTGTCACATTCCGCTATTTCTTCCTTCTTGTTCCTGTGAAGATCTACTTTCATGAATCCCTTCTTTCTTTTTGTAATGCTAGAATTCAGTGTTGCTATTGTTTTAGCTCTCTTCTTTTCTTCTGATTCTAGCCCAGTTCTTGATACAACTCTTTTCTTTTTCTTCTTTTAGGCAGGGTACACAGATACTGGATCCATATGTATATGATACTGTCATTTCTTGCTAGTATATGGTTTGGAAATGAAGCCCCCCCCTTTTCTCATATATATATTACACACAAGGCAAAGCTCCTGATGGTGGACTCAGGTTCCACAAAAAACCTTTAACCCCTAAAAGCACATACTCACAGAGCACACACCACTGAAGATGGGAATACATCCCGAAACATGTCTGGACCATTTAACAAAATAACAAAAAAAAAAAAAGTCTACGGATAAATAAACCTTACTTCAAAACACTTTACTCCCGAGTCAGTCTCACTCTTTACAGTTCATATATATATATATATATATATATATATATATATATATATATATCAGAATGAAATAAGTACGTGCCTATCAGTATAATGATTTTTTTTATTATATCAGACTTGTGGATTTCGCTCAATCAATAAGACAATTTTGTGGCAATCAATTGGTCGTGAGTTCAAATTACTGTAGGGGGTACCGTTATTACACATCGATTTATACCCCTCATTTGGCTGAGAATAGATCTTGTTTTTGGTGCACGAGAAAAATAAAGTGAACTCCAGTTTTGGAATTTGATAAGGTATATGTGTCCGAAGGTTTGTTGTAATTTGTCTCTTCATATTTTTCTGGATTTACTTTTGTCAAACTCATACCACTTGAGTTTTGACTTTATTTCTGCATGTCACTGCAACTACAATGACCCTAGAAAACAAACAAACTAGCAAAAATAGTGACGTCATGCACGCAAAAACTGATGACAAATTCTCACTCGCAACTGAGGTCGATTTGTGATGCGACAGTGTGTAAATTGCAAATTGCATTTACGGGAGCCATTAATAAATGAGTTGAAATGGGATTCGTCGTTTTGGAATAATATTGTATGGAGAAATGAATTCTGTTTTGTTCACCTTTTAGAATTTAATGAAGCAAGGGAGTTTGAACCTAGCACGGCTGCGTTGCTTTCATTATTATGCGATTTCTGAAATATTTAAACAGTTTCCATATTTTCCTTGTCTTTATTTTGTTTCCATCTCTTTTCTCACCGTTTCCATCATCGTCATTGTTTTTATTCAGCGTTTCGCTTCGTATTTCCATATTTGCTCTCACTTCTTCCCTACGGTTTTTTTTCTTTTCAAATGGTTCTTTGTCTTGTCCTTCCTCTTACTCCGCTCTTTTATTTTGACTCATATCTGACCAAATAATGTTGGATGTACCGGTTTTATTACGATCACTGAAGTTAAACAACGTCGAGACTGGTCGTCACCTAGACGGTCGAAAGACTAGGTAGGTATGCTAGTTGCCGTAAGCAGCTGGAGAACGTCGAGACACAGAGAGAGAGAGAGGGGGGAGAGAGAGAGAGGGAGAGAGGGAGAGAGAGAGAGAGAGGGGAGAGAGAGAGTCTTCCGGGGCCATCCCGTTAGTGGTCCTGAATAACAGACCGATCTCAGCACCACGCTAAATAACACAACCCAAGGACCCCTGCACCTCTCCCCCGGACACTCTGAATTGTCTGGCTACAAGCGACAAGAAATGAATGAACGAATCCCCCTTCCTCTCTTCCACCTCGCCCACTAAATTCTTTTTTTCTGGGTTCCCTCCACACCGTCCCTCGCTTGCTTCTTTCTATTCTTCGTAATACACCGTCGATTTCTTCTCATCTTTTTGCCCATTCACAATTCTTAACGTTCCATACATATTTTGTCTTTTTTTTTTTTTTTTTGGTCTTCTCATCGCACCGAGCTCGAGAATCACAATCCTTCTCTACCCATCCACACATCTGCCAACACCACATCTGCCTCAAAATGTCTTCTTCTGTTCTCAAACATTCGAAATAACGTATTCCTTCACTTCATAACCCTACCCCACCAATATGAAGACGGCAGCTAAACACCGACTATTTTCCATGCTCCCTCAGGGTTAGTAGGACATATACAAAGATTTCGGTGAAGGTCACCTCCACACCTTGCTCGCCAGAGTCACCGCCCCTCACTGCCGAAAACACAATGGTCACATCTTTGGACTTGCAGCTTTCAACACATTTGATTTATCCGATCGGATTCTCCAAGGAAGAATCATTCAATTGTGTTTGGACATTGTGGGCTTTACATTCTTTCAAAAGGATTTCGCGTAAAAGCGATCTATGAGTAGATATAATGAAAGAATGGTTGGGCAACGCTTGCTAGCTTAACCTATGATGGTGGAGGTTTTGTCTCTTTTTACTGTGCTTGAGAGCAGCGTTCGGCTTTATTCGACAGTATATATCTTGCTTGTGCTGTTGGCATATAAAGAGCATCAACCTAACCGTGTTGCCAAGTATAGTTCTTTATTCATAGCTATAACTGCCTTTAACATTATATATATATATATATATATATATATATATATATATATATATATATATATATATACGATTTATAAATTGTGTTATGTCGTATAGAAACTTATTTGAAATGATCTTCCGTCGTTGCACGGTTAATTTATCACTTAGTCTAATGGACAACGTAAAAAGAATAAACAATCAAAGAAAACGGGACTGCAGCAGGAAAATAACCTGTCACCGATAGGGTAGCCGCTTCAACGTAGCGATACTCTTGCCTTTGAGATAAACAGTCGCCGATAATGCAAAGGTCGAATACCTGCTTTTAACCTAAATTCTCATCTCGTTTATTCTCGGTCTTTTTCGTCTCTTCCAACGCGACGTATTTGTATTCCCAGCAGCTGCTCCATTTTCTTTAATTGTTAATAATTAATGAAATAATTAATATGATAATTGATATAATAATTAATACAATAATCAATAAAATAATCAATAATGATAATAATTAGTTTAATTCAAAATGAAGATGATTTCAAATAAGTTTTTTTATGTAATATAATGCAATTCATAAATCATTCTATTGGACTAAATATGTCTATTTCTTATATATATATATACATATATAATTTCTGAAAAATTCAAAAATGCTACTTGGTAAACAACTGATGATCCAAACATTGTACCGTAATAACGAAGTATATATGAGACAAAGGGAAAAAAAGACTTGATGAAATTACGTAAATAGCGTTGACAGGTATTGGGAAATAGGTGACTGAAGTAACACAAAAAATTTTTAAAAAGTGTTTTTATTTTTAAGTGTTCAAAGCTGTAAGGCCTTTTAGACATGCGTGCATGCGTGCGTTTGTGTGTGCGTGCACGTCTGTGTGTGTGCGCACGCTCATTTAAAGCACATCTATCAAAAGAAATAACTGTATACTAAGATTCCATAATAATTTATTGATAAAAATCGGACATTCACCTCTATCGGCAAAATTGGGAAAGAATCAGCCTGATCTAGCCCCAAAATCGCTAATTTGGCAACCTCTGCTCCCACACCTGCCAGCTCCAATCGGGGCCCCCATCCCTAAGTCATGCAAACAAAACTTCTTTCACTTCCAACGATTTATTCTCTAAAACATAGACTATTATCCTTGCAATATGATCAGCAAATGAAATCTTAACACCTATCCATGACCCGTTGCTTCGCTGACGGTTATAACATGTTTATATGTTTGAATTAACGATATGTTAGATGAAAAATCGCCGAAAACTAATACATGGTTCAAAAGGTCATTCAACCTCAACAATATTTCAATTGTATTATGCCATTAGATAATTAAAACATGTCATTTGGAATTGTCATTGTTTTTGATTGTCATTCATCAACGTATCTGTTATATCTGTTGTTTGCGTTAGATATTTTGAAATAAAGGGCATAATTAGTGTGACAGACACGGATCTTATTAAATATTTCAGAATATAAGTACCTTAAGTCAACATAAGTGCGACAGACATGGATCTGATTAATTTTTTTTTTTTAATGATAAGAGCTCCTTGAATCAGCATAAGTGTGACAGACATGCCTCTTATTACATCCTTATTATAGTAAAGACCTGGGTCTATTTTCGTACAAAATTGAAGTGTTCAAGTCACAATTCAGTCGTTTTCACCGATCAAGTGATTAGACATTACTTTATATTCCACTTGTTCCTTTTCCATCAAATATTACGAAATGCTCAAACGGGGGCCCGACTAGGGGTCAGATCCCACCTCAGGCCCTAAAATCTCTGGCTATGTTACTGTTTGCAATTCTTCAACTTCGATTTCCAGTTGATTAAAATGCATTGCAACAAATTGGTTCGGATGACGTTGTCCCAAATGTCTTCTCGAAGCGAAGCCAAGACAGCTAAAGAGCTATGAATGAAGTGTCACTTCCAGTCTGGTCGTTATCGGGTCATGCAGTCTTGGAACAAGCAACAACGAAAGACAGATTGTTTCACTGAATTCGACAACTCATTAACGGATGACTGCCATGACTCCTTTATTGCTTTGTAACTTTTATTGAAGAGAAAACAAATATTTTTTTTCAATAATGTTGAAAGTTTTATGTTTGTCTCTATTTCGAATGTTCATTTTCATTTTCGTTTTCCATTCACGCCTGTCTTTGTCATTGCATTAGTTTGTTAGCATCGAATATTCGTTGGAGTTTCTTTCAACGTCATTTTGAATGTCTATTTTAATTTTTTTTTTTAAAGCTTTTTTAATTGAATTTTTGGAATAATTATCACGACGCTTCTAAAGGAGATTTGATGTGGGCTTGAAGCATTAGAAAATGCATTAATCATCCTAGAGAAATAAAGAAATAATTTTTCCTGCAAACTAAGATTCGAATTATCTCCCTTCCTGCAATAACTTAACGACATTTTTTCCCCCTTTCTATTCGTTCTGTGGAATTTATACAACCAAACATTGAACGACTATTTAAAGAAAGAAAAAAAAACAGCCTGCAGCAAAATTACTGTTTAGATATTCTGTTTTTAAATGGTTTAACGTGCTTATTAGATTAAAACAATAGTAATCTGTAAATCGCAAACTTTGAATGCAACGTTATGGGGATCAATAACACAATTTGGGGAATCAAAAATTATTCAGTCTACACATATAATAATTAGCAATAGGTGCTTGTAGTCTCTCATCGTAAGGAATGCAACTAGCGTTGTGGAATAGAATTACATGTTCTGATGACGAGATAAAAATGATGAATTTGAAGAATGATAAAAATATTTTCCTCTAAATAATAAAAAAGAATAAAAACAAACCAAAAACTTTTTAAAAAAATAACAAAAATGTGTGTAGTCAGCATAAAGCTTTCCCCCAAGCTAGCTACAATGCAAATCTCAATTAGCCTTACGTATGAAAAGGTTTCCATATCCATATATTTGATATATGTCATCATTTTCTTGTGACGTTGCTTAACTTATCTAAGATGCCATGGTTTTGAGCTGGGTCATAAACATTCAAAGAGGTTTTCGGACGATTGAATTTGGGCTTGGATCTATATAGTTAGTCCCTGCTGTGAAGTGGGAGCCACATAGGATGGAACTCTACAATTGTCTGATATACGTTCAGTCAACATGCTGATATAGACTGCCAACTTGATTTACCTTTGTTTCCAATTGCGTTCCCTGTCTATTGAACGAACTTCTTTTCAGTGAGGGAAGTGTTCACCTATTTTCCCCCAAATATGGTCAGCCATCCCAGATCTTTCTTTCTCACCTTTGATTACGGCGTTTTCATGTTCGTCACGTCGACACTTCCGTCTCTGGCTTATAAAACACATATTCATATAAGAAGTACCTCAATTTTTGCAGAAAATAGAAAATGGGCCCCTTCCCCCCCCCGATCTTCATAGCCTTCTACGCTATCGAATCCTTTTGATGCTCTCATCTCTACAAATCTTTATTAGCCCCACGAATGCTGGCTGTTTATATTATTTGCATAGCACAGTAACGCTAGTAAACAACTGATACAGTGTTCACATCCCTGAGACAGAACTTCGAAAAAAAGCACGTCCAATATGCTGAAAAATATGGACATTTTTTTTTTTAGACATCTGTCAAGTAAACAAGTAAGTTCCCTTACAGCCGTCCTTTGCCTCGGAGTTCTTGCGACACGTGAAATAGATTTAGAGGCAACGAGCATACGAAATGATGTCACTTACTTTTCCATGTGATGTCTTACCCATAACTGGGGATATTAGTTGCGGAGAAAAAGTTGACGATTACGCCTAGTTTTGGTTATTATAGTACACATTTTTTCTTCCTAGCTAAGAGTAAGAGAACTCTAACCAATAATTTCAGTAAACAACTACACCTTTTTTTCTCTGTTAGGATACGTGGAGAGAGGAATTCAACATAGTACTTAGAGGATTGATATCAGAGCTAAAAGTAACAACACAGAAATAAGCTACAATAAAATGAAAAGAAAAAAAAGACGACTGGTCAGGTCACACAATGGAAACCAACACGTAACCATGCAATTAAAAACTGGAATAATAGGTGGTCAATGAATGTGTTACTTCTTTTGCTTTTGGCTGTATCACTAAAATGTCCAATTAAAAAAAAACAAAAACAAGCGGTAACAAACAAGTGATCAATTCGACATTAACTAACATTTTAAATTGACCCCCGCCCCCCGAGTGAAAAATCTTTTCTTTTGGTATGGGGCTTTTTTCTATACATGATGACTAAATCTTGAAAATGTCCTCCCTCGGAAGCCATTGGTGAGACCTGTACGGGTGATAGATAGATAGATAGATAGCCAGCCAGCTTGCTTGCTTGCCAGTCGGCTGGACCAACTCAAAAACAAAAAAAGCGTATGTTTACCTTTTCGGTGACGGTTTCAAATAAATAACTTTTTTTCTCTGTTCGGTTACGTGGAGAGATTCAAGATGGTGTATATTGAATTGATTTCAGAGCTAAAAATAACGGCACAAAAATAAGCTGGAATAAAAAAAAAAAGAAAAGAAGACTTTGCCCCACACAAGCGGTTTACAAGTCAAATTGGAATGAACCAAATTCGAAAGAAGGAACTTCCAATAAAATTCCAGCTCATTTTTGCCAAATTTGTATACGCGACTTGGCATTGAGAGCGAAATAGAGGGAGAAAAAAAAAATGAATAATTGCTCGTCTTGAGCCAAACGGAGAGAGTTGAAGAGAAGACGAGAAAACTTGAAATTGGTAAATAATTTGAAGAATTCTTCTTGCTTTATTTATTTTTACCAATGGCATATGTTTATTTGGTGTTGGTCCGTCGTGCGTGGTGGATGGTTGTAATATCCTGACCACAATGACTTCAACCAGTCATGTGTCTTTTATTAGAGGAAGGAGATTCAGAGCCATAATTCACGGCACTGGCCCCAGACCAGACATTTTGTTGGAATGGTGTCAGGAAATTTTCAGGTATTGACTTAAGGTTTATTTGCAGAGTGAAAAACCGAGAGAGACTTATTTTTCTCTCCCCTTTTTTCGCCTATATAGGTGGATTTATTTGAAGATAGCGAGAGTTATTAGAAACCGTCCGTTAAAACTGTCAGTATACTCGAAATATGTTTCTTCTGTTTTTAAGTGGTTCTTGCTGATGGGTTAGGTGGCTATATAGCTATGTATTTAAGTATGCATCTCACGTACAGATCGCACCATAGGTAAAAAAAAAAGATTAAAATGTAAACATTCACTCTTCATGTCTATCAAAAAAAAAAGTTTATTTTTCGATTCCCAGCAGAATACGTTTTTGAAAGGCAAGAGGTTCGATGTATAATGTTGCCTTCAATCTCATTATTTAAACATCCAACTGACATCACGTGACAGTTTCTATTGAGTGACTCACGAAACCTGTTAATGAGCAGTTTGTAAGAACTTATTCATACGATTTCAGACATGTATTGTTGCTGAATGTCAGCAAGTCTTCTTTTTTTATCAGTGAAATCTTATCAAGTGATTTCTTTACGATTCTTTTTGTGAGATTAATTTCAGATTCATCATCATGTACATTGTAATATCAAGAATGCTCAAGTGTATATAAATATACGAATCTGCAAATGGACCGAATGAGAATAGGAAGATTATTTTGCATATATTATGAACCAATTCTCCGTGTTGGAAATATTCGAAATCTTGGCTATTACATGATTTTGAACAAAAAGCACTAGCGCAAATACGCCACAACACTCATTAACACACACACACACATGTGTCCATAGACGATATATATATATATATATATATATATATATATATATATATATATATATATATATATATAATGTGTGTGTGTGTATTGATTAATCAATCAATTTTTTCATTGAGGAAATTACCGGCGGATACAAGCATTTCATGTCGAGCATATTCGCATACATCAGCGCTGGGATTAAACTTATTTCTATGAAAGACAAAAAAAAAAAAATTATCATCTATTTATCATTTTCCGTGCCGTAATAATAATTTTTACTCAATCTTTATAGGAATAAGCTTTATCCCTGCGCTGATCAATAAAATACTAGTAATAGCCGGTATTTTTCATTATAAAACAAATTAATTATTTAATTGATTTATAGCATCATTCATTTTTGTTGATTATTGAGCTACGAAATGATCTCGATGAATGCTTTCTCTTCCCACTTTTTACGGAAAAAGTGGCGTAAATTGAACATTCAAAAAGCAGGAAGAGTCTATAATATTTTCCCGGAGAAAGAAGTCATTGGCCACAACAATGATTCGCTCAGTGCAATCTTTTTGGTTTCATGTCCTCTCTACAATTGTTTAGCGGGACTCAATAAATTCTAGTAAACGATGCCTGTTGGAAAAGATCATCGAGTAGTAATTGTATGTGGTGTAGAGCTAAATAGAGAAGCGAAGGAACTCAGGACTGCCTATTCTCGGTGGGGCAGTTGACTCTGCGAACATTTCTTCAAAAAAATAACTAATATCAGAGACGTGTTGAGGCCACGTGGGATGAATATTTCACAGGCTTTCTTCTATTCTCTGAATTGCTCGAATGGAGAATTTTAGTTGGTTTATGTATATACTATGGCAGCACTATTTCCCCAACCTCTATTGTAAGCGAACACATCTCCCACGCATTCTCACAGCAACACACCACTGTTAATAGCAGAGAATTGATCTGGTCAAAAGTACCACGGATAGCACAACCAATCGTCTCACTCACCATTCTTTAGAGAAAACATGTTTTGAACAGTCTCAGCTGCAGATGTAGAAAACACCGTTGCTACAGCATTGAAATGTCAGTAGCTATCCTCATTAGCAAAAGCTGTGCATTTTCCTCTTCTTTCTCTTCCAATATTCTGCAGTCAGTCTTGTTGAATAGAATACATCGACTCCAGCTGCCTGGTATTTTGAACACATGTCTCGAAGTTTGTGAAGTACGGTGTGCTAGGGAACACTTTGTTCAAATATTGTCAGCTCAACTTCTTCTGTGAAAACGCCGAATTGCCCTTCGGATTTCACACAGCTGCTCAACACTAAAACTGCTTAGCTATCTTAATTAATCATCATAACTGAAAACATGTACATGTTTATTATAAAAGATGCCTTTGCATAAATACATGCATGGATACACATAAGAGGAGACTCAAAAGACTGAATTATCCTGTTGCCTACCCTTCCACATGGTGCTAAATCTTGGGTCATATACCAGCTTCCCCTACGCCTATTGACCAGTGCTGCTTCTGCTCACTTCTCAATGTGCATTGGAGAAACTTCATAACACCATTAGGTCATCAGTTGTGCCAGGGCTGCAAGGCCAAGCTGTCAAAAATACGTCACCTATGGCGAGGATGGAGGATTATCGGATACCAAAAATCTTCCGACTCGGCGGAAATCAGAAACGGAGAAAATACGGTACAAAAAGAAGAAAGAAAGAAAGAAGTACATTATCAAGTGAGAAGACGAAAACGATATTTAGACGGGAAAGAGAAATAAATGAATTCGAGGAAAACAAGGATATTAGTCCCAAGATTCATCCGAATTCTAAATGTTATTACCACAACACAGTAAGCCAATCAGATTATTTTGTTTTTCGAGTTAGATGACATCACCAAATATATTTTTATTGTTATTCTTTAAATGATGTTATTTCAGGTGGGCATAAAGTCAGAGTCTGGTCCAGCATTATCATTGCATGACAAATTGAACCCTCTTCCCAAAACAAGACGCAAAGGACGGAAACAACTTGATTTAGTTTTATCATCCGTGTTCGGTGATGATGTAGGTCTTAAAATATTATTTTCAACATGTGCTTAAATTTGATTCCAAACATATTGGTGACCGACTGACTGACATATCGACCTACATACCGACCAACAAGCCGACCTACTGACCCTCTTATAGATATGCGTATGAACGCATCTAAAGAAAAAGAGAAATGAAGAACAAGCATAACAGAAAGAACTAAAAATGAGTGAAAAAAAAAGATATTTTGTATCAGCAGTGCCTTTACACTGTCTGCGGCATCACCCGTACCTGTTTTGGCTACGGCGAGCAATATGAAAAAATAGATTTAGAGGCGACAAGCGCCCGAAAAGGCATCACCCACCAAACCATCTCCGCTAATGTCACTCTGTATTCTCGAACGGTATCCCATCTAAGCTATGACCAGGCTGGTCTTTGCTTAACTCTGGCGATCACATGAGAATCGGTATGTCCAACGTAGTTTGGCCGTATGCAGGCGATGTCATGAAGAAAGGCAGGCAATTCACCCCACAAAGATGGCATCATCGTTACAACAGAGAGAGAGAGGGGGGGGCAGAAATAATCGATCTAAAAAATGATTGATATTTTGTGCGGTTTATGCATGAACAAAGTGAATGATGAAATACCTAGACGACCATCAGTCGCTTGCCTGCCTCCTTCAACCCCGTCCGTCCCTCCCTCAGGTCGTCACCTCTCATTCCGACTGACCAACCACTCCTCCGTATCTCTGTGATTCTATTGGTGGAATCACATTATCAGATGACTTATTAAGCCTGACTGTCATTGAACTCAAGCGAGCGGTAGTGATGTATGAGAGTTGGGCTTCCACCTACACTCTGTCATCTTATTATTCTAATCTAATTAGTGTCTGTATTAAGTACACATATACGACGTTCTCGGGCAAATATCCAGGGCCGATTTGAACAATGTTTATGAACGTTCTATCAAGTTGCAATCATTCATACTCTTTCATTCTGATGTTTATGCCACTCTTTCATTGTCAACGTTCGTCAATTTATTGTCTAACTCTTTCTGAGTTTTGACATTATTCTCCCCGCCTAACAGTAATAGCAATTTCAGACTACCAGTTAAGACTAAAAAGCTTGAAGTTTAAAATGATGGATAGAAAAGAAAGGGTAATAGAGAGGGGAAGATCTTATTCGTAAGTCATCAATAAACTGGAGGGAGACAGAGAGAATAGGAAGATAGTAAGAGAGAAAGACAGGAAGAAAGAGGGAAAGAAATATTCAGTGAAAGAAAGTGGGAGGGGATAGAAAAAATAAAACATAGAGAGAAAGCGAAAGAAAGAGCGAGAGGGAGAGAAAGAGAGAGAGAGAGAGTAAGAGAGAGAGATAAAGAAAGGAAGAAAAACTGGAATACTCTAGACGCTACTTTTCAGTAAACATCTAAATGGCTTCAAATTGTATCTAGAATTTTCGAGATTTTTATGCCATTTATCAAAAAAAAATATCTAGATACTATTTTATCAAATCATCTCCCACGGCCAAATTTAAAGATCTTCTTATATAGGAAAAAGTATTCTACGAAAATCGGAATATTTTAAAAACTTATAAACAGTCATTCATTTGTACATAAAGATATCTATTTATGATGCATAGTGGAATTTTTTTTTCTTTGCCTGCGTACTGAATGCAGAGCTGAAGAAAGTTGACCACTACATCTACTTACGACAACGCATCTCCATGCAATCCTCAAAAGAAGAAGAAATCAACCAACGATTCACACTATCTAAGGAAAGCTTTCAGTCGAGCAAGATCGACTTTCGATGACATTTAAAAAAATCCCATTAGTCCTAAAAAGAAGAGTATACATCCAATGCATCCTCCTGGTAGTCACCTATAGAGCTGGAACATGGGGCCTAACCAAAAGATCGACCCTCAAACTGAGAACCGTGCAACGTGCACACGAGGGAATCATGCTCAACCTTACATGGAGGGATCATGAGACAGTAGTGCATATTGGAGAAAAGACAAAAATCTTGAAAAAAACTCGAATAGCAGTGGGCTAGACATGCTGCAAGAATGTCAGAAAACCCCTGGAAATCACGACTCACAACATGGATTCACAGATATCATATGCAACATCGTGGCTGACAAAAATTATGATGGCGTAACGAGCAAGACTTAATTCAGAAAGTACTAGCTCCGCTATGCCCATGATAGAGAGGTCTGGCGAATCTTGGGGAAGGTTTATGTCCAATGACGGACTCTAATATGCAGCTGATGATGAGTGTTAGGCTTTGGTTGATTTTGTCTATCAAAATATAGAGTACATCAATCATCCACTTCAAAATTTGCTTTCGTAACCTTGACAGTGGAAATCGGAAATCTACTTCAATTGTACAACGAGCAAATTTGCACATTTTCCTGAGATAAGGGAAAGAATTGAAAATGAATTTCCTTATACTGGACACAAAAGCAAACTTTGAAGGGAATAATAGCTATTTTATATAAATTTTGCACTTATTCCATTGGAAATAAGACTCAATACGCAGGAACAAACATAGCGTTGTATGGTGTAATAAGTACGTTTATTGCTTGTAAAACCTCTGTTTCTACGTAAGAGTTACTCCCCTTAGAAAGCTATCTAATTGTTTCTTCATCTGTAAAAGATAAAAAAATGATTGTACTCAATAATAATTCAATTCTGTGACAATTTCTGAAAAGAAATATCTTCATATCTTTTCAGATTTTGAACGTTTGGACAATTCCAACTGCAAAATTACTTGAATTTTGGCGTCTTTTTTTTTTTTTTTGACCTCAAGAGTAAATTAGTACAAAATAAATACATACCTTCTGTTTGTGAAGATAATCTAATTAGAAATACCAATATTGCTCAACTATTATTGGCTCATATTAGACTAAATAAATACTTCAAAACCTTTACAGATGTGCTATGTAGAGCAAAATCTTCTAGCACACCGAAACATTACGACATATAGTGCGTTTCGGACTTGGATCTCCAGTGCTATGACCATGTGCTAGACTACATTACGCTTGTTAATTTTTTTAGGCCCGCCGTAATTCAACAGTTAGTAAGCTCTTATAGATAGATAGATAGATAAATAGATAAGGAATATGCTACAATTGGTGAAAAGGAGGGGCATAGATGGATAGATAGATAAAATAGAAAGAGAATAGAGAGGCAATTGATTGAGAGATATATTTTTTTTTCTCAATAATCTTCCAAACATCCACAAAGTGTCGCTACGGAGTGTGAGAAAGAAGGAAAATGTGAGGAGAGGAAAGAATCATTGGGTTAAAATGCTTGGAAGAGATGTCACGGGAAAGATTGAACTGTGAAAGAAACGCATAACAAAGAGGCCTCTAGGAGTGTAAAGACAGGTTTCGATTTGAAGAAACCTTAGGAAAATATCGGTAGTTGAATAATGATGCTCGGAATAAAACGAAGATCAATTGAAAGGAAGAAAAAGGTCAGGAATTTGGAAAGAGAAAAAAGACATCGTGAAAGTAATAGATTAGTGGGTGGAGGGTATAAAAAGTCTGAAAGTCAGACTATAGATGTGCTAGTTTGAACACAGGAATGCCTTTAAAAGATCTTTTCATTAAAAAAAAAAGTCATTTGAAATCCCATTCCTTCCAAAGCTTGATCAAGCAGTTTCCTTTTTTGAAAGCACTTTCATCCAAATTTTATTTAAGTATTTATGTCAATCAGTGACTTATACGAGCTAAATGCACAAAAAAGAAGCTAGATCTAGCTCCAGGAAAGTCAAATCAGGAATTTTTGTTTAGTTATGTCAGCCCGTCCGTCAATGATGACGATAAGTGCATGACATGCTTGCACATCCAAGACGAATTGAGAAGATACGTAAAATTAAAAAAAAGACATACACCACGAAAACGCACTCGAAGAGCGCATACCTCTGCCAGCGCTATACGCTGTCAAACAAATGGATTGAAAGCAGTCAATATAAACGTGCAATGCTGGGGAGGTGAGTGAATTGAATTAATTCCCCCTTAGCCAATGCCGTAAGAATCGTGTGGACAGACAGAGAGATAGACTCGTGTGAAATATATACCTCTTCGAACTTCGCTGGCAGAAGTGAAAAAAAAAAAAAAAAAAAGAAGAAGCAAGCCTGAAAGTCGGTTTTCTTCGTTGCATTCTCATACGTATATAGCAGCCTGGGGTGGGGGTAGGGGGTAAAATGAGAGTTATCGGGAGTCTTTCGGTATGACATCCTGTCAGTGAGTTAGACAGTCGGTGACGGTCATCAGTTCGAGAGATGTTAGCTCATTTGATAACAAAGACCGAAAGTATATTGATTAAGAGCAAAAAAAAGCTATTAGAAAGAAAGAGGAAGAGAGAACAAAGTGAATATGCATTTGGAGAATGAAGTAAAAACTGAGAGGGGGCGGTGAAATGAAAAAAAAAACAAAACAAAGAACATATACCGAGCAGAAATTGACAAGTGAATAGAAAATATCAGGTCTGGTGAGTCACTCAATAGAAAATGCCCAACGTCTTTTGACAGCATGGAGTGATGATGGTGAACAATAAGAAAATTTGAAAAGGGGTGAATAACGTAACTTCTTGCGTTTATTGTTGGTCAATGCTCCTTAAATGATCCTAATTTCTAAAAAGAAAGCAAGCGCGAATGCATTTAGGTACGAACTTGCATTAATTCAGCATAAACTTACGTTGCTAACAGAAATCCACGTTTAAAATTCCTTTCAGAAGGGTGATTGATAATGAGAACAAGAAACGTGTTTTTTTTTTAAGTACAATAAGGAGTAAATATCTAAAATTTCAACCCTCTAGCTACAATAGAGCAGTTTGTGCACGCGATGCATGCATACATAACCAGCCAGCCAGCCAGCCAGCCAGGTAAAGATGCCAACCTAAAAACTTAAGAAACCCATACCAACACACTTTGGCGACAGTTTTTGTTGACTGTTCTACTAAGCGCAGAATAGAGAAGCTCGAAAAAGAAAGAATCAGAAGCGGGAAGACCGAGTAGAGAGTAAAAAAAAAAATGAAAAAGAAGGACACAGATGAGAAGAAAGAGAGAGAGAAAATGAAAAAAAAAACTATAATGAAAGAAATTGTTTAGTGGAGAAGCAAACGCTATTTCTTCTCTCTTGTAGAAAGTCGCTGCCAGAGCCCACGTCACGTCGCTTTCCCTGAGGAAAAGCAGAAAATAACATCTGTACGATGAGACCGAACAGGAACTTGTTTATTATTCATCATGTTTTCGACTCGGCGCTAAACAGGAGAGAAACTCTTCGCTTCCGTGACACTTCCGCCATTTCTTCATTCTCACTCATTCCTTATACATATATATATATATATATATATATATATATATATATATATATATATATATATATATATATATATTGTCCATCTATATATGAATATATTGTTAACCTAAACGTAGATATTGTACCAGTATATATATATATATATATATATATATATATATTTCTTAATAAATGACAAGATTAATAACACAATCGGTCTTTGAAAATTGTAACGTAAATTGCATGTTCTAGTGAATGACCAACGAAAAGAACTCGAAACAGCAATACGTAACCAACAATATTACTGATTTTGGAATATTTCTCATACAATATGAACTCTTTTCTGCGCTATCAGTTACCCATTGTCTACACCAGAAATAAACAAGTCGTAAGTCTCGCTGGCAATTCGGATATACCAAAGGGAAGCCGTAAGGTGCTTCCTCTGAGTTGGAAAAAAATCACTGGACGAGGTTGCTAAGATCAACGGTACGAACAAATTTTGTCCAATTTCTGACAAGACAAAATGTGTTTCGATGGGATAAACAAGGCATAATGTGTTTCAATGGGATAAACAAATGATAATCTAAAGGTAATGGGCCTGGAAAGTACATCACATGTAGATCTCCCCATAGCAACAAGTAAATATTTGTTATGTTGTGCTAGCAACATGAAGGCAAGCATTATAATCACCTGTCGACTTTCTTACATCATGTAAACGAGTAATTTGATCACTGAAGCACTGTGCAGTATTAGTTCCCCCTATTCCATGCAGTTTGGATGGGAAAAAATCCATTTTGATCCAACGAAATACAGAAAAGAGTATCCCCCGCCAAATATATTCGTTTTAGGTCGAGAGGTTAAGGATTGTTCACGAACACGACCTTCTTCGTATTTTGAATCTCGTAATAAATCGATCTTTTATTGCCAAGAACATCTTGTCCTAAGATAGCATTTCCTGTTTTGAACAAAAGGAAATAAACAAATGTCAAAACATTGTCTGATATTTCTCTATTTGAATATGAGTATTACCCATTTCATTTATTCAGTGCTAGAGTTCATCGTCATTATACAAGGATAAAACCGTAATCCATTCAGTGGTAAATGTGCACTTTTGCCCAAGTAGACAACTAGACAATTGTCTGGCTGAGTTCAGGGGCAAGACAAAGTAAGGACGAGTCTAGAAACACCTGGATTCAGAAGATGATAAGTCAAAGTATGTTGTTTTTTTTTTGCTCTACAACGCATTATAGTTTGAGTTCGGACTTGTTGGTCTCAAACACTGGTTACCAACCAAGCCTGGAGATCCCTATTTATCTCTATACAAGGGAAGAGGGACTTTCCCCAAGTCACAAGTGCTGATTCAGTGTTTGAACACCGATCGCTGATTCCAGTTTAAGAGTTTCTTTCGGTTCTTCCCCTGTTAATTTTGACAAAATATAAACGTTTTTTAAATAATTTATGCCGAGCAGGTTTGACTGTCTGATCAAGTTTTCTGCTCGAAGTATCCAAAAGAGAAAATAACCCATAAAAACGATTTTAAAAGAATAGTCATTAATTTTTGTCGCCATTCCCATACCGAATAACCTCACAAAGCCTTCTCTCGTAATTTCAACAAAATGAATCTAATGTTTCTGAAATATTGTCATTGGTGTCCAATGTCTGTTTTCCTCTCATAAAACGAAGAGTCTTGTTTTTATTATCATAAAATCTGATGGTGGCAACGTCATCTTTGAGTTTCCCCTCCAAGTCCAATTCTGAAGTCATTAGCATCACAACCGACTTTGGTTTATTTGTTATTATTCTATGATTTCCCCCTAATTGTACGATCCGTGGTGCCTTTGAATGAATCTCGTTGTACGTGCTTCGGATTTAAATCAAGTGTATAATCAAATAAACTGGAAAAAGACCGAAGAGTTACGGATTGAAAAAACAAACAAACAAAACAAAACAAACATGCCACATAGTCAATAAAAGGGAGATAAATCAGTTTACCACGATGGCAATAGAATAGAAGAAATGGAATAAATCAAGATGGCTGACCTTTGACAAACCGGTCTCTTTCAGCTTCAATACATTCACTGAAAAGTCAGACCGCTCTCCATTTGAATCAAACATTATTTTTCCGGACAAGCCATCAAAGACGACCTGAAAACAACAAAAGAAAATTCACCTTTCACATAGAAATCTTCAGAACATTTGTAAAGGGGACAAAATTTAAATTATATCCCTTGTATATGTGCTTCAGTGTGTGTGTGTGTGTTTAAGTAAATGTGTGTTCCATGCCCTAAACATTACACGACGCAATTTTTAGTATCAGGGTAGCAAAAATCGATTTTAATTGCTTATGTGTAAAAAGTATAGAAAAATGGTTATTATTCCTTTCACAATGCTTGTTTGTAATCAGGACAGTGACATTCACATGTGGTTATCTTCCTTACTTAATGCAATTAAAAAGCAGTAAATTTACCGGTGTACAAATTGAAACGAGTAGAATTCAATTCATCACTGGCCTGGCTGCGCATGCAAGGTCCAAAAGAAATAATTGATATTATAATAACTATATAATTGACCATACTTTTTAAACATAATCAATCAGAAAAAACAATTATAACCAAGGAAAAAAGTCACAGTATGTTGCTCAGTGTAATGTTAATATGTACTAGAAGTAATTAATGTTCAAGATATATCATTAAGTAATTTTCTAAATAACAAATTTATGATTCAAATGCCCATCTCACTGTACGAACGATTGCAGTGTAATTATCTACGTTTCTTGTATTATAGTATAATAATTAAAATTACCCTAGAAAGATATACAAAATTACTTGGATATTTGCTGAAATGTTTTGATGAAAAACATGTCAACATGTTATCCTTCATAATTAAACTTGATTATAGTTCCGAATACAGAGTTAATTTAATTAATTTTAATATGAGTTTTTCCACAATCTAATGACATTTGCTCGTTTTTCGAATATAGCATTTATTCAGTTCTCGAGTACTATAATCTCTTTTTTGATTTCAAAGCATTTTCCTGACAACTTCGAGATTTTTTTTCTATTATCTAAGATTTTTCAATAGTTACTGTGAGTCCAAAAAGTATCCACTACTTAGCAAAAGGGTAATTTTAATATTCTAAAATTGAAAGAATTTGGAACGACTGATTTTTATTCTCGTTCAATGTTCAATTTTTCATTTTTATTTTTGAGTCTGTTTTATTAATATAAATTGTTGTCCCGAGCTCTTTCAATTTTGAAGTTGTATTACATGATCTCCGACATTTACGGTTCGTAATAAATCTCGTACGTTTTGAACAGGCATGTATTTAATATGTTTTGTCATGGTAATAAGGTACTTTAGACATATTGTCATGGAACTGAAAACAATTTTTTTTCGCATATTCGAAAAGAAGAATAAAGTGGTTGTAAATTAAGTTTACGTACCGTTTTCATGTAATTCAACAGACTGTTACCGTGGTTCCAGGTATTTTGCTTGGTGCAGGAAAGTGACATGGTGTTAATATCACGAGCCCCCGCCACCTGGTGGAGGCCTTTGGCAAATAGAATCACAGCATCATACATAAGGGCAGTCTCAGTCTGAAAAAACAAAACAATTCCATCAATTAACATTCTTATTGTGATGCCTTTCGAACAGGGTCTTTTAGATAACAATAACCAGCTTATAACATTAAGGGAATGATATATAGAGGAAGCCGTTTATTGTGGTCGGATTGGCACAGTGTCTTTTAGATAAAAATGACTGGTTTATAACATTAGGTAAAGGTTATATAAAGACGCATATTGTGATCATTTAGCAATTGTGTTGAGTGACTCATGAGCTGCTAGTTGTGATCAGGTTGTGAGAACATCTTCTAAGTATCAGTTGCCGGTCTATAGGGTTAAATGACGGATATCAAGTGGAAACCGCTCATGGTAATAACTTCAATAGAAGTGTTTCAGAGCAACCAATTTTTTCGCTTCCTCTGTGATTGAAAATGAAGTACGTGGTAGTTTGATGGTTAACGTCATAGAAAATAGAATTTTCAAATCGAGTTCGAATCTGGGCTGGAGCTTTTCATGTATGCTTCAACACTAATGTTCATGAGAAACGGTCAGATGCACATTATTGCACTATTCTATTGTCAGTGGATTGGCAAGAAGAATTAGATCAAGAGCGTTTAAATTCTGTCCCTCCATAACTAACCATCAAACAACAATAACTGAAAAAGCGTGTGAAGCACGTTGTCAAATGTGTGAAAGGCAGATAGATAGATAGATATAAGCAGACAGAGTCGGAGCCATATAGATAGATATGAATATATAGGTAGACATTCTGATATGAACCGATCAGATGGATAGATAGAGGTATATGAATAGACTGAAAAAATGTAGCTAGCAGAAAAGATAGATAGATAGATAGATAGATCTGAGTAGAGTTAGTCCTACAAAAGGACTGAGGGAATTAGTTAAATAGCTAGATAAGTGTGAATAGGCCGAGACAAATAGACTGTCAATGATATATACATACATATATAGATACACACACACACACACATATGTATATACATATGTGTGTGTGTGTGGCCAAAATCTCAATAATGTATAATTATATATCATATCTCCTAGTTCATACTTTGCACACATATGTAGATGGTCAGAATTAAATGGATGACTGTTCTGTGCAGTCTGAATGTTGCCATAGAAATAGACACAGATATCGGGACCAAAATACATTTTAGTAGTCACAACTATTGACGAATGATAAAATGATAATTACGAAGCGAAAGGTTGGCGGATGGGTGATTTCTAAAAACTAATTTGGGTATCGGTGTAATTGAGATGAGACCTAATGAAATGTTAGTTGTTATATGAATTCAGTATATTTCAATATTTACTTATTTTTCCTCTTTATTATTTAATGGCATCGGGTGGAAACTTTATCACAATTAAACACGCATTTATCTACCTCTCTCTATGTGTTTATGTGTGTGTCAGTGAGTGCAAACATACATGTATGTTTTCAACATTGAAAGTGGGAAAACAGCAGTATATATATATATATATATATATATATATATATATATATATATATATATATATATATATATATATATAGATACATACATAACATACGTGCATGCTTATATGTACATGTGTATGTGAACACATACACTCGTATACATATGTGTATATATATCTTTATTATGTGAAGAAATACATGTATACACATACGCATACACACATCTGCATATACATGCATATATGTACATAGTTCTACATCTAATAATCATTTATACAAGAACACATATACATTGGTGTATACCGACTCACATACACGTATGCATAGCTATCTGTATACACACACACACACACGTATATATATATGTGTGTTTGTATGTGTGTAAATATACTCACACGTATATATACGTATGTATGTACATATAGCGATTCATAGATACAGGTATATCTACATGCCTTTTCATATACACGGGTTTTTCTATGTTTCTAATACGCATGTCTCTTGTTGAGCAAGTGGAAGGAAATGAAATGTATGTTGGACGTGAAATTCCTCTAATTAAAAACGAAGCCGTGAAATTAATTAGTAAGTTCAAAGTTCATATTTGTCAGAATTCAATATTAATCGCCGATCGATACAAAAGCGACCGTTTGTTCTTATTAATTTCTATTTAAATTCATTAAAACTTCTTTCTATTTTCGATTCTCTAATAGAGTCAGTCTCTCAGTGTCACTGAAAACGTCTATTTTAGGATGAAAGTCTTGGTGCTTTCAAATGAACTATTGACTGGTTTTATTTTCAGAATCAATATAAATTAATGTAATTCGGTACTGTATGCCTGTGTGTTGACTAGTCTGTTTGATTGCCATGCCGTAAAAAACACCTAAACTTTGGCTCTGCAAAAACAAATTCAACATTGGTTTTGCGTTCGCACTCCCTCCGATAATAATGTTCTGCTTTACATCTATCTGACTGACGACGTATCTATCTTTCTATAATTTACCAATCTATCTAAATATTTGTCATATATATTTTGTGAGATCTCCCCAAGATATTCAAATTAAATGTGATCCAAAAGTTCCTTGAAATAGCGATTTTGAAATAAGGTATAATTCAGTAAATTCATTTTTCAAATCCATGATGACCATGGAGTCAAAGTTTGCATTCAGGACTTCCACAAGAATTACCGAAACTCCCGCTCTCTGAGTGAGGTTTCGGCTGGCAAATTATTTACTTCTGTAATAGCAAAGCAATCAGGGAATTGGACTCATTTGTTTTGATCTAATCAATTTCTCTGTCCTTGTCTCCAACACTTCCTCAACACGTTCATTTGCTCATACGTTAGCACCTAAAATATTTAACCGTCATAGTGAAGAAGAAGAAGAAGAAGAAGAAGAAGAAGAAGAAGAAGAAGAAGAAGAAGAAGAAGAAGAAGAAGAAGAAGAAGAAGAAGAAGAAGAAGAAGAAGAAGAAGAAGAAGAAACAATTAGAAACATCAACAATAACAACACCAAAAACAGCATAAAAATAACAACGACAAAGGAGACCAAAGAAGAAGGAAGAGAGAGCAAGAACAAGTCAGAGAAAATAAAATAGAAAAATAATTGTTCTACTTACAGGAATTTCAGCCTTGTAACCCCTGATCGGCGAATGACCAGTTCGCTTTTCCTCCATAACCCAATCCTGGGTCACCTCAGACACAAGGGGGCGCAGAGAGTCTATAAGCCTAACGGCAGTTATATTAGCCCCTCCGTACTTAAATTCCTCGAGATCGATTAGAGGCAGATCCTGGAGAAAACATGCAAGAAAAATCTGGTTAATCACTCAATAGAGGCTCAAGTGGTAGTGTGCCTTGTAAGGATGATCAATATTGAAATTTTGGAAAAGGGGTGATCAATGAAAACGAAAAAATGCATGAATAGCGAACATCAATTCCACATGGTACAAAGGAAATGTAATAATAATAATAATAATAATAATAATAATAATAATAATAATAATAATAATAATAATAATAATAATGATAATAATAATAATAATAATAACAATAACAACATAGGAAGACTGTGTTGTGCCAATATTCATTGTAGGAGTGAATAGCTCTCTTCGGAAATTTCAAATGATTCCATCACTGGGACCCTGTACCAACCTCTGTCATGGTGATCCCGAATGAGGACTGTTTCGTAAAGTAAAAGTTACGGTGGTATATGTGTATGAGGTTCCAAGGGGAATGACTTTGAAGGGAACTAAGGCTCCATTGCCCTAGGAGGGCAACTTTGCTTCAATATTAGATGGTCGGATACTTTCCGGGCCGACTTGGTACGCAAAGACGGCTAAGAAGCTCGCAATACATTCCCTGAAGATTCTGAATCTGCTAGGATCGGGCTTGCTATGCTGGTGAGTGAACAGTCCCCAATATATGGGAGTGACTACTTTATCTGGCTCAGCCAACAATGAATTGAGTAACCCCCCCCCCGCTTCCCACTTTCACTCAACGAACATGATCGCACCTGCAAGACAAAGAAAATAGAACAAAGGTGCTGGTCACTGTAAAAGACCACATCCTTTGTGCCTGATGTCTAGAGATTACAGACAGGTTGTGTTCTGCCGGGCGAAATCGATTGGTCTGATCTTTGTGCCAACAATAACTACTAGATGGACGCCAAGCGTCTCAAAACGATAATATAGCAAACCTGGGGGGGGAGGGAAGAAAGCATAGGTGTCTTGGGGCGGCTGGGGGGGTAGAGGTTGATAAAAGACGATGAAAGGATAGAAATAATAGTCTTGCCAGAGTTGAAGATGAAACGTTTAATGTCTTGCATTTAGGCAAAAAGATGCGACACCGAAGCAATTTTCTAAAGGGAGGTTATGACGTGAGGATGATGTATACACTAGGTTGGGCTGGGCTGGACATATTGACTGAATAAAGCATTTAATGGTCGTTGGTCATAATATCAGAGATTATCGGTTCTGATAATATACTTGCGAGATTTTTGTGTGATATATTACACCGCATGTGTTGATATTTGTATTTATATCGATCAATTGATATATTTGAGCAATTCAAGTGTTTTAACAGATTATGAAATGTTTCAGTAGTTTATCATTCGATATCTCCAACTCTTCTGTAATAATAATAATAATAATAATAATAATAATAATAATAATAATAATAATAATAATAATAATAATAATAATAATAATAATAATAATAATAATATCTTCATTATGGGGAAGTAACGAACCGAACCCTTTATTCAACCTACGGGGTATATAGACAGCTAAGAGGGGAGTGAGGTCTATATACCCCTATGGTTAAATAAAGGGTTCGGTTCGATACTTCCCCACACCTCCCAAATGATACCTGATGAAGGCTGTAGAGTACAACGGCCGAAACGTGGTATGAAAAACAACCAAGATGAGGATTGTCTGAATGATAATAGAAATAATCTTCATTATTATTATCATTATTAGTATTATTATTATTATTATTATTATTACTTCTACTACTACTACTACTATTTGCAATCTCACACCAGTTGCCTAGTTGTAACTACTGGAGTTTGAGTGACAAAAAATCTCCTCAAGTCTCCAGCCCTTCTCTCCTAGTTCTCATCGGCCACAGTAATACTGCGGTTTACAGTTTCACACCGGTTGCCCAGTGGTCATTGCTGAAGGGTGAGTGACAATAAGTCTCCTCAGGTCTTCAGCCAACGTCTCTTCTCTCCTTCGCCTATGATGCCAGTGCTGTGGTTCACATTCCCACTTTCATTTCCCATCCTTTTTTAGTTCACTGTTAAATTATTATTATTATTATTATTATCATTATTATTATTATTATTATTATTATTATTATTATTATTATTATTATTATTATTATTAAACAACTATCACACTAGTTACAGCAAGTCTCCTTAAGTCTCCAGCCCTCCTCTGAACACACAGTCCGTAGCAGAACTGTTATTAGCAGTTTAACACCAGTTTCCTGGTGGTTATCGCTGTAGACTGAGTGACAGTGAGTCTCCTCAGGTCTCCAGTCCTCAACTCATATCGTCCTTATATATTACAACAGCACCGAGGTTTTCACCCGTTCCATCGTGCCTTTTTTTCTGACCGTTAGGCCATTGCTAAGAACTGGAGGTTAATCTGATATTTCCAGGACCTTCCTCTGTTTTCGTGCGGACCCCAATAGTGTTGTGGTGTGGATAGTCTCAACCCTTCATCTCATCTTTAGTTCCTCCAGTCTCGTTTTCAGAGTCTCTTGTACGGTTCCGAATACATCTATTATTATTGGTGCTACTCTGACATATATTCCTCATCTTCTTCAGTTTCCTTGCCAGGTCCTTGTATTTCCTTAGCTTTCACTCGCTTTTGAATTTACTGAACGATCTACGGACACATAATATGATTATTAGCCTTTGTATTGAATGCTAACAAAGCTTCTAAAAAGTCAGTGTAGGTTTATTTCAACATTCAAAAGTGGGTCATAAATAACAAAGCTCAGGAGGATATGTGGTTATCAGGGGGGTTGTGAAGGGCTAATACCAGTGGTCGAAAAGTTTCCCACCCAATCCAGTATATGTTGGTTTAAAAAGGCCACTTCTAAGCAGGAAGGAAACGAAAAAAAAAAACAAAAACAAACGAGAAAGTGGGTTGTCAAAAAATAATAGGGGCTGAGCGAACATATACTAAGTTAGAACCTAGAAGAGATGAAAGACATTTTTTTTTAAATTTGGAAGGAGTTCGCGACCTAGGTTCAATCTACAGAAGCACAAGTACTGTACAGTACTTTTCCTGAACGTGTGGTTGACTTTTATTGCCAGTTCAGGCATCTGCTCTGGTGGCACAACACCGAAACTTTCTATGGTGTCATTTTTTTAAAAATTATGTCAAATTAATTCAATTATAAATCTCTTTTCATCTTGAACGTACACTCTCAATAATGCTTGCACCTCCTTTTATATCATTAAGTTAAACCATTGTAAAGGCTGATGGAAGTCGCTATCTACTTACTAAATTGTCTTCACAATCTCACAATCGTTCAAGTTGTTAACATCCCTCCCTTTTTTTCTATGGTTCTGATTAGGCCTTTGACTCCGATTTACACAGGCAGTTATAATATCGAATTACTCCCCTGAGAGGATTGCAGATCTTTATAGTCAGCTCATTCACCTGCTTTGAGAATGACCGTGTCAACCGTAATGAGGCTCGCACTGACATTTGCCAAGAGAAAGAATCTCTTGTTGAACCTACAACCATAGAACATCTCTCTGATCCCTGTCACCTTACTGAACCATGGGATGCAAACACTTGGTTTAAAGGATACAGTTCATTGTGTGGATATTCTGCATGCACCCCAACCCCGTCGCCTAAGGTTCTGCTGTCGTGAAAAACTTTCCAAAAATGTTCTTTCACGAAGCAAAGCCATTTACTTTAATTCCTAGCCATTAATAATTTATTTTTCCTTATTTCCAATACGTTTCTATTGTGAAATGTTTCATAATAGATTTCTACGACAGAATGATTTCCAATGTATTCCTGTATTACAATCATTAACAATAATATATATATATATATATATATATATATATAGTAACCCTATTCTGTCACTAACGATTACTGACAGAATAGATGGAGCTAAAGAATATTTTATTTGATTACCAAACAGCAGAAGAAAAACATTTGGATTTTCATTCTCATTATTTTTATTTTATTTTTCTTTCCTGCATAAAATTGGCGCCAACATTTGTTTGTTATTGCAAAACCGTCTTCCAGTTTAAGAAAAGAAAACTTTTGTAAATAACAAATGCACAAGACATTTCAAAAACGTATTGAAAGTTTTTTTTTCTACTTCAGAATAATTCATTTCAAACAGACTAAAGGAGTTAACCTGCTTTTTTTTTGCTTTTTTTTTTTTTTTTGAGCAGTGACGATGTAGATTCTCCATTTGATACCAGTACAATATCCGCGAAAATGTCGGGATTATTTACTTATGGATGAATTGCACAAATATATACGTTTTTAAAGATGTATTTTTTGCAAGCACAAAAACGCATTCTTCGAATTAAATTATTGTTGCTGTCGATTTCCTAAAACCATTTATATTTACTAGTTTTCAAAAAATATCCTCAAAAGAACACGGCAATAAATATTGGTCAAGTACGAAACTGACTTATCATCATGAACAGCAGCAGTAATGTCAATGTTATTACCGATGTAATTGCCTCCCTAAGCGTAGGCACATAAACAAGAGCGTCTTAGTGTTACAGCACCCGCTCAATCTCTGGCATGACAAAAACAATAAACAAAAAACAAAAAAACAAAGAAAATGTGACAACACTTTTGATATAAAAAGATTGAAAATTATTTTAAGGCATCTGGTTTTACTTACCAACGTTGTGAATATGAAGTGGTAACTGTTAGAAAGCATGGTCACTTGCAGCGCCTGAAAAAAAAATTTAAAGAAATTAGAACCGAATTCGTAAATATCAGTACTGAACTGGAATCAAATTGGTAGTATAGGCAAAGCATGAGTCAACTTTCGTCCGGTTTACATTATGGTAGAATGGACACAACTCAAACAGAATTTGCGAAAAATAGTATCCGTTATTTCACTCGTTCAACAGCCACCTGGGGCTGCCATTGAGCTCGATATGAAGTCACTTTCTAATTATTGAATTTATGTTGAAATTATTTATCGGAGGATGAGTAAGTGAGGGGTAGCTATAATTACTATTTGATATGCTAGAATTTATCTCTCTCAAGAAATTGGATCATAATAATAAAAACGTGATAACTATGCAAATGGTTGAAAAACATATTGAAAACATCATTAAATGAAGTTATACATATTCATTTCCGTGTCCAGACTTAATGCCTACCCAGTAAATTATCGGGGTGAATGCTAACTATGACTCGATACTGTTTTCAAATTGCAAATTGGATCTGGAATTTTTTAGAGAAGAAAGTAAAGTATTTCAACGCCCTTGCTCTAACAAGAATATCGTAACGTGTTTTTTCACTGTGTCTCTGCGTTACTGTCACCAACATAGACACCGATTCAGAGACATCAGAACATTATCTATCATTAGATTCATGATTTTGGTACTTATAGAGGATAACTCTGGCAAGAACTGAATAGAGACGATAAAGATAATTGTTAAGAGGATTTCGAATTGACATAACAATTAAACAAAGAGACAGACGGTTGATATGGCTGTCTGCAGGTATCTTCTGGAACTGTACACCTATGAGATGTTTTAGATAGCTTTCTGAAGTTTCTTTGCGTTGCAGTGACTTTGATTTTTTGCATAAAGAAATTAATCACGCCACGTTGGTTAGCATTTTAGATATACGCGCTAGGGAGAACAAGTCGAGCGGTCGGTGTTTTTTCTTCCTGGTCGAGGGACAACGGTCACATTAAAAAGGATCATATTTATATTGGATACGCAAATGTCGTTCCTATCTTTTTAAAATTCTAATTCCTACGGTGACAACAGCCTATCTTTCCGAGGCGCCTCAGAGTCTACTCAACATAAAAATAAATAAACAGTGAAAATTGATTCTATAATTTAATGTCTTCTAAACAACTGAGGGTGGAAAGTACCTGTCAGTTATTCATTTGCATATATATATATATATATATACATATATATATATATATATATATATATATATATATATATATATATATATATATATATATACGTGTGTGTGTATATGTTTGTGTGTGTGTGAATATGTGAATATAGTTAAAATGAAACATGTATGTATATCTGTTTTATATATATTTACAGATATATATAAATGCGCAGATAACTGTCTGCTTTACGTATATACATATAAATATATATGCATGTGTGTGTCCATGTATGTGTGTGTTAATGTAGATGTATGTTTATAGAATGATTTAAAAGTCGGTGCATGTATGCGTATACCCATAAACGGTGTCCCATGGATACATGTAAGCAAACAATTGCATAAATAAACTGCTTATATATTCACTCATATACATGTGTATATGTCTGTACTTATGAACACGCACAGTACACTATGAAATAACACTTGTTACGACATAAACTTTCTTACAATGAAATTAATGGCTGAAAAAATATACGCAAAAATGAGGAAACTTTTGCTTGAAAAAAAAATTGAAACATCAAGTCAGTGAACAAAACAGATGGAGACGATTAATGCCATAGATTGATGGTAAATAATAGTAATATACGTACATGAATATATGCAATGTGTGCATATATATATATATATATATATATATATATATATATATATATATATATAAACACACACACACACATATTTATACATGAATGTATTATATGTGCATGTATATTTGTATACTCACACACACACATACCAGTATATCTGTGTATATTTGTATCTGAGTTTATATTTGTATATGCACAATATATAAATATATACATGTATGTGTATATGTGTGTTTGTGTGTATGTGTATATATATACATATAATTAGTATATACTTGCATACACACACACACACACACATATATATATATATATATATATAAGTATATACATATCATATGTGTGCTGATATTTGTATACACACGTACGCACTCACACACACATATATATTACATAAGTTTATATTTGTATATGCACAATGTATGTACATATGTGTGTGTGTGTGAGTACATTTTCAATCTTTTTATTAGACATTTACCATTTCATTTTTATTTTTCCTTTCCTGAGGGAATCAGATTAATTTCCAAACACATACCAGCTTTTATTGAAAGACCGCACAAAAATTTTGACATCCTCTATGTGGAAACAAAGCAATTTTTTTTCAAGTTGTTTCCATGAAATTCTTGATTCGCCTTAATTTTTTCCACATTGAACATCGAATTATATATATATATATATATATATATATATATATATATATATATATATATATACGTGTGTGTGTGTGTGTGTGTCGTCTTTTTGATATGATTCTTTCAAACGTTTCTCATTGAACTGCAAGATTTTATTCAAGAAATGATTTCTTCCATCCATTCATCTTTGCTTCTTTCTTTCCTTCCTTTCTTTCTACCATGCATATTCAATTTCACTCAATTTTCTTAGTCTTCAATGCCTATCTCTAATTTCTCTCCCTTTTTTTTTTTTGTTTTCTACCATTCATTCATTCATTCATTCATTCTTTCTTTCTCTTTTCTTTCGGCCATAGATATCTCACTTCTCTTTTATTTCTTTTTTTGTCATCCTCTGTTTGTATCTTGCAAGAAGTATTTTTCTCTCATTCTTTGTCTCATTTTTTCTTTCTCTTTTCTTTGTTTTCTCTATTTCATTCCTCCGGCTTCCCAAAAATCAATTTTTTTTCTTCCGTACGATCTTTTTTTCTTATAGTTATATAGATTCAAGCAGAACGAAATAAAGAAATAAACATACTTGGCTGACATTTGGTCAAACTTCCTCGCTTCCTCAAGATCATAATTCATTCATATTGTATCAAATATTTCCTATACTCCAACCACTGAATTAAATTTATATCGAAATAGATGCAGTGAAAGTATTAAAAAAAATGTATGATAATTTCAACGCTCTTACTTTTTGTTATGTAAATTGGATAAAAACTCACGCTTCAAGAATAGCGATTTTTAGCTCCTTTGCTTGGAAATTCGAAACGTTACTTTCGCTTTGTCTCTACGCCTGAACATTTTTTGGGGGCTTGAAAAATCACGGATTTTTTATTCATTATAGCCTATAACTTCTTCTTCTTCTTTTTCTTCTTCTTCTTCTTCTTCTTCGTCTTTTTCTCCTTCTCTTCCTCCTCCTCCTTCTTCGTCTCCTTCTCTTCTTCCTCCTCCTCCTTCTTCGTCTTCTTCTCTTCCTCCTCCTCCTTCTTCGTCTTCTTCTCTTCCTCCTCCTCCTCCTCCTTCTTCTTCTTCTTCTTCTTCTTCTTCTTCTTCTTCTTCTTCTTCTTCTTCTTCTTATTATTATTATTATCAGTAGTAGTAGTATAATCATCATTCACTTATTTTATTACAGTGCAAAAAACAACATACTATTACCAATAAAAATACAATGGGTAAAACAATGTAGAACAAACTCTAAGGGATAGAATAACAGATCAACACGGATCCTTGAGCAGATATCATAGAGGCACCAAAAATGGGGATGGGCAGGAGATATAGCGAGAAATGAGGATAAAAGCTGGTCCAAGAGTTTAATCGTATGGTGCCCGAGAGATAACAAATGCATTTGAAGAAAACCATTCTTAAAATGGAAGAATAAGTTAAAAGAATGTTTTAGTGAGACATGCCAGAGGTTAACATACGCCCTGTTGGTATGGAAGAAGCCAGTAGATGACCGAGAGCGGATACAACCACATCGAGAATAAGAACACAACTATCAAAGTCGAAGATACAAAACTGGGGAAAGTACACCACTACATCTAACCCGGACAGCAAATCTCTATGAAACCGACAAGAGAAGAAATCAAGCGAAGAATCACCCTAGGATAGCAAACCTTTGGCCAAACAAGCTCAACTTTCAAAAACAAGAAGATCCCAATAATCCAAAAAAGAAGAGTAAAGAAAAAATGCATCCTCCCGATAGTCACTTATGGAGCTCAAATAGGGAATCTATCCCAAGAGACTGACCCACAAACCGAGAAGCATGCAACTCACGTAGGATATCAGTAAGGGAACGGGAGTCCTAAACATCATAGAATCTACTAGAAAACTCAAATGGCAATGGGCCTGTCATGTTGCAAGAATCGCAAACAACCGATAGACATTATGACTCATAATATGAATCCCTAGAGATCACATGCGAAACTGAGGCCAGCAAGATATGGAGGGAGACGATGATGATGATGATGATGATGATAAAATGAGTGCAAAAATTGCCCGATACATTGCAAAGCGTTTATTTTTAAATTCCTCATACGGTTTCAATATTGACAATGTCTAGCCTTTGTATGTTCTTGTTTTCGATTTAATATTTGTTGTTTCAATAATAATAATATGTTGGTCAAATTCTGTCAGATTTGAAGTTATATAAATATGCTAATATAAATCATTTGCAGATATATTTTGAAATCATATATATATATATATATATATATATATATACATATATATATATATATATATATATATATATATATATATATATATATATATATATATATATATATAACAGTGTTTGAGAGAGTGCATGTGCGTGTCTTTGCAGACGTGGTTCTCGGTTCATTTTACACACGAACACTTTATTTTTTCTCATTCAATGCTGAGACTCCTTATTCTCCAATAAAATATTCGCTTCTTCTTTGTTTTACGACCAGTCCAGAAAGACAATGAAGGAATAAATCAGACAAGGCAAGAGATATTTTTTTTTTGTTCATTCGATGCTCATATTTATGTCTCGTTCGGGATAAATCTAAAATACAAATAAAACTATTTCCCACATTATATGTACGAGCGTACATACAATCATGTATACACAAACATATATAGATAGATATATTAACTTCTGTTCACTTGTTTACTGAGTGTGAAGCGATTTTCCCTGGGAGAAAGGAAACTCACAACACAATGAAAAAAAAAACTTCATAATAGAAAACCATAAAATCAAGCGTAGAAGATGAGGATCAAAATTCAAATAATGCTAATGAAATCAAATTCTGTATAAATACAGAAAACCCTGAACTCTGTGTAGTGACAGCAATCGTAAAATAATTGATTTGCATAACATAACATCGTAAGATGATTTGGGACTGTATAACATTTCTAAAAAAATGCTTTTAAGTGTTAACGTGTGAAGTGTCAGACTATATATATATATATATATATATGTATATATATATATATATATAGAGAGAGAGAGAGAGAGAGAGACAGACAGAGAGAGAGAGAGAGAGAGACAGAGAGAGAGACAGACAGAGAGAGACAGACAGACAGACAGAGAGAGGAAGAGGGGAGATCGAGAGACAGACAGACATAGAGACAGAGACAGAAATTGATGTACATGATTCGACAAAATGATTATTTATATACCGTTATTATACAGAAAGTTGTTTGAAATGCTGTCCCACCATTTCATTGGTAAAGTATCACTCACATTAGACTGGGAAGAAAATGGCGCTGCTGCAGGTATCGAACCTGCCACCGATAGGGTAGCCACTTCAACGCAGCGGCCCAATTTTCTTTAATTGTGTATTCTATCTATGTTGTCTAGTTTGAATGATGAATTAACCGTGTAATGACGGGAGACCATCACAAATAAGTTTCAATATAATATAACGCAATTTACAAACATATATATATATGCGTGTATGTGTGTGTGTGTGTGTGTGTGTGTGTGTGTGTGTGTGTGTGTGTGTGCTGACAGTATATTTTCTTTAATACATCTCCCATTAAAAATGACGGACAAGGAAGATCTTTCTGCGAGTGAACACTAGTTTCAATTTAAAATCTCAAGGAATTTTGTGAATTCAGTAATTTCACGAAATCCCTAGTTTTGCCATGGACACTGTAATGATTAACACGTTAGTGATGCTGAACATTATAACTGTAACTTAATAAATATCAAATTTATTCTCACCCGATATTAACAATGTATGTACATCTTAGTTTGACACCCAGATGCGATCAGAATCATCAAAATAGTGATGGTCAGTATCGCAAGTTGAGGATTCCACGATCTTACTGTAACAGATTAACCCATGAAAGTATTTTGGTGTTTCGCTGATTCTAATATTGATGTTTTGTTTGTTTTTTGTTTTTTCAATATATCTAAAAGGATACCCCCAGAGCATCCATCGATTTGATAGCGAATACTGGAGAATATTTAGAGTTTTTGAGAAGATTTGATTAATCTAAAACGATAGTTTCAAAATTGTACTGTAACATAGTCACGATGAATTGCAAACGTTTGGAGAAATGCTAATAATAACAGCAACCATTTTATTTTATTTCAGTTTCATTTTGTTGGTAATTGATATCGACTTGAGGCAAAGTTTTCATGTCTTTCAAGACGAAGAGGAGATGATCATAAAGAATCGGGATTTTTTCTATTTTTTTTTTTTTTTCGCAAGAGAGAAAAAAAAGGACGATCTCATCAGTGGGTCGGGCAGCGGTTGAAAGAATCTCTTGGAGAAATGATTGATATAGGATGGAACCAACAGAGAAAGGCCAAAGAAGCGAAGTAAAAAATGGGATTAGTTTCTTTTGGGTTAAGTTGGGCGTAAAAGTTCTGATTGTTTGTAGGCACGAAGAACCTTGTGTTCGAGAGAGTTGCAAATTCCTCACAGGCGCCAAAAGACGGAGGTGTCCCTCTAGCTCGTGTTACAGATAAGATGATGAATAAACGAATCAATAAGGTAATCTTCAGTTAAAATGTTTGAAAACGTAACATTGGATGGATGCTCTCGAAGGTATAGTTGGTACTGTTATTTGCTTTTACACCATTTTTATTTGCACTACAAGTGACGAGAAAGTGTTTTGTTTTTTCTTATTTGCTTGAGAGTAAATTTAGTGAGAGGGCATTTCGATGGATTCTGTGTAGAATAGCGTTTTAAAAATTCTAATTTCTGTTTTCATTTGTTTTCTTTTGCAATAATCTAAAATAAGAGAAAAAAAAGAGTTAGTTGATATTCGCTGTTGGCAAGAGGAAGGGACAATAGATAGAGTAATTGCTAACCAACTGGTGCTCGTGGGACACTGAAAACAGAAGGAAAAGACCAGATACAAGATGAAGAAAAGAGATAAAAAAACGTTCAACGGTAAGACGTGAGAGGGATTAGCACAATCACGCTCGTCATGGGCATACCAGAAGCAAATAACTGTGACAGACGTAATTTTGGTCGTTTTCACTCGACTAACGCATTGGAGTATTCTAATTAACGAGCAAAGATTAGTTATTTCATTTGAGATTACCTCTATGAAATAGAAAAAAAAGAAAAATGTTTTCCTTTTCATCAATGATGAAGTAATAGACCATTTATCCGGTTTCCCAAAACAAGATTACCGGAAATCCGGCTACATTTGAAAGTAGCCAGTTTTGAATCCGGTGGGCTTCGTAATAATTCTCCGCTTGGCTGCTCTTTACTTTCATTAAACAAGGTTCAATTGTTATCAGTTGAAGATTAGTGGAATGCTATCTACTGCACAGACCATGTTTCTGAAATGAATTAATTTGTATTTGTTATAAGAGCTGTTCTTAATCTTTCTTCGATTTCTTTCTTATCGAATATTATAAACCGTCAACGTAAACTGTCATTAAAACTGTCAACATAGGTTTTTTTTCTCAGTTTTCAAGTTGGTCTGTCAGGCTGACAAGCTAGCTGTGTATGTATGTATCATACTACAGGTCGAGCCAATGATGCTACAGTGCTAGATATCTAACCATTTACTCCGTATTATACTTAGAAAAAGTTTTTTTTTGTTTGAAAATATCACCCCTAAAAGACCCAATTTGCTTTATAAATTTATGCCATTTGTGTCGCAATTGTTTTACGGAAAGTCAGATTTATCTAGTCGTCCCTAGCCATAAAGGAAATTTATTTATTGATAACACCTTTCGTTCATATTTTTATTGATCACCTTCAATGACGGCATGTTGCCAAAAGATGTCGGACACGTGATTGTTTCTATTGTGTAACTAATTTATTAATCTGTATCCTACATCTAAAGAATTTTACTTGGAATGATAAAGATCAAACAGATCTCAATTTAGAAGTGTGATAATGTGTATTCGGTAAAGATAATTTCATTCTTTACTTTTCATTGTTTATATATATCTAAACAGACTGGTGCTTATTGCCCATTTGAGAGATAAAAAAATAACCTTTCTATCATTTTAAAAAATGTTTTCCATTTATTTCTTGTCGCTTGAAGCCAGGCCTGTCATAAGTTTCAGATGGAGTTCAAAAAGGGGATGTAGTTAATAATTGAATGAAGTGTAAAGACTGATATCCACCTTAAGAGGATATATGAGTTTGCAACAGAAGGCTCTATACTTGATCATTAGCTGCCTACGACATCTGGTATTTCAAGGGGTCTCCCCAGTAGGAACTCGACAGGCTAGACGTTGCCTAGCCGCTGATTGTACGTGAACTGGTGTGTCCAACATGATTTGGGCATTTATCACAACTCGATCAAGGAAACCGGAAAATCTAGACATCCGGTTCACGTCCAGTGGCAAGTTTTTCAGGACAAATGGTTGGGTAATTTTTTTCGTGTATTTCTTTATAAACTGCTTATACAAGAGTCTTACCTGTTTCAACAATTGGTAAATTGTGTTGTTGTTACAGTCGACAATCAGCCTGTTCTCTCCTTGTTCCTTAATTTCCTTTAGCTGTGATATGTACTTGCCGTCCCGTAACTGGAGTTTTCGAACAGAGATCTCAAACTTATATTTGCTGGCGGCGTTCAGCACTTCCTGAAGTCGTATTAATCCTGCAATGAAAAAGAGAAAGAGAGTGAAATTAAAATGAACTTGCGATCAAAGTCAATAATTGATCAACCGTAGCGTCAAATTTTGAATTAATTTAACCAAAAAAAAAGTTCAATCCTATGGTCAGAATGAATTCCATTTATGACATCAGTGGCATTTTCCAAAGGAAACATTGAGTCAATATCTAGAAATATCTAGGGTTCTGGAGGATGTAGATTCTATCAATAAGACCCTAAAAGGTTAAAGAGACAAAAAAGCATTTTTTTTCCAAAAATCCAAACAAGTCTTCTGAGAAGGGGTCTAGAGAAGTACTGATGCCAGTTTACAATCTGTAGACACAACGGTATGGCCAGGAGCATTAAATCACACAAACGAATACGTACAAAGACACACACACAAAAATGAACAAGGATAGAACCCTTTGCCATCTCTAATGGCTCCGGTTATCTAATTACATAGATCAGTGATGGCAGGCCTCTTTGGAACACGATGTACCAACGTTTTTATTATTTTATTTATCCTGTTATCGGAGTGTCACTTGTATATATAAGTGTATTTTAGTCTTAAGTAAATGCTTGAGAATAAGTGGCTTATTTTTCTAAAATATTTATAAAACCAGAATCACTTTGTGGAATTAAATGAAATTTTATGATTATCTCTCTCAAAACACTTTATGGTGACACTGAAACTTTACTGATATCTTTAAAGTAGTCTTCACGATAAGAATGCAACCTAGGACGGACGCTAATTGTTAGAATACATAGCCTTGTAGATATTTTTTTTATAGCAGGTTGTGATGTGCATATCATCATCATCATCATCATCATCATCATCATCATCAGTATATTAGCGTCCGTCTTTGGTCATAGGCTTTTCCCCAGGATTCACCATGGGCATCGCAGAGCCAGTACTTTCTGAATAAATGTTGCTTATTACACCATTTTATTTTTTGTCGGCCACAGCTGCGCAGCATATCTCTGGGGATCCACCGTTGTGAGTTGCGATGTCCTGCAGTTGTCTGGCATTCTCTCAACATAGCCAAACCATCACCATTAGAGTTTTCTAACAGTTTCTATGATGTCTCGGACTCTTTTTCCTAATTTACTTGACTGTCTTATGATCACTCCTTGTGAGGCTGAGCATGATTTTCTCATGAGCATGCTGCACAGGTCTCAGTTTGAGGGTCAATCTTTTTGTTAGCTTCCGTGTTTCAGCTCCATAAGTGACTATCGGTAGGATACATTGATTATATTATAAAGTGACACTTGGTGCCCGTCGCAGCCACATCAAAATCTCTGATTCCTTCTTCCTTTGATATAGACACATTAGCCTTATCTCGTCTAAACCAATCGGCTTTAGTGAAAATAATCTAATTTCACAAAAATATATATGCTTATCTTGCCTTTCCTAACACTCTTTCTAGATATTGTTTTCTGTCTTGCATCGTCGTCTCAAACATTTCTTTTACAGATAAGCTGAAACATTTTTTTCAAGTTATTTTTTTATTCGAAATCTTAACCAACAAACTAACTTATATTCCTACCGTTTGGCAGAATTTTCGGCACGTCTCAGGGGAAAATACAAACAAGAACTCAAAACTGTTCCTTTAGGGAATGGGTACCTTATTGCAATACTTTATTCCAACCGTTCCAGCTATTCTGAGGTCACATGCAGATGAACAAAATCAGGCATTTATTATTAGATAGATAGATGGATAGATAGATTGATAGATAGATGGATATGAATCAGATCTTTATCAAAACCTTTCACTTTAAAACCCCTCCTTGGACCATTGAGCATGCATGTCAAATTAGATTAATCTACGACTATTTTTATCTGGTTTCTGTAACGTGACAGACGGAAAAAACAAATGAACAAACACGAAAGTCACTGAATTATAAACATTGATGAATGAAGGGGTACAAAGTAGTTATTGGCATAGGTAACGAAGTCAACGACCAGTTTTTGAAATCCATTAGAGACTTCTTATTTTACTTTGATACCAATGCTGTCGATGAATACGCAAATCAATCCTGGGCTTTGACCTAGCACCAGGCATCTACTCCACTGTCTTCTCTAAACAACGAGTAATGAAAAGAATGAAGTCCTGCACAATATGCTGTTTCAGAAACTGCCTCATCTTCAAAGGCAGTGGCAGCGGAAGGCCTGCTACATTCATTGGCCGCCTTGACAGATGGAGGCTTGTCAACTACGTTATACATCCATTACTGCTGAGTGGTGAATTCAATCCAAAATAGGTACATTATGCTACTGGCCAAAACTACTCTTGGTGCAAAAAATAACCATCTAATTCGAATTAATGGAATTTGCATATAAGTGTGTGCACAGCAAGTACTCGACAACTGGTCAGTTGACATTCGCCAGGTGTATTAGTCAATACATGAGACGTTGCAATGTCGAGTTCGGGGATGTTTGAATCGACCGTTATCAAAGAATCTAACGAAAACACATTAAAAAAACTATTGTTCAAAAATCTTTCATCTGAAAGAATTGGTCAAGATTTATATCCAAAATATCTAAATTCACAACACTGAATGAAATAACCGAAATAATTTCGTACCGCGACGGAAAATGTTTTTTCATGATAATTATTTCAGGTTGCTCCATACACCACTAGGCTGCTAAAGAACGGTTTAGTCAAATCGCAATAAAAATTCTACGGAAATCAATCGCTGTTTGGAAACATGTGTCAATACAATCAAGAGCAGATTATGTTAGATTTGAAATTATTTCATCTTTCAACAATTAAAAAAATATCTGTCTGTGGGTACGGACAGCAATTACTCGCAACCAATCATTGTAACGAAATAGACTTTCGATTGCTATATTTGGCAGCAATAAAGGCCGTGCAGTGTCGAGTATGATTTTTTTTATCAGTGGTTCTTGGGAAATCTAATTGGAAAAATATTACAGATTATAGAGCGTTCTTCATAGTTGATATAAGTTACCTTTCCTTAAGCTCAGCTCTTTGGAATATTCTGAATTTGGATATAACGCATCCAAATTGGTAACACTGAAAATAAATAATTGGAATACTTCAAAGCCGCAGTTTTGAACGATGGATGAAAAATTATTTCACATGACAATTAAGACAGGCTGTTCCACTTACAGACCCTTCCAAATATACAACTTTGGAATGGGCACCGTCTTAGTTTCATTAGCTTGTATTTCTCTCATTTTATCTTTCGACCTTTCGTATATTTTCGCCGATCTTCTCTATTCTCTAATACCTAGGCCAACAAGGTTGGATAAGAATATGTATTTGGCCGTGTCCATCTTCCTGTCTATCCACACGATATCTCCAAAGGTTCTCAATCAATTTAGCTGAAACTTCGTGGAAGCGTGTACAGTGGAATGAAGAAGAAGTTAATATATTTTGGTGCAGATCAAGGAAATTATTTTCCGATTGAGAGGTATTTTTCGTTCTCTTTAATTCATTTATTGATTTATTTATATCCATCTACTCGATGTCATTGGATGTTCTGAATGAATTTCAGCCGATTTATGATACTATCATATGCTTCATTAGTAATAGTATTTGCCTTCCCCTTAATTGTCGGTGCTTTTTATCGCAACAAGATTCAGGCTGCGTTCTATTCAGTGGCAAGTAAATAAATCAACAGCGTGGGTCGGAACAAGAGATAAGAATTGACCTCACGACCCAATGTGCAACAGTTCTTACTACTGACCTACTGGAACTCCGTGGCAATCACGAATCTGAATAAAACCCCTTAAACTCATTCTCTATCCCGATCTTTTATGTGCCGTGTTTGTTACCATCGATAATGGTAATTTACAATATTTCATCTAATAAACAAAATAAAATAGAATTCGGTGTTGTTTGCTCGTTTCTGATTATAATAACCCTTATGTTCTTGTGTACATATATGTATCTATACTCGATGTTTTTCTCTCTTTCTGCCTTTCGTTCTTCTATTTCACATTTGTCAGACTAATTTTATCAACCCTCTGTTTTCCAGTTTCCAATTAAATACACACGATATTTTTCGCCTCCCTTCACGTATTCCCGACTCGCCTATCACTTTTCACTTCTCTTCTCAACTCCCGATACCGAGTATCAACCTTTTCTTTAATTGCCATTTCTCTACAAGACGTGGGCGAACATGGTCCTCCCCAGCTTCCTTTCTCTTGTCACTATCATCAACACCCACTCTTCTACGCCTTCTGATATTCATTCAGTTATACACCTGCCCAAACCCTACCCATCAACGAAGTTACCAATAAAACCAATCTGTTTTGTCTGAGTCCCACCCTACTAATGTTCCTGGACCGATACCAAGCTCGGCATGCGTCTCGCACCCTAACCTCCTCTATTATTTATTTACATGAGCGAATGTTCCAATGAAACCGTGACAAGTGAATTAACCTTCTGCCCACTTTCCGCTACGCTGGAATAATTTGGCAGTAAACCGCCTTGTTTGACGCATGAAATAATTTCCACTCTTTTGTTCTATCCTGCGCTGTGACTGACACATTCATTCATTCATCCCTTCATTCAATTCTTGCCGCTCGTAGCCAGGCCTATCAGAGAGTTCGGCGTTAGGGTGAGGGTGTGGCGTGTGTTATTCAGCATATTGTAGAGAGCGTTCTCCTTTTGGAGGATTCACGGGTCACCGCAGGTGGCACTCAACATGTTTCCCGGTAGCTTACGGCACAAAGTATTCGCAGATGACCACGCTTGCCATTGAGTGAACGTGTGTACCGTGTGATTGTAGCATTCACAATTATCGGGCAAATCATTCCACATGTCTGGTGTAGGGATGGGGCTGAGTCAGTCAGTTAGGTGATACAATTTTATTAAGAAAAAGACAAGATTCAGCTTCTGTGCTACCATAGTATATTTTGTTTGTTTGTTTTGTTTTGTTTTGTTCGTTTTTTTCTTTCAAAGAGATTTCTGACCGGTGACAGAATTGAGGGGAACGTAATGTGGCAGTTGATTACAATTACGAAAGACAACTTTGCAGACTGTTTCGAAAAATAGAAGGTCTCTGGTAAGTGTGTGAGGTCCCAAGGGGGAGTACTTTTAATTGGTTACAGACATCATTGCATTAGGTCGATCTTTTGGTTATATCGAATAGGTTGATACATTCTAGGCACACCCCAGAGAGTGAGAGAGACAGACAGACAGACGGACAGACAGAGACAGAAAAGCAGACAGATAGAAAGAGGAGAAAGGAAGGCGAGAGATGTATGACACAATGTGTACAGTGACGGACGAAGAAAAAAATTTTGGGTGATGCCATTCGTGGGTTACGGCCAGATCGCGTTGGATAGGCCGATTCTCGGGCAATCAACACAGTTAGGCAACGTCAAGCCTGGTCAGTACATAGATGGGTAACCGTCTTGTAATATCAGGAGCCCTAAGCAGCTAGGGATAGTGTAGAGAGCCTCTCGTGACGATCATATTAATGCTCTTAAGGAGGAGAACACACCCATATTCTACGCAAAATAAAGCAAACCAAAGGCCACCATCCTTCACATCGACCCTGAACCCTCTGCCTGGCTTGGCTGCGAGTGACAAGAAATGAATGGATTGACCATTCCTATGGAGAAAGGAAGGTAGTGAATTGCAGTGTGACCAACCAAGTCCTTCTCATCAATCAACGAAGAAGTCCATCACCCAGGCGAATCATTTCGTTGCGTGGCATAACTAGTTATTTAGAGTGACCGATCGATACAGGCACTACTCCTTCTAACAAAAGCCTTTTCAAAAGTGTTGGGCTGAACCTGCCCTGAGATACAATTGCTTATATATATATATATATATATATATATATATATATATATATATATGTATGTATGCCCTGCGTATAGAAGTCAGACCCCAAGAGAGAGCATGGAAGCCTTGTAAACAGTCTCATTCTTTTTTATCGATTTATTAATGCGTAAGGGAAATGGGAACGATATAGTAGAATACAGATTATCGTGTATGTGTGCATTTTGGGATAAACAACTATCATTCACTTCGAACCTTTCTTAAGTAATATAAAAACACTCTTTACTCTCAGTGCCTGCACGGGTCTCTCTATCACTCGTTTTCTTTCTCTCTTTCTCTGCTTGTCTCTCCTTGTCTCCCTCTCTATCCATACAATACTAAAAGTCTGATTTTGTTTGTCTGCGACCTCTAAGAAGCCGAAATAGGCATCGCAACCAGAGGGTTGAACTAACAAACCCCTAAAATACGTTGACTTGAAAAATTAGAAAAAAAAAACCTGAGTGATTTGCAACCCAATAATGATAGTGCATAATTCGCTTTCACGCTCACCTTTTTGAAACCAATTGGTCAAGGGAGATAACTATCAGATAAGTGATGCTTTTAATATAGTCTCCAAGTTTGAATTACAGTTACGCCACTCTTTATTTCTCCAACTTTCTTTAAATCATGCGAAACATATCATTTGTTTTTGGTGGGGTTGCTATTTTTCTTTTTTTCTCAAACTTTGTCTCATCTAAATTTACTATGGTGAATGTGTCGCCACGCATCGACCCACGCTGGAAGAGCCAGGCGGTCTCCCACGGCTTGTCAAGGCTTTGAACAGCTTTAGAATCTACTGTATTTTAGGACCAATCAAGCCAGACGTCTGGTCCGCAGACGGTACCAACTTACACCCGTCCTTCTTTATTTTATAATCTATTTATTCGAAAAAGTGTAAAAATTGCATTTATCCCAGTCGAAAATGATTTCTGTAATGTTCTCTAAAATGTTGACCGAATGGGTTAAAGGGTTGTCTTGTTTGCTTCCCAGTTATGTCTACGTTCTCCATTCTGTTTGGTTTTCTACCTTGTTTTGTTCTTCACTTTCCTTGAAAGTTCAAACCCTCAGCAATTTCTTTTGTTATCGGAGAAAGTTTGTATTTCTTCTCCATTTATATCACTGCAATCAATATTTATGTCTATTCATCGGTACGATTCACAGAATGTACCGACGTCTTTATCTTCAAGTTTACAGTCTTTCTTTTTCGGTCTGTGGTCGACAACTTCTTTTATTCAGAGATGAATTAAAAAAAGTTGTTTAGATTGTAACCTTTATTGAATCATTGAAAATACTGGTTTCTGAAATAGAAAAAATGGAATGCATAGATTCTTTGATATGTGTGTATGTACGTGTGTGTGTGCGTATGATGCTATGTCGGTAAAATTGCCTAACTTATACGATTTCAACATGCACACACTCATTCACATATATATATATATATATATATATATATATATATATATATATATATATATATATATGTGTGTGTGTGTGTGTGTGTGTATTGGAAGATATTGGATGTGTATATTAAAATCCCCAAAACAGTTTCATGGTAAGTAACTGATGATCCCAACTAGAGACAATTTATAAATAGTACAGAAATAACAGGGTATAAGAGAAACAAAGGAAAAATACTTTTGAAGATTACATAAATAGTATTGGCAGATATTAGGGAATGGATGACTGGAGTGAAACGAAAAAATCTAGAAGTTTTTTTCATGTTTAGTGTTTAAAGTTGTAAAGCTTTCTGAACTACTCTCTCCCCCCTATATATATATATATATATATATATATATATATATATATATATATATATATATATATATATATATATATATATATTGCCACGACATCTATTGAACGAAATTTCATCGGAAATACAAAATGCACTCATACAGATACACGAGACAAAAACAGAAATATGAATCCACATACACACATGCTACACATACTCATACCACATAATCACTTCCACACATGCACGTATAGGACACTTACACTTGAAAACACACGTTACATACACACATATGCATGTGTGCATGCGTGTCCTTGTGTCGTTCATGTATGTAACCATTTTCCATTTTAGATTTAATGTCCGACGATGAAAAGTCGTGTATCACATATAGATGCACCAAGTCAAATGCACATTCGTTCACACACGTGAACTCGTACATAACAAAAGACTCGCAAACCTACGATATTATTCTCATCCTTCGTCAGAAAAGAAGTCAACACCTTCTTTTCCAGTCGGAACAAAGGAATAAAAACCGATGCTCAGACTTAAACATCATCAGCAGAATAGAATCAAGTCCCTAAGACGCCACAATAAATAAACACGCCTAATGTAGACTTAGAATGTAAAACGAATCACTGCTTACTATTCTTTCATGGTATGACTATTTTTTTCGCTCGTCTGCTAACATATGAAAGAACATATTCATACACTTGTACTGAAAAGGCTGTCTCGGGCAAAACATCATGGCCGTATCAAGTCCTGCACTTGATAGAAGTTCCTATGGGAGATTCAAACAACGATATCCTCTTCTCTCCCTTTGTCTTTTAACCATCAGTCGCTAAAGAGAAGCTTTTTACTTGTAAATGTCGAATAATATGATTATCAGATAGAAATAACGCATTTGTAATTGTACTGTTGGATTATACATCCATTTCACAATTATGTAATTTCCCACGTTGAGGAACAATATTGTAAATATGGAGAATGAATGAATGAGACAAAATGTGTGCCTCTGCCTGTTTAGCTCAATGGTAAGAGCATGAAGATAGTCTCATATCGGGTTTCAATTCCTGAGCAGCACATTTCTTAAATGTTATTCTGCTTATGCTCTCTGTATAATCACGGGTGCAGTTTAGAAATGAAAATAACGTGTGTGTGTATATATATATATATATATATATATATATATATATGTGTGTGTGTGTGTGTGTGTGTGTGTGTGTGTGTGTGCATGAAACGTCTATGCAATCATATGGTTCTCTTTTATGCATAGAAAAGTAAGATGTGGAGAGCATTTATTCCAAAATCAATAGATAGGAAAAGGAAGCCTCGATATTTCTTAGTTTTGCCTGAGTCTCGATGTCTTGGATAATGTGACTTGTTTGTTCTCCTTCATTAACTTGACTTCTCTGGAGATAAATCATTAGGCAGTATTTTTCGTATGTGGTGGTGGCATTGTTCTAGTTTAGCAAAAAGTATCGTTTGCTTTTTTTGCCTCAGAACAACCAAATATTTAAATAAAACAATGCCGTAAAAAGATTAGAGTGTCGTCGAAAGTTTAAAAAAAAGATTGAACGAAATGAAATAAAAACGAGAGAAGTAATGCTTTAAGTTGTTTGAATCTTTGTTTAGTTTTTCTTTCTTTTTTTTTCTTTTTTTACTTATTTCCACACATTCTGAGGGTATCTGATTTCTATATATTTTACACTTTTCTTTGAAGGTATGTGAAAGTACATATTGATTTTACTTTCACACTTGATCTACTTCTTATTACAATCTTATTTTTTTCCTTTTTCATGACGGTTGAGTTTTTTCAGGAACACACAGTGGAAATAGGTTTATACATAGAACTTCTAATAAATAAGGTATATGATTTCACCACCATTATTCTCTTTCTTTTCATTGCATGCAAATACCAACGTGTAAAGTACAATCACTAATGTCACAAAAATACAACAAAGACCGCATATTAGATGATAATTTTTTTCACATGATCGACATTCCCAATTATTTGTGTTGCACCTCATTATATATATATATATATATATATATATATATATATATATATATATATATATATATATATATATATATATACATATATATATATATTGTGCTGAATAAACACAGAAACGTATAAGGACTAAAGACTTGATAATTTTTTTATAAACAATTATTGACTCTTCAGTCAATTATTTCTGAATATCTGTTGATGCAATAAATGTAAGAATTTCAAAGGGGTTTTATATCTTACACGGAATTGGATATAATATTACTATATGTAAATTTTGTTGTGTGGATTTGAAAGTCCCTCTAGCAGTGCTGATCAATGACTACCTCCCCCTCCCTTCTTTTGATTATATACATATATATTTATATACACACACACACACACACATATATATATATATATATATATATATATATATATATATATATGTGTGTGTGTGTGTGTGTACACTCACACGTACATACCTTGATGGACAATGGCGCATATATATATATATATATATATATATATATATATATAGATAGATAGATAGATATATATATATATATGTATACTCACACGTACATATCTTGTTGGACCATGGCATACAAACATACAAACCCCTAATTTAAACGATCGTGGAGGCTATGTGCACGCCACATCTTTCTTGAAAATTCCATTGCCAAGGCCTGTGGGCTATTAACGTACATGCCCCAACGCAGAATAACTTCTCAGATCTTCCTTCCTTTCTTTGTGTGTGTGTGTGTGTGTGTGTGTGTGTGTGTGAATCTGTCTATTTTGCTGCAAATAAGACGCACTATCATATATGATTCACCCCGTTGGATTTTTTTCGTAATATATATATATATATATCCCTAAATGGCCTGGATTGTTAAACTAAGGCGATTCGAAGACCCCTGGCTTAATCCCAAAGCTGACTTTCATTGTGAAAGGTACAGGATAATTTTGATGTTTCGATTTTGAAAGAAAAAAAGGAGTGCCTTCTTCATGCTGCACAATACAATATGTATGTAGGCAACAGTACTTACCGTCGTTATCTTCGTAAAGTATTGTAAATCTCTTCCAATTCCAATGTACTACCAGATCCAAGAATACACGGCTCAGGGTCAAGTAATGCGGGTATAGATTGATAGAAAAATAGTCTATGTCCTTAATGTCTCGAGAATCCCACCTTGTTTGCAGGTGTGGGATTTCAAGCGCGTAGCATATAGACTGTACATGTGCGGCCGAAGAGCTTGAAAGTGGCCCGAATACTGCAGCCACACCTTCCTCAAGTTGTTTACAAACTGAAAAGACAAAGGAAGAGAGATATGATTAGAAGTACGTTTATTGAAATCATACAGGGATCGTTGAGATGTTACAAATTTCAACAGTATAACAATAAGTCGTTGAAATATAAAGAAAGATTTCATAAAATATATGGTGGTCCAGATAGTTTTTAAACATTACACTTTTGAGATCTTCTAAGTTTTCAAATGGGGCAAAACAATGACACCGTGCAACGCGATTGTGTTCCTTGGTAGAGAGTGTTATTTTGTAATTGCTTACGTGTAAAAGGTATAGAAACTGTCTTTCATTCCCCACTAACTTCGCTTTTGTGACTGCGACAGTGATTATCTTATGTAGATCTTTTTCTTGCCTTGTGTGCAAAAATATCTGTCGCCAAATTGGGAATAAGCATATTTCGAATGATCATTTTCATGGTCACAAAAGCAAACTTTGGAGGGAAATAAATCTTGGACTGAATCAATTGAGAAGAAAAAAAAACTAGGAGAAATATATGTTGTATAGAACTGATCTTTCAAAATTTTTTGGTGACTCAACTTTTAATAACATCTTTTTTTGCGACACAATTCTCAAGTTTTTTTTTGTTTGTTTTTTTTTAGTTTTTTTTTAACCAAGCCAAATATGATGTCATCTCAGCAGTTCAGCTGTCTCAGGGAATGTATCTTTTAAAAGATATACAGTATTCATACTTCATTTCACGACACAGCCTGAGATTATAGGCGACATTCTAAAGTGTCACGACTAACAGTTTGGATGAAAGTTCTTCTGAAAAATAATGTGCAAATTCATACACACACAACTTGTGTACACACACACAAACACACACGCACACACACGCGCGCGCACACACACACACACACACACACACACACACACACACACACACACACACATATATATATATATATATATATAATTGATTCTAGGGGTTTTACTCCATTAGGGGATCAAAAGTGAAGGAATCTTTATTTAAAATTGAAATTAAATTAAAACGTTTTGAGAAAAAAGCACAAAATGTTCTAAAAGAAGTGGGCCTCATTTACAATGTACCTATAATGCAAAACTGGGCCCTTACTTTCCGTTTGATATATGTGCATGTGTATGTGTGTGTGTGTGTGTGCGTGTGTGTGTGTGTGTGAGTTCACGTATCTATAACACTGATATTGGCTGTAGGCCACAAAACAACTTGCTGTTGGCTAGATTCAACCCCCCAGATCTATGATTACCCAAATACATCTTATTCCTACACAAAACACAGATTTAAACAAAAAAATTGTTATTCGTTGTTACAACTAAGTAAACCACATGTACAATTTCGTTTTTGAAATGCGTTAACATCTCTAGTACCAATTACCGTCACTGACCAGTTGACAGATTGACAGACTTACAGACTGACTGACGGAGTGACTGACACACCGAAACCCTCCTGCTACATCTCACCGCCCCTCCTTCTATATGTGTCTGAAAGTGAGAGAACTCGCGTTAAGAGCATTTCTGGAAGAAACGTGCCTTGTTAGATCTGTACGCCAGGGAACTTGGGTTCGAACTTGTGCATACATGGTCTGACTTTCAGGCTTATTGTATCAACCGGCAGCGTATTCCCTCGGAGAAATCAAGTTGTTTCGGATAAAAAGAAACGAACTTGAACAACAGGAAAATTATATTACATTTGCTGTTCTAATGTAGTCATTTTTCCTCCTTAGTCACGTTCAAAATTATTCGAGAGGGATAATGCTCTGATATTTTGCCGGAAATAGTCAGCGATTGTTTTTTCTCGAGGCTATACTCATGCCTAATTCCAGAGTGAAATATTCACATAGGAACATTTTATCGGAAAAATGTTACTATATATATATATATATATATATATATATATATATATATATATATATATATATATATAATTGTGTGTGTGTGTGTGTGTGTGTGTGTGTGTGTACGTGCGTGTGGAATTTTGCCTGAAGGGGGAAAATAGTCAATAGAATATATCTCTATCTATCCTTTTTCATTTGACTCTCTCCCTTCCAATCTCTCAACGCACACACAAACACAAAAGCACGCATCCATGCACGTGCGTGTGAGTAAACACACACACTCACACACACATACACACACATATTTCTCCATCTCAACCTATAAAAACTCAGTTTAGCATACCATCATCACAATTTTGGGAGTCTGGGATCATTCAAAGATAATCCCCTATATGAATTAATGCTAATATTGTGCCTCGGTGTATCTGCACTTCGAAGATATTTGGAATGTTTCCAACATAGATACAGTATATATTAGTTTTTCATTGTCGATCGAATCTGGTAGTCACTCCTTCATCAAAAAATAAAATGAATAAAAAAATAAATAAATAAATGAATAAAAATTAATATGAGGTCTGATTAGTCACTTAATAGAAAACGTCACATGACCCATATCATGATGCCATGTCGAGGATGATCAATTAAAAATGATGGGGTGATCAATGAATGAGATACTTCACTTGCGTTTTATTGGGCAGTGATCACAAAAAATATCTGAATGCTACCGGACACAAATCATTTTTTCTTCACATAATGAAGAGGTAATTTAAATTTCTTTTTTCTTCCGTCTTCATTAATGCTACTTGTGCGAACTATGCATACGTGCGTAGCCAGCCAGACCCATTTAAAAATGGAGGAACCTATGTTTTGATAAAAGTTTTGGTTGATGGTTTCTTAGAGTCAACTTTAGGTTTCCATCGGAATACTAGAAGGGAAAGCTAAGCTGGATTTTAGATTTGAATATTCATCTGGTCGAAAACAAATGGGCTGTGATAGAGAAAACAAAAAAAAAGGACCTGTTTCAAGACATTTCACACCTTTTCCAGATTTAAATCTTTAATGATTGCTGTTTTTTTGTCAGAAACTGTCAACATCGACAGAGGTTTCATCTGCTTTTCAGTTGGTCTGGCCAATGTGGTCGATAGCTGGCTGCATATGTATCACGCGTACTGGCCTTGCCTATAGGGCTAGAAGGCTGAGACATCAAACATTCATTCCTTATGTCTTGTAAATAGTTGTTGAAAATTCCCCAATAGATTCTCAATAGGGGAGAGTGCAATTTGCAATAGAAATTTATGATAAAATGTTCCTTTAGTTTGTGTCCCTCTGTATCCATGCTTATTTTTGGTTGTTTTTTGTTTTTTCAATTCAGACTTTTCTACAGTGATAAATGATCAATAAAGAGTGAGAGAGGTATCTTATCAACTGACCTCCCCTTTTTCCAATTGTCTAATTGTTCACCCCCAACAAAGCATGCTGCCAAGATTTCTATTGATAGACTAACCCAACCTGTTTTCTTTCGTTATGTTATTCATAAATATTCTAAAAAGTAAACACTCTTGCCTTCTCGCAAAAAAAATATCGACCCAACCTTTTTTTCCAAAAAGAAATCCAATTGTTCGTTCGTTGTTCTTTTCGCCGCTTTTTTTTTTCTCCTTTTACTTTTATAATTGTTGGAATAATATTTCCTAAGCCCTTGGTGGTATAATGGGGTGCTTGCGCTGTAGTTATGATATGCTTAGAAAAATTTGAACTGTGAGAATCGCCAGGAAATAGCGTGCATTGGGGCATCACATTGAAAGCGAAGAAACTGAGGTGGAAAGAAAATGAAGAAGAAAAAAGGTTTTGCTAGTTGATGCACGAAGGGTTTAAAACTTGCCTTCACGTCAGGGGAGAGTAAGGAGATGATTTCAACATCGATCAACATAATCATAAGAACTAAAGAAGATATGAGTATAAATCACGCAAACACACACACACACAGACATACATACACACACACACACACATATATATTAAATAACTTACAGAAATATTATTGTGTTCATATATCTATGTATCTCTCTGTTTGTCTGTCTGTCCATGCATAAACACAAATATGTACATTTTGCAGTAGTGATAAACAAAACGTGTATATGGAGTATTATAACGGCAAAATCACACACACACACACACACACACACACACACACACACACACACACACTCATATATATATGTATGTATGTATGTATGATGTATATATGAAATAGATGGACAGAGACATCGATACTTGCATATATATATATATATATATATATATATATATATATATATATATATATATATATATGTTACATGTATGTGCATGTATGTTTGCATACATTTTTATATGTATACACATAAACAGAAGCACACACACACACACATATATATATATATATATATATATATATATATATATATATATATATATATATATATATATATATATATATATATATAATCATATTTACGTTGCTCTTATAAAGGAAACATGCGGGAGGCTATTTACATTAACCCACCCCATCCATGTATTCATTCATGAACATATAGAAATCCCTTTGTGTATAAATATTAATATCTAGTCTCTCCATGCTTGTTTTCGCATTCACACGAACGCGCCTAGGAACATATTTCTGCTCCGTCTCCCTCAGCTTTCAAATTGAGGTTTTCTATATAAAATTCTATTAACTTCTCAAACGATCTCCAGGCATTAGTTTTATTTGACAGAATATAAAAAAAAAGAAAAAATCTTATTTTTTGTTATCATTCCTCACTTTTTCTCGCGTTTAATACTTGTTGTTTGCAATATTTATTTATTTTCCCATTTAATCTTTTTTCCGTCATGCGAGAGAATCTTTCAGGTATATGATTGAAAATTTAAAAAAAATGAAACTTTCTTGAGTTACACGAATACGCTATTGCATGCTCAAACACTAAATAATACAGGAATATATGCTGTTCTACTATCATAGGAGTGATGGTAATGCTATTTCTACTCATTGGTTTGTGTGACACAAGGCCTGTTAAGTGGGGAAGGATTTTAGGTACAGAGTTTTTTGCTCAAAGCTTCCACTGGTAAGGAGCTAATTGTCCTGAAAATCGGCTTTTGAATTCTTGGATGAATTTGAACTGGTGATGACCAACGACCATTGACCGTGGAAGGAATTACATCAGAACTTTAACTTTCAAGTAAGTTAACTTGATATAATCTATCGATTTATAAAAGCGGATGGCACGAAATTTTCGAAGCAGTTCAAAACATTCATATCTGGGGAATGATTTCTAAAAATTTTTTTTTTAAATTGAAGTATATGATTGAGGGGAATATCCCCCCTTCAAATGCCGTCCATTTTCCTTGCTCTTTCGCTAACGATCAGCACAACATTTCTGAAGGTCATCTGTTCCTCTGTTCAATTATGCGATTTTCAGCATTTCAGACTGATCCTAGTCTCCTGTTCATGAGTGATCAATAACTGAGGCAAAGTCCCTCACAAACGACGATTCATGAACCAAAATTGCAGTGTTGTGCCCGTTCAAAAAACAAAGATAGACTACTTGGGTTAACATTGCAGAAATCAAAAGTAAAATTCTATTTCAGTTCGTTGCTCAACAGTGTACTTTCCCACGATGAATTCTGAAAGGTTCCTATGTAAATCTTAGGTGAGGAAAAAACAAAAAAATATCAAAATAGAAATAGTTCTGATAGTCTGGGATCACTTCGCGACTTTTGCACCAACCTGTATATAACTAACAATACCCGTAGGTATTTTGAACACTCCATGATTATTGGAATGTTAGATTCATGAAATTAATTTTCTTTTCTGAAACGTCCGATTCTGGGGATTTTTTTTGAGGAAAAATCAAAATCAGGAAATCAAGAATATTCAATTTAATTATAAAAAAAATAGTATTCAACTCGATAAGTTATAAAATTCGATATATCTTCAGAAGTTGAAACGAAGAGAAAATTTCTTCCCTGCACTATCTACTTTTAAGGGTCCACGCAAATCATAAAACGGAGAAAAAAACATTCAAAAAAGAATGAAATGGATATGGGCCTAGCCAGTCAATCGATGAAAACCATCACGTGACCTGTGGCTTCTGGCAGCATATCGCGTGAAGGTTCATCAATTGAAACAATTTTTTAAAAAAACATTGATCAATGAATAAGTAACTTCCCTCGTTCTTCTGTTGGACAATGATCATCAAAGAAATTGAATTTTCAAGAAACAAACATGCCAAAAAAAAAAAAACAAAACTTAGTGATCAATTAAGTATCAGATTACATTGCAAACTGCACTCCCATTCACAACCTATTCGGGGAAGGTTTTAAGAACGA
>OY735220.1:51522035-51524535 GCA_963457665.1 Thysanoteuthis rhombus
GAAGAAGAAGAAAGGGGCGTAGAGAAACAGATGGAGAAAAAGGGTGACGAAGGGGAGAAAGGAGAAGAGGGAGAAATTAAGAGGAGAACAACTGAAAAGACCGAGAAGAGAAGGAGAGGAAGAAAAGCCAAAAAGATGAGGAGGAGAGAAAGAGAAATCAAACAGATGAGGAAGGAGAGGAAGAAAGATAAAAAAAAAGATGAGGAGGAGAGGAAGGAAAAGAAAGGTAAGTAAATCTCGACGGTGATGAGGAAGTCCGTGGCAAGAAGGCACTAAATCCGCCTTTTGTTTTTACCAAAGTAACTACAAAACTCTCTCTTCACGCCACTTTACCCCATAAAGCCCTATTTTTACAACCCTTGTCTCATTCCATCTAAACGCTGTTCTTGTTTAACCTAACTCTGCGTTGCTTGGCTATGTCTCTCTAGCCTATTAGTGTTTTAGAGTCGAAGCACTAAGTCTGTAGTCAAAGCATGTTGGATCATTGCCAAATGTCGGTCTCCATTGCGGTAGTTAAACGAAAATTTACGAGCACAAATTTAAATTCGGTTAGGTAAAGTCAGATAAAACGCGTGTAAGATTAAAAAGAAATACAATAATGTATTGGTGGTCGGTTGGAAGAACGTTATTTTCCTATCTTTTTCCACTTTGTCTCCCCCGTTGTGCGTTTCACTATTTCTTTGTCTATCGCTCAGACAGGGAGAATGTAGAGAGAAAAGAGGGCAAGAAAAAGAGAGAGGGGAATAGAGATATAAGAATGGTAGAAGATAATGACAGAGCTGAAAGGGTGGGGTGAATAAAATAAGAATAAAAATGGAAGGACAGGAAAGAAAGAAACGGAAGAGAAAAAAAGAAAAAATGATAGTGATATAAGAAGATAACATACGGAGAGAATGAAGAAAGAGAAAGTCAAAAAGGAAGAAACAAAGGAACAAAGTAAGAATTAAAGAAAAAGAGAAAGAAAGAAAAATCGAGAGAATGAAAAAAATACCGACTGAGATAACAGAAAGGAAGGGAAGGAAGAAGACGGGAGAAATTAAGAAACAAATTATCAAAGAAAGAGGGAATGAAAGAAAGAAAGAAAGAAAGAAAGAAAGAAAGAAAAAGAGAAACAAGGAAACACAGAAAAGAACACAGAAAGAAACAAGCAAATAAATAAAGACTGAAAGAGAGTACGAAAGAGGGAAACAAGGGAATTAAAGAGAAAAGAAAGAAAAAGAGGAAATAATCAAAGAAAGACAGAAATAGAAAGACAGAGAGGAAGACGGGAGGAAAGGAAGAAACAAACAAATAAAGACAAAAAGAAAGCAAAACTAGAAGAAAGAAAGAAAGAAACAAAAATAAAATGTACAATACCGAACTGTTTTTTCATTATTAAAATTCTCTGTAAACTTCGCTGTATCCCAGCAATATAACATCTTTTCTCCTTTTAATATTAATGTGACCAATAAAACAATTTCTGTTTATTCATTTTTCCATTATTCTGTCCATTTTCTTCTATTGCACCAGTACAGAAGTTCAATGGACGAGACATTATTTCCCACAGAACTCAAATAAACTGAAATCGTGCCAGGACAAAAAGAGATTGAATAGACGATCGAATATTTGTGAAACAAAGTAATCAGATATCAATTTATCATTAATTGATCCCGGCCGGCCCTAAGGTTCTTGAAGCCCGGGGCAAGCAGAACAGCATTCTCCACAGTATGCAATTACTCATTCACCTATTTATGCTCTAGAGTGACCAAAAACAAAAAAATTGTACAGCAATGGTCTAACATTTTGCTTTGACGACTCACTTTCCATAAATAAAATTTTGGACGACACAGTACTTGAGTTATATTAAACAAATCAAAAATCTAATTAGAAATGTACATAAAAAGATATAATTCGATGAAATATTTAGTTGATTAGTGAGATTTCTCTTATTTTGACAACACGCATAGATATCATTGGCGACACTCTGAAGTGTATATAAAGTAATACGCAGTTTTGAATGCTCTGGTCTATGACAATAATTAAGAAAAAGGGAGACGTTTAGTACACAAAATCAGAGATGCTTTTACTCTGTTCAAGATGATTCTTTCCAAATTTTTCCAGTTTGACTTTGGAAAGTCCTATTGCCTCAGACACATGACGTGCAACCCCAGCTCTTGGCACCAAGGGCGATTGACAGTGTTGCTGGTACCTAGGGTTGGCCCTGGATTAAACTCAGAAAAGAAATAGTAAGTGCGTAGTCCAGCTGGCAGAACAATCTACCATGTTGTATGTTTTATCGACGTTTCGAAACAAGGAGTCTACTATGCTTGATATTTACTTCACCTTTAAATCATTACAGCACCGTGCCCTTGGGAAAAGCACAATCCATCTATTCTCCTTTTCCCAGCGATAGGTAAAAGAAGAAGAGAGGCTGGATTGGGAACCAGTGTAGGGGAAGGACAACTCTATTTCTGAACCATGGAATGGAGCCCCCTTAAGTCGATTGGATGCTAACTTTGAC
>OY735220.1:51529535-51629535 GCA_963457665.1 Thysanoteuthis rhombus
ACATACTTGATCATATATATATATATATATATATATGTATATATATATATATATATATATATGTATATATATATATATATATATATATATATATATATATATATATATATATATATATATGCGTAATTCATATATGTATATATATATATATATGTATGTGTATATATATATATACATATATATATATATATATATATGCATGTATATATATATATATATATATATATGTGTGTGTGTGTGTGTGTGTGTGTATTTTTGCAGGCATGTTTGTGAATATATAAACTCTTCCACAGGACTTTTATACACACACACACACACACACATATATATATATATATATATATATATATATATATATATATATATATATATATATATATATATATTGATAATGTTAGAGTACGTCATAGATGCGATCAAGTTTTGCTAAACAAAATATGTAGTTTATCAAGAATAAGATGATGAAATGTCTGGCAAGATATCAATTGTTTTTGTTTTTTTTTTCTTTCTGTTTTTTTACAAAAAGGGAAAAAACAACGAAAAGGCGAAAAAGTAAGAGAAAAAATACATATCCGTGATAGGGACAGAAAATGAACACTATTCACGCAGACACATATATGGTACATGTTTTACTTATCCCTTTTGATTAATCTACGAAAAGAAATTGAAAGATAAAATTTGGACAATGAAAACACTCAAATAAACACAAAAAATCAAATGAATAACTGTATGAATATGCAATAAAAACGTCAATATAAACATTCGAATGTTGATAATAATTCTATATCAAGGAAAACCTGTCCATATAGGCGGGCTGCTCTACAGTTTGAGCTACTTGATCCAGTGGCTGGAAAAGATCAAATGTTTCCATATGAATGAATTCCTTATTTCTACCCAATCGAACGACTGTGCCATATTCGATGTCATTTCCTATGTGTTCACATACACTTGCAGTATTAGTGGTGTTATACTTTGCATTTTAATCAAGTTTTGTCCAGTCATAAAGTCCAGCAAAACAAATGTTACGTGTATATTGAGTACACATCTTAGACAAAGGCACACGAATCAGAATCGAAAACACATAGTTGAAGAAAGTAGACCACCACATCTTCCCAAGACAACAAATCTCCATGAAACCCTCAGAATCGGGAGAAATCGGGCAACTGATCCCTCAAGGTTAGAAAGTTTTCGTTAGAGCATACTCAACCTTCAAGATCTATGGAATCTCATTATTCCTAAAAAATATGAGTATACAATCAATGTATTCTTGCGATGGTTAACTATAGAGCTAGAATATGGAAACTTACCAAAGGACTGAGACCCATACAACGTGCACAGGTGAAAAGATCACATAAAGAGACCATGGACAGTAAATCTGAGAAGAAGCAGGAGTAAGAGATATACAATCTATGAGGAAACTCAAATGGCAGTGGACTAGTCATGTTACAAGAATGTCAGACAACCGGTGAACGTATCGATTCAACGTATATTCCAAGATATCAGATGAAAAACTGTGACCGGCTTAGTATAAGATGGTGTGACGAACTACACAAGTTCAGAGAGTACTGGCTAACTCTTGGTCGAAAGAGTCCCCCTTAACCATCAGCTGGATTGGTTTTTTTGCTGTTTTTTCTCATTCAACTTACAGAAGAGTTCCATTATTTTCAATTCTATTAAACACATGCATTTACAAAAGGCTCATGAATTAAAGAGTTCAGGTTACATTCACTGTCATGACAAAAATCCAAGTTCATTAAAATCCACTGATTTCCCGAATGTGAACTTGCCCAAAGCGCAGCAGAATTCTCGATATTATTTGACGCAAATGATTGGCGAAAGATATGAAAGAGAAATCAAAAAGCAATCCACAAATGTTCAGAAATCTCCTTGCTCATTTAAAAACCAGATCAGATTTCGTGAAGGTTTCTTGTTGGAAGACGTATTGATAGCCCGACGATTTGATATTGCTGGCAAAAAGTCGGTTTTATTTTGAGACTCTGTTTACAAATTATCCTAGGAAGTAAAGCTTAGATGTCAGCTAAAGGGAAAAAAATCACAGAGATTTTGAAAAAACAATTGTACTTTCTCAGGTTGGAATTCTGAAAGTGGGCGCACGTCCCAGAAAGGCAACTAGACTATTCAGTGGGGTCATCTATTTGAAATTTGGATGTAAAAAATATTCCGTTGCTCAACTGATTAAATCATGATTACTCATAATTATCAACTACCATCTTACAATCGAATTCATAGTAAGTACTGCTTGACTCAGCCACTTTGTGAGGAATAAAAGTGATTGCATAATTGAATTATCCCAAAATTTTACACAAAGTACATGGACTCAAGAGCATAAAATTTCAAAAACTACCATTCTTTCACAAATAATTTGCCACGAGGTATATATTCGAAGTGTAACCTTTTCTTTTTAGTAAAGCGTCAAAAACCTATTTGAGCTGTTGCGAAGAGCACGAGGCAAAAAAGTTCAACTATCAATGCTCAAAGGCTACAATCATGTAAATCTACTCATAAATCTGTTTCAGTTCCGCCATAAAAATAACAATGAAGTATTTTTCTTTCTGATCTATAGTGACTAGAAAAAATTTTTAGTTTTGAAAATCTCCAGATGTATTTTTTTGAAACTGATCTGTCTCCCAAAATATCCTATGCAATACAGCTGTGTCTGTGATGACCCCTTGATGGTAAAGATCAACTTGAAGAATGGCCAAAAATTATGAACTTGTAATTTTTTTCTACGCTGTAAACGTACCTTCATCTTACAGTTCACCGCTTAGAAAATCTTAATTCGTTGCTGATCTGTTTAGACTTTTATTACGATGCCATACATTGAAATATAGAGCCTTGATTATAAAAGAGTATAGTTCAGAGGTTTCAAAACTGTTTGAAATCACAAAGCACCTCGTGTATAGAGATGTATCCCCGGTGACATAAGACAGAAAATACTTGAGAATTGCTTTTAAGATCATGTAATTAGCTTATGTAAATAAATCATTATTTATGTAATTAAAATTTTGAAAAGTCATGCATTTGTTCCTTTCTTTTGATAACCAAGTATCATAGTGAGATGAGCAAAGCTGTATTTCACCGCACAATTTCTCATCTTTAAAATCAAACTGGAGACAACCACCTTCATATTTTTGTTTCACATTGAGTTTTTTTTTCACCATAGCTAACATTAAAAGCTAATCTTTGAAGAGATTCTTCACAGCAAATAGAATTAGTATTCACCGAGATTTAGCACGTAACAGATGAGATTCATCTTTTACTTATATCCTAAAGTCAGTTAATTCCATGTTAGCAAATTTTGTTTTTTAATGAATTAGGATTGAGTGAAATAATTTTAAAAAATCAAATGTCCTGCTTTGCCTCTAGGAGCTAACTGCTGCGTTCCAAGGAGGCACAGGGTATACTTTGGGAAATCAAGAGTAGCTGTTTTCTTTTAACTTGAAGTTTATTTGAAGCCTAAAACCTTACATGTTGAAAACTTCTGCGACGGACTCGCCAAATATCTTCTCGATACAAACACAGGAAGTTGAAAGATGCGTTTGCTTCTTCCTGACAACCGCTGAACGGTAGGAGCTGGCACGATCCTTGCTCCAAAGGATCGTGCCAGACGTCGACATTAATCTTGGATAGACGAAACATTACTGTTTGCCAAAAGTTACAATGTTGAAATAATTATTTAAATTCTTCTCACATTTTAGCAAAAGTATTAAACAAACTATCTTTGCCCAATGATAGTTGTAAACACGGATGCATTTATGTTATGCCAAATCTGCACTAAGTGGCTGTTTTTAAGGCTTTTTTTTCTCTTTCTTTTCCTTTTGTAAATAAAGTTTGGTTACATACATGTTTTGCGTTAAAAGAAATTGAAATAAAAGTGAAGTTGAACGTTCAAGTCTTTTTACTGACAATCCCTAATGAAGTATTGATATCTTGATTTCTATTGCACGTATAAGGATATATCCCTAGTAATTCTTTTCGACGAATTGGCGCTCGCTCTATTTTCAGGTCCACGTGGGCGTCAGTGGAAATGTTGATGAAAGAAGGGAGATGTATAGAGAACATGCACGTCAAGTACGAATGTGGACACAGATATTGGATTGAAGAGAAAGACACAAACGAATACAAAGATTTGGAAAATGAGAGATACGTTTAATGCACGAATGAAAAATGTAAATGAAATACATAGAATGGAAACATTAATACATTCAATTGTATAAAGAATATAAGAGTTGAGGTTCGTTAGGTTTAGGTTATTCCTAGGCGTAAAAAACGAAACATAGGAAAGAATAATAATGTAAGGGACACGTGGCATAAAAGGTCTAATGTTGTTTCGTCTATCCATCGAATGGAGGCTAGTGACTCGTGCCTGTTATAAAGAGTGGTATAATTGATCCAGCTAAATTATAAAAAGATGGTTAGTCAGGTTAGGTGCAAGAAGGAGCTAAAGAGGCGAAATAATGGACGCAGCATTTGCATGGTATTTAATACATCGGTTACTGTCTGGAAATAAAAGGTGCCATAACTAGCTGGGGAGATATCCGTTGCAAATATTCTGATCTTCGAACGTACTAGACACGTTTCACCTTCGGAAGCCTTCAGCATGGTCCAAGGCTGGGGTGAATAAATTGGTTCAACACTTTCTCCATACTAAGCACCCAGGCATCGAAGCGTAAGTTTGAAAGACGTGAAGCTGTTTCGATCGTCTACCAAAACGAAGAACCACACTATGAAACATTCAATGACACAACAGCCTATGTGTCTTCTTCGGGTCAATGTCCTTGTTAATCTATACAATACTGACTGTTAAGTCCTGTTTATTTATTTATCATCTTTAAGTACGCAAAACGGACCCTCATGGCCAAAAGTATTAATTTATTCCTATAATATAATATATACACACACATATATATGTATACATAAATTTGCAACTCAATAATGATAGAGGGCGATCTGCTTTAGCACTAATCCCAGTCTACATCCTGATGTGATGACTATTAAATACTGATTATAGAATAGACCCACCAACTTATTTATTTGTTTATTCACTCACTTATGTGCAAATGCATGAAAATCTGGAACCATTCTGGTCATATTACATTGATCTATTTTTAATTTTCAAAGGGTCAAGCGGATCTCTAGGATTTACCAAGGTTACTGAAACATAGCTTCAGGCCAAGAGGCTGGTCGCATCTGATGACAAGCAAACAGACTGGCTTTCTAACTGTCAATTTATATTGGACGCCATTGAATACATATATATATATATATATATATATATATATATATATATATATATATATATATGTGTGTGTGTGTGTGTGTGTGTGTATTGGTAGAAAAAATGTGATTAAATTTATTTTTCTTTGCATCGAACTTAAATAGTAGTCTGAGAATTCGCTACTTGACAATTTCGTTTGATGTCTGCGCCATTGTAGAGAAGTTTAAAGGCTGTTTGTCTGATAGATATCTGCTTTCTCAGTCAAGTAAATGTATCAAACATGTTTTAAAAAGCGGGGAGCATGGAAATCCACGTCTTTACAACTTTATATCAAAGCAAATTTTTCAATATAAAAAAGTTTTCGAAAATCTATTGAATGTTGACGTAAATAATCATATATATATATATATATATATATATATATATATATATATATATATATATATATATATATGCGTGTATGTGTGTGCATGTAACATAAAAAAAGCACCTGGAACATTTCAAAATGAATCGACAGAATTTAAACAAAAGACTTTGTTTTTTTTTTTGTACAAAACTTTCCCATATTCAATTTTGTTTCAGTATTTCTTAATTTATGTATCTAGTGATTCAAATAGTCAAGTTTGTACATATTGAGAGTAATACACGCACAGGCACTCGATCCCCCCAACACACACATGCACATACATTCTCTTTCTCATACACGCACGCACACGCACATGCACACACACACACACATACACACACTCTCACTCATACGTACACAAATAATATATCCCTCTCTCACACAAACAACACAAACATACCTTCTCTTTTGTACGTACTAGCAAGAGAGAAAGAAGAAGGGAGAGAGAGGGGCAGAAAGAGAGATAGATTTATTTTGGGTTGGGACAAAAAGAATGAAGTATCAAGTGGTTATATCAAAAAAATGCATTCATGTTAACTTTGGAGTGCATGATATATGTATACAATATCAAGAGAACTTTCGATTTGATTGTAAAACTGCTTATTTTAATGGAATCAAGACTTAAGAAATAAAAATGCCAGAATCTATTGAAGAATCTACAATCTCTAGTGAAATAAATGTTTAAACCCATACAGTATGGACAAATGATTGTTTAATTACGAAGTTGTTACATATCCAACCTATGAAAAAAATCTTAAATTTGATTTTGTTATTACCTTTGTTTATTTAATGTTTATGAAGTTCTGAAAACATTCAGCCAATGATTCAAGTTTAGCAATTGTTGATGAGGTAAAATATCTAACAAATTCGTATTGTATCATATTTTAATAGATTTTGTAAAACCAATTCGTATTTTCATGTTTTTAAGAGTTATGACGCACGAGGTGACGTGATCCAATGCAGAGTGAGGATCCATCCTTTTCCATTCGATTATTTCTGGGGTGCCTGTCGTCAATTTGATCCGATTAACATTTTTGATAAGTTGTTTACACAGCGTAACCCCAATCATAGATCATGCTTTCAAATAAAGTCATCAATGTTTTGTCGTATCACTACATAATATGGATTATGAGAATTACACATGTTTTGGATCCGGAACACAAAGATCTGAAACTATCATCCCCGTGATAAATTTCAAGGACTCACTCGTCATGTTTGATACTCTATGAAGATTTTATGGATCCATAAATACAGAAAAAAAGTAACAGCAAATAAAAACAAATCAAAAGCGGAAAAGCTCAGAAATATCTTGAAAATCGTTTTGCAAAACAAATCGAACATTTTCCAACCAAAACAAACCTCTTCAACTGGACCATTGCCTCAAGGTCACATTTTCACACAGAGCTAGCATAACATTATCGCTCATGAAATAGAAATAATGATTCATTCAGGAAGGAAAAACGAACAAACACTTCGACTCCAGAGGGTGGTTCTAAGCCAAAATGGTCTTCGAAAAACAAGTAGGTTGAAAACTATTTATATCCATTTTTCAAAATATCAAACGCGCACGGATACCCACGCATACACATATGTAAACATATACAAACACACAAACAAACACGTATAGCAACACACATAAACACGCACACACATATACGAACACATGCACATATATCTATACATACAAACGCAGGATAATTGGATAATTGAATATCATAATGATGATTAAATGATTGGGTCATATATATATATATATATATATATATATATATATACATATACTCAAATTTATTCAAACCCCATTGCGGAATTATATATATATATATATATATATATATATATATATATATATATATATATATGTCGGTATGTTCGTGTGAGTGTATGAGAGAGAGATAGAGTTGATGACAGATAAAGAGTGAGCAAGAGAGTGATAGAGTCAGTGGCGGATAAAGAGTATGTGTGAGATATGTAAGTGTAGACATAAATATGCATGTGTAGAAATACATTTTCATTCTACATTCATCCAAGCAAAAACAGGCAGAGTAACACCTTTAATCTAATAAAAATAATAAATCTTAAAATTTTGATTACCAGGACAAATTATCTGTGAAGAGGAAATTATTAATTTCAAAAAGTTCATTTTTATAATAGAGAGGAATAATATGAAGGTCTTTTTAGGCAGAGTCAAAGTGAATACATTTTTTGGTTGTTGCTGTTGAAATTTTCTCGTTTACCGGTCACTTGCCTACCCGGGGTAGACGGCTCATAAAAGTGAAAGATGTGAAAGAGTTTGTAGCCTGCAGTCATTACCTCTGATGCTATGCAGTCGACCCGGGGTACCGATTGGGGTGAGTTCATATGTATAAAAGCACTGAGTCGACGCTTGCAGCTTCTGTAATAACATTTTATTCGAAATCAATTCAAATTTTTTTTGGCTGGTTTATGTCTGACCAAGTAAAAAGTTTCCTTGTGTTTGCGATGCCTATCGATTCTATCATACGCACACACGTATGCACCCCCACATACACATGCACATATATACACATACGTACACACCCCCTTAAAAAATCGCCCTCTCTCTTACTCTTCCACACTCTTTCTCTCACTCATATACAAACACACGGATACATACACACACACGCTGTCTCTCTTCCTACCCACACCCATGTACACAGAGGCTCACCGTCACGCACACACGTACTTTCATACATATGCATGCACACACAATCTATCTCAACTTCTCTTGCGTACACACTGAAGCGCGCACAAGCTTGATCACACACCCACTCATTTACACATATTCTTTCTAGGTCTATCTCATTCTCAACACAACACGCAAAAAACATCTTTTGTACACACTGAGGCGCCCAAAAACTCTCTCTCTCACACACACATACTTATTCATACATACTCTCTCTGAGTCTATCTCAAACATCAAGCACGTACACACAAAAAACAACAACACACATACACAAGCACATTCTCTCTCCACTGTTCGTATACGGCATATGCGTACACATATAGATCTATAAGAAGAATTTATGTTAATCTACTTCCGTTACTAACAAATGTTCGTGCCATTCAATATTCTCGGATGGAATCTGACCAGAGGCGAGCTTTTAAAGCTTTCAACGTTGTTTTCAAATAACTTCTACATTCGCACTTTGTTCTCTTGGTTGAGTTCGCTCGTTTAATCGACCGATCTAGAGGGTTGCTTCTGTTTGATCTTTTACAGGGTTCGCGGGGAGTCAGACACTACAGATAGATGATCTTCAACTATAGTCACCTGTTTTTAAGACCAGATGATGATGATGATAATAATAACAATGTCAATAATAATGATCATGATGGTATCGATGATAATGATGATAGTGAACTCAATAATTATAATAATAATAATGTTAAAATGAGGATGATGTAATAATAATAAAATGCCATGTTTATTTCTTTATTTATTTTATTTATTTATTACTGTCACGCTAAGGGACGCCACTCACCTATAATCGTTAAGTAGGTTACAACATGATAGAATAAGAAAATGAGTATGTTCTTTTCTAATGAATATTAAAACGCTGAATCTAATGTATTATAAAAAGATAAATAAATGTAATATAACAAAAAACAAAGGATGATGAAAATTCGTTTGTGGTCATCAAAAATCTACTCTACAAGCTCAGTACAATGCAAATTGCTATCATCTATATCTATAAAATGCAATATGTATAGAAGGCTAATCTCCAACCTTGCTGCATTGCAAATCTCTAAAAACCAAGTCTATAAAATGCAATGTGCATAGAAGGCTATTCTCCAAGTGTAAACTTCTATTATCCACGTATATAAAATACTGTATATGTATATAAGGCTACTCTCAAAGCTCACTGCAAATGCAAAACTCTATTATCCACACATATAAAACCCAATGTGTATAGAGGGCTATTCCCCAAGCTGACTGCAACGCAAATCTTTATTATCCATGAATATAAAATGTAATGTGTATAGAATGCTATTCCCCAAACTGACTGCAATGCAAATCTCTATTGTCTCCGTATATTGAACTCATTGTGCCGAGAAGGTTTTTCTTCAAGCTCACTGCATCGCAAATCTTAATCATTCACTTAAATAAAATGCAGTGTGTAGACTCACTGCAATGCAAATCTCTATTATTCATGTATATAAATGCAATGTGTATATCCATATATTTTGTATATGCCGACTGTATTGATAATCCAGTGATGATTATGATAATGATACTAAATATCTATATCATTTTGTTACCTGCGTTCTGGTCATGCGTTTCCAGTTATAGCATAAAGATAGACTGTTTAATGAGAAGGTGAGCTGAGCTTAGTAAAACTTTATCCATTTGCACACCTTCTTATTCACACCTCCATTGGTGTGTCTTGTACGCGCAGCACATCAATTCAGCTATGAATAGAATAGGATCATATTAACCACAGGCACCCCTAACTTTATTACATTTAAACGGACGAATACTCATTCCACACAGGATGACGTCATCTTACACGTAAGCAGCCTTGAGAAAGTGAAAAAAAAATACTATTCAGAATTACAAAGATCTAAAAAAATGCAAATTCTCTAAAATATCTCGATTTTTCTATAAACATTGTTTTTTTGAATTTTGTGAAGTTGGGTAACATATAAACCATTCCTTGTTTTTTAAACAATTTTTGGTGAGGTGAAATATGTAATTTTGCATTTCATCTTATCGTAATTAAGTCCATTAAATTCCCAAACACTCAATCACACAAATAAACACATAAACAAATACACAAAGACACGCACATATAAAAAAGGATACAGCCTTTGCCATCTTTGATGGCTCCGGTGGTTCAATAGAGGTGCACATCGGTCTTATTTATGAATAAAGGTATTAGTTTACGACAAAAATACAAAGAACCGAATAGAAATTAAGCGAACCTTTTAAGCGAGTGATTGCGGTCAAAACAAGAGATAATATCCACCCTTCTCTGAACTTAATTAGAAAGTGTACTGCACAAACAAATCAGCAGAGTATTATATCTTAGAAAGCAATTACCCGCAAAGAATTACCTCCTTATTTTAGATAGAAGAATAAAAAACACGACGACAATGCAATCAGCTGTGAAAAGCGGAATCAACTTTATAAAATATCAAAATGGCACTTCACAAAGGATCAACATCTAGAAAGGGGGACCCAAATACTGTTCCAAAAAAGTGTGTATCTTTGTGTGTGTGTATATATATATATATATATATATATATATATATATATATGTATACATATATATATATATATATATATATATATACACATATGTGTGTGTGTATGTATGTATGTGTGTGTGTGTGTGTGTGTGTGTGTGTGTGTGTGTTTCAATAGTGATTTCATGAAATCTTGGGGACTTTCCGGGTCCCTTCAACATTTCAGGATATCCTAGGTATCTTTAGTTTCTCAATCAGTGTAGCGATGTTTAATAAGTTTGTGATGGGGACCATAATACAGTAATGAGTTCGATCCAGGCGTTTCCGCCACTCTGGCTGCGTATCAAACTCAGCTGTACACTCAATGCAAATACTGAAGCAAAAAAAAAAAAAACTTCATGTTTATCAGGTTTAGGTTGGTTTGACACGAGGCAACAGTAGTGGTGCACCCGGTAAGGACCAAGCTCTTTACAATAGTAATGGTCAGCTTTGCAAATTTGTTAACCACTACCGCAAAGATTGTGAAATCAGCAATCCCACAATCATGTTGTAATATATATATATATATATATATATATATATATATATATATATATATATATATATATATATATATATATATATATATGCCTTTTCATGAGACTTATAATCAGAGATTATCCTTTTGTTCTCTGTGGCGGAAAAGAAAGAATAATGGATACAATTAACGGAGGACTTGTTTTTATTTTTTTTTATTTTTGTATCAAAGTTAAAAGAAAACCTAACAATTATGTGCCCATCAGGAAATTGTCGTTCACAAATAGAGTTATTTTGCAAGGGACTAGGGAGATGAACCGATACACCTCCCTCTCTAATTGGCATCGTTTAGACATCAAAGGTTTTCGAAAGACAAAGAATGAAAGCGGGGAGAAAAATCGAGTCTTTTTGTCATCATTGGGTCGATAAGTGCTTACTTCTAAGATTCAAAACGCACAAAGTCTACTCAGAAACACGCTTTAGAGAATCTATCTATTTATCAAATTTCTCCCTGTCCCTCTGTCTGTTTATCCGTCCGTCTGTCTGTCAGTCTGTCTGTCTCTCTACATATATACGTGATGGTTTGGCCCCGTGAAAAAATGGGACATCATCACTGGTTCAACGCACTTACTTCTGAGATTCAAAACGCACGAACCTAACCTTAACCCTCAGAAACACCATAACCCTAACCCTCAGAAACACGCTTTAGAAAAGCTATCTATTTATCAAATTACTCCCATCTCTCTCACTCCCTCTCTCTCTCAATACATATATATATATATATATATATATATATATATATATATATATATATATATATATATATATATATATAAATTCTTTATGATAAAAAGACCATAAACTATTGGGGCTGTGAGCAGAAAAGGCCCACTGCTGGCCTATCCTTTAAACCTAAGTTTTATATCCTATGGTCCCCTAAAATGGTGCAAATAGAAGCAAGGTCCCAAGGTCGTACGTTTGACAGGAATGTCTTTCTCCCAGCAGATGTTTATGCTGGCTATAGTAGTTATATATATATGTTTTACCTCATTTACCTTCAGTAACAGAGAGAGAGAGAGTAGATGGGATCTTGTATTCGTGCCTGCTCATGAGTGTATTCCGCTTGAGATGTGAAGTTTTTTTTGGAAAAAAAATTATTGTGAAATTCAGACCGGCACAAAGTAAGGGTGTAGTTTAGCAAAATACTCACATCGTAGATCATTCTCCGAGTAAAAACTTGAAGAGTTCAGGATTTTTCAAAAACCAACTTGTTAAAGCATGCTAATGATTCCATCTGTGCAATTCATAAGGATACGTTCTGTGGTTTATGAATTACACCGTCGAATACAAACAGAAAGACAGACAGACAGACAGACAGACAGTTGGTGAATGATGATTGAAAATAACAAATGCTCTTCACCCAAACATATCTTTATTCTCATTTATTTCTCTTTCATCCAGGGTTTCACGTTATTTTCACCTTGATGGCCTCCAGTTAAATTTAAAATCTGCACATCAGGTAACGGTGAGAGAGAGAGAGAGAGTGTGTTGTGTGTGTGTGTGTGTGTGTGTGTGTGTGGTATGTGTGTGTGTGTGTGTGTGTGGTATGAGTGTGTATACGTGCACGCACATGAGTCTGTGCTTCCTTAAAAAAATGAAAATCTCTCTGTGGAACAAAATATAGTGAAATGAACAGGAAATATAATTTAAACACTACATAGAAAGATTTAATTAAAATACATTTAGGAATTACTAACTTTGTTTTTGATACACTTGCTGTTTTTTTCTTTACATTCTTGAATTCGAAAATTGAAAAAAGAAATTACAAACTAAAATAAAATAAAAAGAGAAGTCGACTATGGGAAGGCAAAAATTAGCTGTAAAATTCTTCACGTATACGTGTGACTGGCTTCCGCACAACTTTCTTCTTTTCTACGTAATCCTTTCTTTGTTTCTTCTCGTGTGTATGTGTGTGTGTGTGTGTGTGTGCGTCTCTCTCTCTCTCTCTCTCTCTCTCTCTCTCTCTCTCTCTCTCTCTCTCTCTGTCTTTTTATCTCTCTCTCTCTGTTATTCACTCTCTTTTTCTTTGAGTAAAACGAAGAGTAGCCATTTTCCGGCTAAATTTAAGTGATTTATTTTTCAACTTAGCCGAAAAAAACTGCAATAGCTGAAAATCTGTCCATTTAAGTGAAAATGAATGTGAAGTGTAATATACATGAATGTACAATTTATGAATAATTTGTTTCGGAGTCTTCATATATATATATATATATATATATATATATATATATATATATATATACATACACATGTATATATTGTCTAGAAAATGGGCTTTAAATGAGTATATATATTTGAATTTTAAACTTAGCTGAAAATGGAAAAAATAGCCAATTTTAGACATTTCTAGGAATATTTTCAGCTATGAATAGCGAACCATTCTTGGCAATACCACAAAAAGAGCTCTAATCGTTTTTTTCTCCTTTTTCCTCGCCTTAATTACGTTTGTGTGATGTGTATGCATCAAGATTTTTATGTGTGTATGTGAGCGTTCAGATTAAAACTCAAGATCTCTTAAGGAAGAAAGTCTCGCATAAAAGTGACAATAATTATTTCTAATATCATTTATAGATTTGAACTATTTGTTCAGAACTTTATTTTTTTCGTAAATTTTGTTCTTAGAAATTTATCTTTAAGATGTTGCCAAGGTGAGATAGTTCGATTCGATTTAGTTTTGTCATGCTTTGCGTTTAAAAGATCCAGGAATAGAGTCTCTGGAGAAACAGGGTATCGAATCTAAATAAGAACCTCAACAAGAATACATTTTCACCAAATGATTATGCGTAACATACTTAAATAAAACTAACTATCAGATAATCAAGCTGACTTGTATTTTTTTAAATTCTCAAATCAATGATTACCAGAGTGTGCATCACCGAAGACTTGGGAGTATGGGGAATTTTGAAGGATTGTTTGAAGCCAAGGAGGTGCTTGGGGCGTCGGAAGACAAGCCGTGTTGAGGTGACAAGGGCAGAGAATACAAATACCTCTCGTATCAATTAATCAAGTACTTTTAGAATCATTTGTATGGAAATATTTTTAAAATCAATGCTTCATTTTCTTTAGATATTCGAATATCATTTTCCAATGTATCATTTTTGAACGTCAGTGTGTGGTTCCTAATTCCTCGTCCTTGTGCTGTGTGCTAATCAGACAAACATTGAGTACCCATTTTAAAGTATTTGATACCTACGAGCACTCTACCACTGGGCTACAGTGATCAGTAAGGGGAAGATCAAGTTGTTTGATTTCAGAAGACACAGGTCATAATCGTTCATGGTAAGATAACAATTATTCGTTTAAGAGCTTCAGATAACACGGATAACGCAGTTTAGGATATTAGTCTGAATAGATGATTGAATAACAGTTATACTCCTTTGTAAAACTTGAGATAACGTTCATTTGTTAACATACAGGGTCTGTCCAGAAAGTATCAGGCCAGTTGATATCAACGTCAAAAAAAAAAAAAAAAAAAATGTCTGGCTGAGTTAAGTCCGATTCAAGTTACTTTCCTTAGGGCATTTCACACTTATCCCTTTCCACTCTTCAAAATAGTCAGCAACCTCTTTGACCGCTCCTTGCTGCTTCATTCTTCATATTGTCCACGGTTTGAAATGATTTATATTTCAACGACGATTTCAGTTTCAGAAATGCCGGAAGTCATAGAGACACAAATCTTAACCGTCGGAGGGAATGACAAACCTAGAGATTTTTTGCCAAGAAGTAAAAACATGCACGAAGCGTGAAAAATTAGCGAATGCAGTTTTTTTATGAATGCGATGGTTGTGCAGTACACGGACGGCTCACGGTTCTCTGAGTACTTGCACGGAGGAGGTATTTGTTTGCGAATGTGCATTATAATCCCGATGGATCGGCTGTCAAATTACATCAAGACCGCTCGATGGTTCGATACATTTTAGACAGACTTCGCACATGTATTTCGTGGCCGTGCAATCTATGTAGAATACGCTTTTAACATTGCAGACACAAAGCTGTGGAGAGGGGGGGGCATTTGAAATCACCCACAAGTCCCCAAATCAAGCATCCCCATAAAAAGCAGTATGAATAGATATCTACTCACACCTACTGCATTTTTGCTAACATTATACAATAACAAATTTCACTAGAAAGAGCCCCCCCCCACCATGGAATCAAGTGCCCTGGTCCCCTATCCAGATACTCACATGTTAATCAAGTTGAAAATCACCGAAATAACTTCTCAATGATTTTTTTTTAATGTCTCAAATGGTGGTAACCCTTAGTCACCCCCTAATTTCCATGTCATTACTTTGTTCAAACCTCTTTTGTATTCTTGATGATCAAAATCGTGCCAACCCATTTGTTTTTAGTTGCTCTAGAGTTTTCCCTGCACTGTGCCTGAACACGTCCATTTGTACCTCAGACATGTCAGATTCTGGCATCTGTAGTAAGCATTAAAAACAGACGAGACAACGGATGCACACCCCACCAATCCAAAAGCTTGGACAGGCAATACATCATCATCATTCCATTAACGTCCGTTGTTAGACGTACACCTTCGCTGTAATTCACTAGACTTCTCCATGGAGGGCGTCGTGGTGTCGATATATTCTGAACTTGTCTAAATCGTCACGTCATTTTATTTCTGGCCACAATTTCGTATGGGATCTCTGGTGGCCCGAGTAGTGAGTCTTGATATTTAGTGATTGACCGAAATTCTTGCTACATTTCCTGCTCTCTACCATTTAAGCTTCTCAGTTTTTATCGATATATCCAACCTAATTTTTGTTAGTTTGTTTGTTTGTTTGTTTGTTTTTTTTATCCTTGACCTGTTTGTTCTCTAAGGGTAAAGGAGCCAACAGATGTTCATCAAACACACCTACAAACTCGGAGAGACAATATACGGCTGATTAAAACCGATTGTGTGATTGCTCCTGGCCATAAACCTACTACATGTCTAAAAACGTAAAGTTTTTGCACATCTTCTATAGTTCTATTGTCCAATAGGTACAGCATCTCATGTATAAAGGATCTATTCATCGCAAGCGCTTTCTATCGGATTGATTCCTACTTAATCTAGTTTGTTCGGGTTCCTCTCGACATAGTTATCCTATGTTATATAGACTTATAATCTACTCTCAGGAGATACTAATCCCTTAATGGAGAAATCGCTACCACACTTATTACAGAGAGAGTTTCTTGTAAGGAAAGAGTAGCCATATATGATGGAATGTAAGTTCCCTTTCCCACCTTTCAACAAGGAATATTAGGGTGGAAACTCATTTTCTTTATTACTTTCATCGACCGGATCTATTTAAAAACTACCTCTCAAGTTTTGCCCATGAGGTGCTAGAGAATAAAGATAACGTTTATATTTTTGATTCATTTATTCTTGGGAAAGTGGGTCTCTATGCCAATGAACATGGAATATACGAGTATTCGAGAAGAAAAGTTAGTCACAACCACGGAGCGATAAATGACAATCTAGTCGATCAGAACATGGATGTTGTTTGTACATTAATAAATCTCACACTATTATGGCCCTATGACTGACGAATGTTTATATTGGAATAATTGTTTTAGAAGCTTTTTCGTCGCTTTTACTTTGGAATAAGATCGTCCAAAATAGGACCAGACGAAATATGAGCTCTATCTGCATCCGTGAGAGAAAATCTAAACTTGCAGTAGAGAAAACTGAGCCGTGAACTGTTAGGCTACCCACACTTCTCATACATCAGTGATTTGCAAGAAAGTGAAGACGTCCAATGAAGCGATCGAATTTTGATGATACTTCAGCTGTTTAAAGTGTCCACAAATAAAAAAAACAAAAAAACTTCAAGTACTGAAAGAAAAAATTGAAAAAAAAGAAAGTGATTTACTGGCAGACTGACAAGTTTATTTATCTCCTATCCTAAGAAAACGATTCTACTTGATGACTTCGTCCGGGACAAAATCGTCTGAATAAAATAAAATAGACCCGCAGGTTGTCTAATGATGAGAGAGAGAGAGAGAGACAGACAGGGAGAGACAGAGACAGAGACAGAGACAGAGAGAGAGGGAAGAGGGGGAGAGAGAGAGAATGGACAATACAAAAATATGACTTACTTTTAAATGTTTTGGTCCCTTGATCTGACCGATATCTATCCTGGATAAGTTTAGAGATGGATAGACAAAGCGAGACAAATTGTTTTTAGCATACACTTATTCATAATATTTGTATAAAGATATTCTTATCTCGCATTGTTGAATCACCATAGCCCGTGTGTGTACCATAATTGATTATCTAAAATTTGATCTGAAATGATCTTGATGGAAAAGATTATTTTTCTAAGATTATCTAAAAATAAAAAATCCTTCTATCTGAAATGATTAAAAAAAAATACCATCAAGAATTTTTGGTCAAAAGTGACCGCAGAAACCCCCAAATGCATTTTCTGGAAAAGCAACAAAACGTTTTCAGATGGTGTCTAGTGGTAAACTCATGCAAATCTCCATTGCAGTAGGCCCAAATATGTGAAATGGGGTGGCAGGAAACACATCCACTGGTGAGCAAAGGGAGAAGTATACTATTGTCACTTTTGTGTTCTTTTCGCTATTCCGAACCGATATATATATATATATATATATATATATATATATATATATATATATATATATATATATATATATATATATATATATATATATATATATATATATATATATATATATATATATATATATATATATATACATATTCATAATTAAGAAACACTACTGTGACCAAATTATCTTACGTAGCTTACTGATGGCAAACACAGGGTCTACTACTGCAGATTTGAAGTAGGATTTAAACCTGAAGTGTTGAGGAAATTGGAAGCAGATATCGACGAAGTGAGGTCGAAAAGATGAACTAAATTTCACAGCACTAATGAAGAAAATGTCACTCAGAAATCGTATATCACTCCTAGAAACATATTACCGATGAATTGGAAAAGCATAAGATAAGGCGAAAATTACTTGAAAATATCAATTTAATTTTCCATTTCAATTGGTATTTGAATTGGTATTGATATGTCAGTCAAATAGAAGGTTACTGCAGGTAAAATGCTACCCTCACTTTTCGTAGCTAAAAATCAGTTATACATCTCAGCATCTTATTGTTTCAAAAACAGATAAAAATAAAAACTAAAAACCAAAAGATAAACATTATAACTGACATGGTTCCTGCTTTTGCTGTATAACAGTTGGTTGGAATTCAATCACACACACACACACACACACACGTATATATATATATATATATATATATATATATATATATATATATATATATATATATGTATATATATTATTTAATCTTTAGCCGAAATGAAAATACTTCCAGAGGATCATCTTCATACATAGTGGTAATGGTTAAAATCATTAGTTTTCAAAATCATTTAAATCTAATCAGATAATACAAAATTACGTGACTTAAATGAGAATGGGTTTTTGGTTTCATAATTACAAGAACAAAACGTATTGCTAGTTGCTGGGGAATGCAATCGGCACGAAATGTTGACATTCAGCGTGTACACATTTTGGTAAATTTTACTACGATATAATGATATATCATACATTACACAAACACACACATACACACACGCCCGCGCACATACACACACACACACACACACACATATATATATATATATATATATATATATATATATATATATATATATATATATGTGTGTGTGTGTGTGTGTGTCTGTGTGTGTGTATTTGTGTGTGTGTGTGTGTGTGTGCATTATGTGTATAATTCAAGACAGGGTCCATTTTCTGCCTCTACCTATCGTCTACCTTACTGATCTTTTACCTTCAGCACTCTTCCCAGTGATTTATCATTCTTATCCTGGCTCATTTTTGTGCATCCATTTTTAACTGTTCTCTCACATTTCTGTAACAAGTACAGAAGCTGTCAGTTGGCCGCAAAGATGTTTATAAACAATGAGAAATATTTTACGTTTGGAAAAATTTAATTTGTCTGTGCCATAAGATAACATCTATGGCCTAATTTAATTTTCTCTCCGACGTTTTGCAGGGTGTTTTTTTTATTGATTTATCTATAATAATTGTTATCTCTGAATTTTTATAGTTTCTTTCATACAAAAATAAAAATAAGAGATTTAACACTGTACGAATCAACAATAAAACCACGAACCCTCAAGTTATTTGAAATTCTGTGTGTTTGAGCGCACGTACGTATGTAAGTGTGTGTATATAATTGCGTATAGCTGTAAAAGTGAAGACGCTACTCATCTATACATCTGATATTTTATTTTAAAATAATAAAAGTGCATTGCCATGAAAAAAGAAAAAAAAATCCCATGATCTCCGACAATAAAATTGTTTCAGTAAACATTTTCGAAAACGAAGAAAAAAAAAATCTCGAAGTCTCTGTCTAGAGACAATTAAGCTTGAAAACATTTTAGTTTTTTGATTAATGCAAATTTTGACTTCGCCATGAGAAAACAAGACACATTTCTCTTTTTTCTCTTGGCATCTGTTCGTGATTTTCATGATAGATTGTAAAACAGAAGAAGAAATGATTGGAAAAAATGTTTTCGGAATTTAGGAGTGAATTTAGCGTTAGGAAATTTTACTAGACGTTCAGAATTTTATGATTATATTATTTCACACTAATAGAAGTAGAAAACACACACACACACGCAAACTCACCAAACACACAAACACACACACACACACACACACACACACACACATATATATATATATATATATATATATATATATATATATGATGAGTATTTATATATATGTATGGTCTGGGAAATGCTGTTGTTTCAAGAACTGAAGATCTTACCACGGAAATTCTTAATCTATCTCTTTATTCACAGAATTTATTGTGTATGATGGAAGTCAGTTTTCAACTGATTTTTTAAAAATATCTGGATGTTAAGGAGGGTTTATGTGTTTTACACATAGAACTCAAAATACTGCAATTGGAATTTTCTGTTCGGCATCATCAGTTATTTAAGATGGATCGGTTGCAGGGATATATATATATATATATATATATATATATATATATATATATATATATATGTATATATATATATATATATATATATATATCATCAGTTGTTATCGTCTGTCGATGGACGTACACTTTTTTTCAGGAATCGCCGAACCTCACTATCATGGGTGTCACAGAGACAATACTTTCCGGACTTGTCTGTTTTGCCTCTCCATCTTGCCTCGGTTACGCATGGGATTCACGGGGATCCACCATTCTTACAACTTGACCAACCCATTGCAATTTGATCTTCATAATGGATCCTAATACTTGGACACCTGGTTTTTTCCTTGATATATTTTGTGCCAAGGTGACATTGAATGCAGTGGAAAAATATCAGATCCCACATGCTGGGACAAAATGAAAAAAGTTTGCCGGTAAGACATAGCTGGAATTAACATAATCATGCTCGTCGTGGAAGATGATATGGACCTTAGTCAATCACTTATGATAACTGATGACGATGTAGATGATCGTATGTATATGTGTCTGGTTATTTCCTATAGTTTGCGGGGGAGAGGATTATGCCTTCCTTAAGGGATTTACTGCGAAGTGAACGCAAAGCAAGCTCAACAACTAATAACAAAAAAATCCCATTAGTTTTGAAAAGAATGGTATACAACTGATGTTCCTTCTTAATAGTCATCTACAAAAACAGAAACATGGAAACTAACAAAGGATTGACTAAGAACTGTGCAACGTGCGCAAGAAAGTAACATCCTTTACAAGGAGAGATCACAAGATGGCACAGTCAGTAAAGTAAAGAGAAAAACGGTAGTGCGAGATATCATAGAATTCATTAGCAAACTCAAATGGCAATGAGCAGGTTATGTTGCAAGGATGTCAGACCATCGTTCGACATCACGACTCACAGCGTGGATCCCAAGGAATCATATGCCAAAGTTTGGACGTTAAAAACAAGATGGTGTGACTATTTAGACAAGTTCAGGAGGAATTGGTGTTCGGTACCCCCACAGTCGAGACGACCACTGGATCCTTGGGAATGTGCATGTCTAATGACAGACATTTAAATGTTGTTGCTACTGCTATTGCAGATGGTGATGATGATGATGATACTTGCCATCAGTCCAGTCCAGAGATTGAACTTGGTTCAACGATTCCATTTTTCATGCAGTTAACCGTTGGGGCATCTACAAGCCCCCAATTAACCTATGGGCCCTCCACACCCAATACATCAAAAAGTTACGGACTTATTTTCTAAGTAATATACAATACGTCCTGACTGAAATATCTACCTATGCAATCACGTGATGCAGTTATTGAGTTATTGATAGGAATGCATATATGTATGGATTGTATCGTGCATTTGCTTGACATAGAACGTTTATATTTACACATTAAGTCGTTGTGCGGGGAGGAAAGACCTAGATCGATATTTCTTACTTATGTATCGATGTGAAATCTCCATGACAGACGTAGATATCGTAGATATACTTTATTTTCGCTTGTTCTATCTATATATCTAAGTCGGTTTTATTGAATCGGGGAAAAGCTCAATAAAAAAATACCCAAAGTAGACGTATTCAGTTCGGCTGAATTTTGATCTATTCTTGTCTTGTATATTCATGTTATTTCAAATCACGAGTGCAATATGAAGACCTTTGATTTATAACAGTTGGGCAATGCCTATTCCAACAGTGCATGTTTGGAACTGGACTTTATGCTGTGTGGAATCATCATCATCATCATCAGTCTTTTAACATCCGTCGTTTGACATAGACCTTCCCCAAGATTTGCTTCTCTATCATGGGCTCAGCAGAGTCATTACTTCCTGAACTTGTCTAACTCGTCTCTCCATCTAATATTCTGCTGGCCTCGGTTGCGCATGTGATCTTGGCGGATCCATGTCGTGAGTTGTGATGTCCATCGGTTATCCGCCATTCTTACAACATGGCCAGCCCATCGCCATTTGAGATTTCTAATGGATTCCATGATGTGTGGAGTAGCCTACCATAATTGTCATATAAAGTATTTTCTACGGAATTACTCGTAGGATGTCGGTCACTTCACCTCAGTGTGACAAATATACATATGTCATACACCAAGTTGAACTAATATTGGTGTAGATAATGTTTATCTGACAATATGAGAAGTTGACAGAAATATTGGAAGTTTTGTTTCAATAAAAAAAAAATTCAAATCATTTCCCAACAAAATGTCCAACATTGTCATTCATTTCTCATTTGAATCTAAATAATTGTTAATTTTTATTTGATTTCTGGTGAACTACAGATCCATAAATCTTTGAATTTGACACTACGATCCGTTTTACGCTGACTAATATATCTGGCGAATGTCGATTTCGTACAATGTCGACTACATACACATACACAGGCAGGGATTTCTCCAATCGTAGTTAGATCACAGTTACCAGAAGTAAAAATATAGACAAGACAGAAAATAATGAAATTTAAATAACAATCAAATATAATCAGTATTGAACGTTCAAAATACTGTAGGATAAAGTTGTAAGTTCATTCACATTATCAAATCAAAAATAAGAAACATTATTTTGTATAACAAAATAAACTACGAAAATCGAAAGAGACAAAACAAATATAAAAATATAATTTGATAATTTCTGAAATGCAATAGCGAGTTGAGTCTTACTGAAGAGATAAAAAATGTTTTTTTATGGGTATATTTTTTCCAGATATATGAATTATGAATATAACAGTGTATATCATTAGATTGGACAGTTTATGTCCGACATAATGTGATAATTGTAGAGTCATTAGGTTGAGGAACATATTCCGTCCGGTACTTGAATCAACCAAGTAGCGTATCGAGCAGCCGACCTCGTTAATGAATAAAGAAATGAGTGCCACGCAGGACATGAAGCTGGGGCCACCAGGAACGAGTCTTACAGCGATTCAGCCCTATCGACTGAGCTAACAGCACTCTTGGTAAGCAAGACTTTGAAATAGAAATTTCAAAATTCGAGAGGGATGGTTTGAATGCGTTATATTGCACTCCCACCTACCAAATAAATGATGTCACATAATATCCTACTGCGTGAGCGCAAAACGCCAAGTATTTTGAATTATAAAGAAACCGCAAAAAGAAATATATTTTCCATAATTCCACTCAATAATATTGCCACATCTTGTATCTACACACACACGCACACACACACACACACACATATATATATATATATATATATATATATATATATATATATATATATATATATATATATATGTATGTATATGATTTAGTTCCAACATTGAGCCGGACATCTTTTATCATTGAGAATAAAACCAGCGGCATTCACAACGTGTGCTCCTATCTCAATCAATTCTTTCCTCCAAAAAGTAACTCCTCCACAAGTAAGTCTCAAAAAAAAAAAAGCAGACAAAGCAACTATCTTTTTCCTTTCGTTCAAAGTGTTGGCCTCGTTCCCGATCACACGCGATCACAGCGCCATCCAACGTCCGGCGTCTGAGCTTGGCTTCAAAGCCAAATCCCACAATGGCGAGAATCACGTGACAATGCAGATGAGTTAACGTTTGCATGATATGTAGTTCGGGATACAAATCCATTCTTATCTTTTTTTTTCAGTTTAAATTTTTTTGTTGTAGAATATATATATTGGGGGATGGGTTCTAGAATTCATTCTATCATTTTGGACTACTTTTTATCTTAATTTCCAACTTAACTTTTTAACACTACTCAAATTATCTATTATCGGGTAATAAAGACCGTCAACCAAAAAATTATTCAATTTTCAAGTTAGTCTGGCTGGCTCGTAGGAGGGCTGGCTAGATGACTGCCTATGTAGGCGTCTGATTACGTAGGTATCACACGGGCAAACCTAAGCTATGGAGCAAAAGAGTTGTAATTTTCAACATCTATTATATACATAAAAAGACTTCTACCCCCAATGGGCGTTATTTATTTTCTTGTTCAGGTGTTCGATTCACACTGTAAGTTCATGCCTAATTGTTCCCTTTGTGTCCAGAAATATTCGCGTTTGCTTTTCAAAAATCCACACTTTTTGAGAGATCACCTCCAGACAAATGGCGAGAAGTAATTAATTCATTGATCACCCCTTTTTACAATTTTTCAATTGATCACCCTCAGCACAACATGCTGCCAAAAAACATCGGTCACGTATCAGTTTCTATCGAGTGACTAACTCAGTCTCGTTCTTTTTGGGTCTATACTTATTTTCGTTCCATATATTTTTGCAACCAAATACTTTCCGTTTATTCTTTCCTTTGAAACTTCGAGTCACTTTAAAAATTAATTCCGTCTATTACTTTATTTTTATTTCGATCTTCTTTTGTCTTTCACTCAGATTCATTTTTAACAACGTTTATTTCCGACGCTTTTGAATACCGTATCCTGGTCTAATTCTTTCTCTCTTCCCCTCTCTTTCATCTAAGCATCATCTTTAAACGATCCATTTTTATAATATTCAAATGTTTATTCTCCTTCTTCAAACCCGACCAAAGGGGAAAATACTTGGCTGGGGTCAAGAGGTAATATTAAGAGCAAGAGGGGGTCAAGTATTCGGAAAGAATCCGCTGTTGTTTATTTTAGGGGACTCGGTCCACTCATTCTAAATGGCAGCCACTAAATTGAACAACCATAGCCACCAAATGTGGTGATGGGTTCTTCTCTTTTCATACGTGCATCTGCTCTCTTGTATGCTTGTTTATTTATCTAAGCTCTCCTGGCAAGACTGTTTTGTGTAAGGACTTGAATATCGGTATAAGAGCTCTAATAGCCTCCTTCTAAAAATGTTGTCTTTAGGAAAATGCCACTTGTCCTCTTAGGACCATATTCAGACGAGTTGATAATTAACATCTAGATTCTTCTTAATCCAGATAATTCCAGATATTTTAAAATTCTTCTCTAGGTTATTTCCACTGAAAACGTCAATGATATGATTAAAGATAATTCTGATCATATGTATTATTCGACGGTTTTTTTCTTCAAGAATTCAAATACTGACGCAATGGTCATTCAATTATTGACTGTGTTGTATTAATTCTTGAAAGAAAAAGGATTGCAAATTTTATTATTATTTTTGTTTTAATCTGCAAAAGGATTGAGGGCTACTTCCAGACCCCTCTTGTATCGGATTTGTATTTATTCTCTGATCCTGAATCATAGTGGATTTTTCTATTAACGTTTTTACCATTTTTTTCTCAGTTTTTATTCCAATTTTCACCATTAATTTAATTTAACCTTTCATTCCGTTATCTTTTACTCTTCAATCGTTTCGTATCTTCCATGTATATATTGATTCGTCTAACTCTCTTTTAATTAATTCATTTAGTTCCGTTTCCAAAGTACAAAGAGGTGATCTCCTATCCAATTGATTATTTGTTTTCCTCTTCGGTTGCTTTTGTTGTTCAAAGAGACCTTTAATCATTCCTCCATGTACGTATACAGATGAACAAGTAACTATCCATCGCCGTCTTATTTGATCTCTCTATCAATCTATCTAACTATTAATCTAATTATTTAATTGCCTCATTATCAATCTCTCTCTGTTTTTGCCTGTCTCTGTTTGTCTATCTGTCTCTTTCTCTCACTCTCTCTCTCTCTATATATATATATATACACATATACATATATGTGTGTATATATATATATATATATATATATATATATATATATATATATATATATATATATATGAATATCAAAGTCTGAATTTAGATAATTTACCCAATATCCAAGTCATGATTTTCTCCATTCTCTGATCGAAATTTACGAAATGACAGTACGGATGGAATAAAGAAGACATATCTTTCTTATGAATGGTGAAATGATTTGAAATGACAGAATGTAATAAAAGGAGAACCTCATTTTCTATCAATATCCCTCCACTAAGGAAAATATTCACTTGTTATGTTTTCCCGCACATATATATGATGAATGAAGGCACGTATCTAAGACACACAAACAAATATAAATCTTTGCAAATATATCTGTTTCGCTGGATGTTTACACATTCCCATGCGCACTTATAAACCCCTTCTTTCGCTCTCTTTCTGTCTCTATCTGTGTCTCTTTCTTTATATATTTGTATAAATCCCCAAGTTTTCAATTCCCGAATTCCCTACCTTTCCAATAACCATGAAAACCTGTTCTTGAGGATGCCCACCACCCTTGACCAAAATAACCAATAAAATATCCATAACTGATGCGATTACTTCAAACAAAACCACCATAGATTCTGTTACACACAGAAAACAGTCCAGATTCACCACTATGACTTCCCTTGAGATTTTATTTTTGATTTCCGTTTTCGCTTCCGGGGCAAAACCTTTGATGCTAAATTTGGTTTTTTCGAAAGACTTTTAACCACTGAAAGGTACACACATGCCACTGAAGTTGAGAACCCTCCCCTCCCGAAACATGTATAGCATTCTGGTTAATCAATTTGAAATCTAAATGAACAAATGAAGTCTCCATTTACCTTTTCTCCTGAGTTTGTCTCAATCTCCAATAGTTCACTGGTTCAAACCAGTAACCAGTTTAGAGATATAAATTCTTATTTGTTTTAGGGTTTGTGTGCTTAGTTAGAAAGAGGAAAATATTACATTCAGTCTTAGTTCATGCTTATATATCTATCATCTCTTTGTCTATATTTACATGGACGCATTACATGAGCACATTCTTTTAGCGTCGATAAATGGACTGACCCTTGTGTCAGAAAAACCCTGTTCCGATTGGTTTTCACAGAAAACATGCCACTATTTTAGATGCTTCATATCATATTGGCTTCAGCTTTCTATAAATAATATTATGATATTCATTTGTGGGCATTTTCATATAAACATGGATTGCAGGAAACAAAACAAAATCATTTATTTTATCAGCGTGAATATTGATACAGAAAATATTGAAACGTAAAACATATATATATATATATAAATATATATATATATATATATATATATATATAACACATGTACAAACATACATGTATACATGTACATATATGCACATACATATATACACACATTTGTAAATATATATATATATAAATATATACTCACACACTTGCACACACACGTATACATATATATATATATATGCACACACACGTATATATATATATATGTGTGTGTGTGTGTGTGTGCGTGGTTTTCTGTATATGTGTGAACATATGAATATATACCCATATGTATATAATATATATGTACAATATAAAACAAATGCATAAAAGCCTTCAAAAATCCCCACAAAGCAAACTTCCAACTTTATATTTCTCTAGGGAAATTTCCAGCACGCAATTTCTCTCCAGAAACTTATGAGTATTGTTTATGGATTCTTTATGTTGTCTTCCTCTCAGTCGATTGAAGCTTATTTCATTTCTTCTCGTGTCAGATCTACGAAAGGAAAAACACAGCTGACCCTAGAAATCAGTGATGAAAAAAGAAGCAGGGCTATGATAGAAATATCGATTCTTATATTGGCAATACCGGCCGTTGTTCTAATTAGACTTGCCGACACTTGACCTTTCAGAGTAAATGAACGGGGTTAGTATACTGAAGGATGACCTAGGGCTTCTAACACAATAAATAAGGATGGTAAAAGTAATGCCTGCCCATTATAAGTAGGTGAGACACGGTAACTTTGGACGAATATCTCTGCACCAATAACTTGAAGACGATGGTAGTGTCAACAATGGACAGAACCCTGGTTACAGTTTTGAAGAAGCTATCAAAAATGTGGGGAGAACTAAAAATCTGGGAAAGAAAATAGGCTATTATTATTTGTACTCGTTGAGATCAATTGACGGTAAGTTTCCTTAATGCTCCAGGACTCTAGTCAGTATTCACGCTGACTTGATGTTGTTGTCTGGACAGTCTCATTTCTCTCGCAGGACTATTCCCAGGGCTCTTACTAATATTAGTACTACTGTCAGGATCATGTTCCACAACTGTTCCTATTCATTGACAAGGTCAAGATACTTGTTTAACTTTTCTCACTCTTTCAGCATCAGCCCGTGGTTAGCTGGGACGGCAAAATATACTGACGTGTTCTTCTTCTGTGCGCTATCACAGGATCTAGATTTTTTGTCTGGATTGGACGACATGTTTGAATCTCCTCCTCCAGGACATATTTAGTCAGTCCATGTACCATTAGTTAGTGTGGTAGAAACGTTGTCGCTTGCATTGTTCCCGGTGGATCAACCTCCCAATAAAATCGTGCCTGTTCTTGCACTCTTTCTGGACTACTTTGCTACTCCCATTTGCTTATAGATAAAGTCCCCGTGTTAATCCCCATATACTGTACAACTGCTATTCATCCATGTTTGGTTTATCTTGGCCTTTATATAGTTAGTTCTAATCGTATTGTTCTGGGCTGCTATTAGGGGCAATCCCGTTTCTCTCTTTAGCTTCCCTTTGTGAAGCCATTTCCATATCGTCTCATCTGCCATTTCTTTGGTAAGTCTTCTGATATGCCCGTGTAGTTTTTCTTCCCCATTTTAGATTATTGTTTTTGTGTTCCGGGGTCCTCTACTTTCCCTGTTAGTTTTGTCTCTCTTCTACCCAAAACGCATTTCCTGATTCTCTGAAGTTTCAATACTTCCACCATTCTTGATAATATTATTAATAATGCTGTTTCTTCTTCTTCTTCTTCTTCTTCTTCTTCTTCTTCTTCTTCTTCTTCTTCTATTATTATTATTATTATTATTATTATTATTATTATTATTATTATCATTATTATTGTTGTTGTTGTTACTGCTGTCGAATGCGAAACAAAATCTAGCTTGGAAATCTATTGCTCTTATCTTATGGTGATCCCATTGGAACTAAATTATTTTCCAGTGTACGCTGCACGCAGTAGAGGCTACATAAATATCTGTTATGCTGTGGATCGGGGAAATGAGGAAAAGAAGCGTGGGTGTGAAATACCGTTGTTGATAAGGGGAAGGTGCCTGGGGTCCTTTGCATAACAGGCAGGAGTGGGAATGGAAGAAACCACATGTGATAGAAAACGGAAAAAACAAATACAATGAAACTGAAAAAAAAAAAAAATAAATAGCAGTATGCAGGAAATAACTAATGAAGAAATACATAAATAAAATACCGATCCCAGAAATACAGCAAAAAGAAACATTATACGAGATGGAGAAAGGAATAATAGGGTTCTTGATCAAATGATATCAATACAGGTAAAAAAAAAAGTGAAGTCAGAAATTAAGAAACAGATAAAAAAATAAGGAAGCAGAGAATTATAAGAAAATGAAAGAATTCCTGCAAATTTCATTAACATGGTAAGACTTAGCTTACAGCCAAGTCACACTGAAAGTATCATTTCCTGGCAGAATACCGAAGCTAAACAGCAATGAGTCTTCACAGCATTTGAATGGGTTACCACTTAAAAATTGCAGGTACTGTATGCTAATTGGAGTTTGCATGTTAAACTAAGGCAAGCTTAGTTGATAAAAGGGTCTAAGAATCTCTCTCTCTCTCTCTCTCTCTATATATATATATATATATATATATATATATATATATATATATATATATTCACACACATATACGTGCATACATTCACATACATATAGTGAATGCATAATACCATCTCTGGATTATGGATACAGTGTATTGAAATGATCTAAGCAAACACAAAACCAGATTAGGATTGAAGTGGGATTAATGGAAAAAGCGATATTAGTGATAACACTAAAACATAGAAAGAGTACATAAAATATATATATGATGTACTGAGAATGATAGATAAACGTGTGAAATTGTTTCTGCTCATTGTAAATCTGGTACCATATAAGACAGTAAACGCGGTAGGAAAAGAGCAGACAAAGAAAGGAGGACTGAAATCGTAAAGTTTGCTGGGAAATAGTTGACAAAATGTCTGTTGATGAAGATATCAACGATATATATGTATATATGCTGTACTGAGTATATAGGATACATGTGTGAAATTGTTTATGCTCATTGCAATTCTGGTAGCGTATTAGGCATGTCTCCAGCAAACCCATTTAGCGGAAACAGTGTCGAAACATTGAAAACCACGGGAGAAATGACAAATCCCACATCATTTCAAGCTGACATCTTTAGAAGAATTCTTCGTTCAGGCTAACTTCGCTGAATACGCCAACTCTAATTATATACACTGGACATGGTTTCTAAAATGCCTGTACAACTGTCGTTCATTCTTTTAAATATCAGCTCTCTTGGGGATTCAATTTTTGTATATTGTTTAATATGGCTCTTTAATCTTGATAGACTGGTTCAGTAGAACTTTCACACTACTTCGTATTTCGGAGAAGACGTGCCCAAGTTCAACATCCCACGTTGCCTCCAAGAGAAAAAAGGTTTTCAATACATTTTGAGATCAGTGTGGCTCTAGGGAATGACCCAACAGCTGGTTACAACAGATGGTATTCCCAAACGGTCACCCATCTAGATATTGATCAACCTCGACGTTGCTTAAGTAAATATAATGTGGTTATAGAAAAAAAAAGTGTTGAGTGCAACATTTACGATTGTTAAAAAGAGAAACGATGATTCCCTAAAAGAACATCTCAATTCTATCCCGCCCTCGAACACGATATACGGGGTGTGCCAAATTATTATGCAAAAAAAGTTTTTCTCTTCTAAATTCTGCTAGAGAGAAAATATCTCAATTTTTTTAAAAACGAATGTTTGCATAGCATTGACGTGCAATGCAAACAGATGATCGGTCGAGAAAGAGTGGTATTTCCTTTTGCAATCCCTTCATTTGTTTGTGTCAAATTAGTGAGCATAGGTAAAAATCACAGTAATGCACTAATTATATATTGATTAAATAACTAAATAGCATAAAACATAAAACAGGTCAAACAAGCTATAAAATCTCACATACATAAGATACTGAGGCCTATAAATTAACAGCATCAGTTTTGAAAACAATAACTCTGATACGAATCATCTAATCTGAAGTATAAAATCCTTGCTAATGAATCACGAATATTAAATAATCATACATTGATTTTTTTAAAATTTCTCCGGCACCTATGATAGCTTCCATACCTGTTAGAATCATTATCATCATCATCATCAGTCTTTTAACGTCCTTCGTTGGACATAGACCTTCCCCAGGATTTGCCACACTTCTCTATCATGGGCGTCGCAGAGCTAGTACTTCCTGAACTTGTCTAGCTCGACTCTCAATTTAATATTCTGCCGGCCTCGGTTATGCATGTGATCTCGGGGGATCCATGTCGTGTGTCGTGATGTCCTTCGGTTGTCTGCCATTCTTGCAACATGGCCAGCCCACCACCATTTGAGATTTCTAATGGATTCTATGATGTCCCTGAGTCTTGTATTTTCTCAGATGTACTGTTCTGTCTTGTAGTCTCTCCATGTAAGGCCCTGCATTATTCTTTCATGCGCACGTTGTATGGTTCTCAATTTACGGGTCTGTCTCTTTGTTAGGTTCCATGTTTCAGCTCCATAAGTGACTATTGGGAGGATGCATTGGTTATACACTCTTCTCTTTAGGATAACTGAGGTCTTCTTATTTTTAAAGGTTGAGCTAGCTCTGCCAAAGGCTTGCTATCCTTGTGTGATTCTTCGCTTGATTTCTTCTTTTTTTGAGGGTCTCATGGAGATTTGTTGCCCTAGGTAGATGTAGTGGTCTACTTCCTCTAGTTCTGTGTCCTCGATTTTGATCTTAGTGTTTTTATCCCAGATGCGGTAGTTGCACATGATCTTCGTCTGGCTGAAGTTCGTGTGTAGGCTGACTTTCTAGCTCCCTTCATTTAGGTCATTAGTTGAAGGTCGTGTGGGTGCTCTGCGAAAAGGGCAATGTCGTCTGAAAATCTGAGGTTGCTCAGATACTCGCAGTCTATTTTAATTCCTTTATTCTCCCAGTCTAATCTTCTGGAGATCATTTCGAGGCAGGCTGTGAAGAGCTGGTATCACCTTGTCCCCTGTCAGAATAGGTTGCCATAAATCTTCTTTGGAAGCAAACTGACGCCCCTTTTAATACACCTATCACTTGAGGAAACTCTGGGGATTTTCAATTGGGTTAAGATCTGGAGAGAATGGTGGCCAGTCCATTATTCTACCATTTCTGAAACTTATTTTAGTCAGGTAGTCGACTATTGCATGTGCAATGTAGGATGGGACGTTGGCATGCATGAAGATAAGTTTCGTACGTAGAACGAAAGACCTCTTCAGAAACCAAAGCTGAAAACTGTCTTACAAAATGGCATCCATCTGTTTATTACTTCACAGAATGTCTTCATTTTTGCAACGTTTGTGTTGCCAATGTTTGTGTGAAATCATTTGTTTCATCTCATGCAAAACTAAATTTACATTAATATAACCCTTTTGCGGAATAATCTGGCTCACACTGAATATATAGTTTGTTTAAAAAAAATGAGACGCTACTAGCTTTATCATGTATTTTCCAAAGACGCAAATTACAAAAAATATTTTTAAAAAATGGTTACAAGATGTTAACTACTCATATATTTTAACTTCACCGTAGATATTGGAAGTGGTTTCATTCAACATGAATACACGTTCGTACTTTCATTACATATATTTCCATAGTAAGAAGTAGAATCTACAGAACAGTCACATTTAGGAAGAAGTGGACCAAATGAATATTACTTAATTGTTCTTAATCTTTCTGTTGACCGCTGCTTTCTCTCTGTCAAATGCACTTAGCAAAGGCCTGGTGCTGAACGTTCCCTTACTTAATTCCAAGGTAATTGCTGACACACACACACACACACACACACATATGCATGCACACACATTTTTTTCAATTTTCAGAGTCATTCCTTGACATGAATTACAGTGAATACGTGTGGGCGATATTTAATAAGAACTCATGATAAACTGAATAGATCACATCAACCTTTGTCTGAAAAAGCTCAAGCTACAATTCCAGGACTTATTAATTCAATGCCAGGACAAATCGTTCCTAAAAAAAAAAAACTGGCAAAGAAAAGTCAAAACTTCATCTTGCACTACAAAAGCTCGAATGAAGCTAAAGCAAAAATGTTTCCATCTATGAACCTCATTTCGGTGCAAATAAGAGCAAACAGTAAATGCGTGCTAATTTTCAATCAGAAATATTTTTTTTTATCAAATCTCACGCAATTCAAAGCACGCTCCAGAATCCTGCCATTACACACTGTCTCTCAAGTGAAGCCATAGACTGATGCAGTCATATCGATTTTAGATACGTTATGGACTTAAAGTAATTGAGTTTTGATGAAATATTTTACTAAAATTGAATTTCAATCAGCGACCCCTCCTGTCTCTCTCTCTCTCTCTCTCTCTCTCTCTCTCTCTCTTGCTCTCTCTCTCTCTCTTTTTCAACTGTTTTCTGTTGGGGACTTTTTCATTATACCTTTATATTCTTGGATATTCTACAGGATTTTTTAAAGCTTTGTTTTGAATCCAATAACTGACTCATCTTTTCTCTTAATTTTCACCGATCATCACAAGCATTGCAACGAGAGAATTAGGCATAATAACGTAGCAATTCGTATTTTTCCATTTACCCATTGTAACAACTACGAAGAAGTTAGACGATATCAACCCAAAAGTCAGCCATCTTTATTCCTCCGAATCTGTAAATACATACACATACATACGCATTGTTATGCTTATCAAGCAGTTCGCGCACTAAAACATCCAAAACTATTGCTCCTCACCCCCACAAGTTTCCTTCGATGTGCCTTCCAACCTTGCGTCCAATGATGAATTACTGAAAACTGCTAAAGAGGATGGGTGGGGTCCTGAGAGATGCAGGGGCGGGGTTGTTGATATCGGTACCTTGTCGTCGCAATCGATAGGTGTCGACGTCAAGCGCAGTGACTATCCATCAAGAGAAGAAGGGGGTGGGAGGTTCGAGTGTGGGTTCGGCGTTTGGGGTTTCGCGTTGAAGCGTTCGATATGTGAGTTGTGGTGATTTTCTAAATTGAAAAATGGGCCGACTGTGAGAGAGAACAGGAAATTGAGTGCCTCTGTTTCAGAAAGGGAAGAAAAAGGTTAACTAATAAATTTGTTCCGCATTTCTATTCCTTTCTCCCTTCTCCTTTCATTTTTGTACCAAAACTCCCAAACTGGAGTTGACTTTTCTTTCCTCCTGTAATAACAACGAGAACAATCCTCACTAAAATCAGGGGTGTAAACATACCTGTAAAATCCACATCTCTTACTGTGGTTTCAACTATCGACTAACAGATCGCCAAGAGTCTGTCTTACTGAGCTGAATTAATACGTCTCCGATATAAATGGAAATACATTATATAGCTATGCAGCGACTTGCCGTTCTGATATATATATATATATATATATATATATATATATATATATATATATATATATATATATATATATATACCTGATTTGAACCCACATATGCCAATCGGCCTATATTCAGTACAACCTAGCTGCAGTAAATGTACTCTTGAAAGAAAGCGAGTCAAATTGTATTTAAAATGTCTCAAGATGATGAAAATGTTATTTCGGTTTCATAGCTTGGAATTGATAAGATGTAAACATATATTTACAACATTAATAACTCCGGTGAAAACAGGTGAGTACTAATGTGAGAGAATATGAAGAAACAACTCATAAGTCATCATAAACAAAGGTAGATATTTCCACCAAATAAAAATTTCTATAAGTGTTACTGATTTATTTTCATTTTTGATGCATAAATACATAAACTATAACACTCCAATTTTGACCACATCCAGAATGAATCTGCATGCTGATATAACAATCATAACTGTCAAAATACAATCTGAAGCGATCTCTCTTTAATGAATTTAGTCAAAACTGAACGCCCCTAATGCCATCAAACGAATTGAACAAGCTTTCAGGCTTTTGAAAAGGATCATATACATGTTTCAATGCATGCAATTCGGTGGATAAGACGATTTTCCGATAAAACGTGAACAATTTGTCTTGAACTCATGGTTTTAGCTCACTGTTTGGTCACTACTTTTCGTATCTGGCCTAAAGACAATCTATTTTGGGTTTTTTTATGCTATAAGTATTGTCCGATTCACTGGAACATAAGGTGAATTGATAAATAACATATGCATCGAAATGGAATAAAAATGTTTCCATAAACTATGACTCAACAACCGTTTGAGCATCTTGCTTTGACCAAAATGAAAATTGAAAAATGTGTTTAAGAATACCGTCGGGCAAAATTTTAAATGACATAGTTCTAGTAAGTCACTCAATAGAAACTTTCACCTAACCAACATCTTTTGGCAACATGCTATGCTGAGGGTGATCAATTGGAATTTTTTTCAAAAAGGGGTGATCAGTTGATAAGTAACTTTTTTCCACCATTGTTTGGAAGTGATCATTACAATGTATGAACTTGAAAAAAAAAAATACTCAAATGCTGCTGGACACAAACTGGAGATCTATTTGGCATAAATTTATATCGTAGAATTGTACCCCCCACCGAAAATGGAAAAAATTAGTTGGTGGATTTAAAAAGAAATGCTTTTTGTAGACATGAAAATATAAGTAAATCTTGAAAATATCCACTAGCTCTATCGGCGAAAGTTGTATACGTGACACATTCATACATAGACAGCTAGCTAGACCAACCTAAAAACTGAAAAAACAACAGCATATTTTGACAGTTTCGGTTGACAGTTTCTGATAATGTTTCTTCTTATCATCTGTTGCACCCCTCTTGGAATTTCATTTTTTTTTAAATCTCTTCATTAAACTCAAGACTAACTAATCAGAATAAATTGAGCTCTAATCTTGTAACCAGATTAAATCAGAATGCAGCACAGACGTAATACTATCCCATATAACGCTGTCTCCCATTCAAATACATCATACCAAATATTGCCAAGGAGCATGGCCAACTTTGTAGGCTCCCACTACCACAGCCAACCTCATTACAGCCAGAAGTAACAAAGGGTCACTTAGTTATCTCAGTGAATCCTCATTCAATGGAGAGTGGTTCGATAAATAGTTTACCATTGGCCTGAATAGCAGCCAATAAGTATCACACAAAAGAGGCGTTGGTCAGACGAATGCATTTAAGTAATAATTAGTCTCTTAAATGTTTCCATCATTTTCGTGACAAATTTGACTTGACTTTGATGACAGAGAGACAAACGCCACTAATGAACAGAGAAAGATACCACTTATGTCTTCGTTATTTGGGTTATGAAGGGGAATCTGCGGAGATTTGCACGGCTACTAATCTATATTTGACCTCAGTTGTAATTGATATTATATATTTAAGTGCGAAACGCCTGTTCGTCTGTCACGCTATATAAACTGCTTAAGTATAGTCGCAGCCCAAACAAATCTTGAATGTATATTCTAAGGGGCCAAGGAAGGTTTTTCAAAGTAAGAAGTTTGATTAGACTTCGCTGTAACAATATACAATGGAACAAGCTTGATGCACAACTGAAAAACTATGTGATAAGAATGATTAACAAGGTCTTATCTAATGAAAGAGAAATATATAAGTACAAAGGTTTCGAGCGGAAAATAGTTTTTGTGTGCGTGTGAGAAAGGGGGGGAGGGCAGATTGTAAATATTGTATTCGTGCTGTAATATACATAATTCTTCAACCGATATGAAATGGAATCCTGGGTGGTAATTACTTGTATATTAAGATCGTTATTTACTGGATATCCGTACCATCAAACCATGAAATTCATAAAGATGCATTACCAAATTTTAGTTATCAGATGCCCGTGAACCTACAAAACAATTTTTTAAAACGGTTCAACGGATTCGAAGTTTGATATTTTTGCATGTTGACATGTAGTTATTTACTCCTAAAAATGTGAACAATTAATCGGATCAACAATTCTCTAATCCCTACGGGTTTATCAACATTACGGCTACTTTTCAGCTAAATCGTTCAAGATTTGTGAAATTTACCCAGTTGTGAACAAAAGCTACGTTTCCGCTATGAAATGTAAAAAGAAATATTTAAACGACCCTAACTCACCATTCCCAAGATAGAATCCCTCCTCAAACCAACGGACAAAATTTGTCATTGGAATATATTAAGGAATAACAAAAGTATACTATTGAAAAATAAGGACACCACGACAACAACGATGGATATACACACAGTGAATGATAGTCCCAGGCTTTTTCCAGCAGGGGCAAAAATAAATACAGAATCATATATATATATATATATATATATATATATATATATATATATATATATATATATATGCGTGTGTGTGTGTGTATATATATATATATATATATATATATATATATATATATATATATATATATATGTATATATATATATATGCGTGTTTGTGTGTGTGTGTGTATATATATATGTATATATATATATATATATATATATATATTTGATACAATGAGTATATGTAGAGAGAGAGAAAGTGAAAAAGTGCAAGGGGGAGAGTGTAAACATAATAGAAACAAATTCACACTGAGTCATCCTCACACAAGGAATCCACACATATGCAAACACACACACACACACGCGCGCGCGCGCGCACACACACACACACCACCACCTCTCAAACACTGGTATACATACATTTGAAACGATCATACATAGTCTTGATTTTATCATTTTATTTCTCCATAGATTCTTAAGCTTTTTTCTTTTAAAAAAGTCCTTTTTTTTATATTCAATTACACAATGTAATTCCTCCTTGGGAATATTGCGAAAGATTTCAGTTTTTAAGTACTTGTCACCGACACTAAAGAGTCAAAGAAAAAAAGGACACGCTTCTTCGGGAAAAAAATGGAGATTCGTTCCTCTCTTTTTTTGAAATGTGTCTATGTTTGCAATTATGAACAAATCCCGTGAGAGTATGGAGTTTTGTTTTTTGTTGTTGTTGTTCTTTGAATATTGAACGTGACTGTGTCAGCGGCTATATATCTCGACATTTTGAGAAACGATAACTTTGGAGCATTTCACTTTTGACGGCTGTCTCTTCGAAAGTTTCAAGTAGACAAAAAAAATAAAAGAAAAAATACTGCGTAGATGTGTTGATTGAATAAGTAAAAAGAGAAACTACAACTGTCAAATCACCAAGGGGTAAGGAGAGGGGGAATTAGAAAGAGAAGATTAAAAAGAAAGAAAGAAAGAGAGAAAGAATGAACGAACGAAGAAATAAGAGAGGGATAAAGAAGTCGTTTTTTTTAAGCAAGTCTGCTTAGTTACTCAAAAGAAACCATCACATGACTAAGTTTTTTTTTGGCAGCATGCCGTGTTAAAGATGATCAAATAAAAAATTAGGAAAGGGGTGATTGATGAATAATTTACTGCTCTCGCCTTTTGCTGAACCTCTAAAATTTCCTAATGATAAAAAAATAAGCAGCGTGGAAGCAGCTGGGCAAAAGCCAAAGGGACAATTTATCATAAACTATGTAACTTGAACCGACCCGTGAAAACCAATTAAGAGTGGATTTGGAAAGAAACAAGCAAAAACGTCGTTTTTTTCTGGACATGAGGAGGAGTAAGTGTTTGAATTTCCAGCCGTCTAACACCGTTGCTGTACTTGTGCGCATGATACGTTCATTTATAAGCAGACAGTTAGCCAGGCTGATTAACTTGACAACTGAAGAACCTTATGCTGACAGTTTTGGTTGATGGTTTCGTAAAAAATGATTCTGGAAGAATGAAATAACACGATCACTTTATAACTGGTATCGATAGGAATTGAGTGAAAACAGGACCCGAACCCCTTCTGGACCAGAACTAATCACTGAATGCTAGGGATTTTGAATGTTTGAACTTAAGCATGCACTGGTCCTTCATCTAATAACCGATATCCATGTATATATTCTTACCCCCTCAAAAAAAAAAATGTATCCTTTCTGATTAAATTTGGGGACGGATCGAGGGGAATCTCTCAGTTAGCTTCCCTGCATATGAAGTTTTCGTGTCTATTTTTTTTTTTTTTCGAAAGTGGATATGTTTCTGTAATTCTGATTACACAACATTGTTTAATAGATAGTTGAGAATTCTGATTGAATTACTTAAGAAGTAGATAACAGTTTTGCCCAATAGGATTTGTCACCAAATACTTAGATAATGAATAAGAAAGACATTTAAAACGAACTTGGAAAAATTTCAAAAAAAATCTGTCTAGCGCGTGTCTTCTTCGTTTTCATTTGTTCAAATTTTCGTTGCCAACTTGACATAATAGGCATTATCTTGCGGAACCATGTGTTCCATATGACATTCTCCAAAATGCAGATATCTTTAGCGTTGAAACCGTCTGCATAAATAAGTAGGTCAGGTCTCCAGGGTGTCAGAGGACCGTTTATCACGCCAGACCTTATATCGTTAGCTAATGTCTAGCACCCTATCCTTGGTCAAAAGTGAATGTTTGAAGTTCAACTGGAAACCAATCTTTAAAAACCACCATCGTGTCGAACCCCGAAAGCCTGATAGCTGATCACCGAACACGGGTGTTAAGAAGTTAACAAACCAGGCGTATTTTTTTCTTTCTTCTCTTTAGTCTACACACATAGCTGTTATAAACCAACGCCGCGCACAAAAGCGGACATGATAGATTGGCTAGAGGGAGGGTACTGCTTTCCAGACCTGTAACAAGCTCTCTGCGTCCAACTTCGAGAAACTGTCAAACAAGCCATAGACGCTGCAGACAAAACCCTAACAAATTATGATTGTAAGAAACGGAAAAGAGGACGTCATCGTTGATATCGACGCACAGCCTCAAGCAAACATATTGTTCAATTTGCAATCATCTTTGTCGTCGATTCTCTTTAAACGTGGACAGTATTTTTTCCCTACCTTTTGCTGTCCCACATAATTCCCGGCGATAATGGCGGGTCAAAAAGAGGTAGACAATCAACCGAGATAACCCAATGACTGGCAATTCCTTCTGACAAAAAGCCTCCTTCATTGCGAAGGGGAATTACGCTTAATCTTCAATAAAATCCACCCTCGGAGCTATTTCTCGCTCTCATGACACACCACTTTCTGGTGTATGTGTGTTTTTTAACCCTATTTTATTTGATACTTTTGATTCATTTTCTCTTTTTATTCTTCTTCGTTTTTTTCACACACAAACACGCACACATACATACATACATACATACATACATACATATATATATATATATATATATATATATATATATATATATATATATATATATATATATATATTCCAGATCATTTTTTTCTTTTCTTTCTGAAATGGTAAATTTTCTTAATCTTATTTTATTATTTTCATTCATTCATTTCTTGTCGCCTGCAGCGAAACTAGAAAATCCGATCTTGATTTTTATTTTTTCAAATTTGAGAGTCTAGTGTTGGCAATATTAATTTTGAAAAAAAAATTCTCGTTTCAATTTTTTCAAATCCAGTGTTGGACATTGATATGTTGTTTTTGAATATTTTGATTTTGACGATTGAAAAATTGAAAAATCATATCCAAATTGGCACCCTGAGCCAGACTGATTCAAAAATTTGAGTTGGACCTAAAAAAAAGTTGGGCTTCCACTTGCGTTATTGAGCATTGTGTAGAGATCGGTCCCCTATTTAGGAATTACAGGGATTGTCACTTGAAACTTTTCTGATGACCTGACTAATAACAATGTATCACTCCTGCCTGCAATGAGGGTGTATATTTGTGCTCATTGGAAAATATTACTCACAGGCATATATGAATATAAGGATAGACATTCCGTTCTATGTGGATCGTTCATTTCTTTCCTCTTACTTCCCAGTTAACTCTGCCAACAAAGTTTATTTTAATCACTTCTCTCATGGACCATTGTCCATCATTCAACCAAATTTTATGGAAATGCGTTGAAAACCTTTGGAGATATCTTTTGTACAGACATGAATTTTTGGTAATATTAAGCGGCACGGATAGATAACTACGATGTAGGGTGGTATTACCACCCTACGTCGTAGTACATGGATCTGTCCAAATATATAATTACTTCTATTGTAGCTTATCATTCATTTTCCCGCGAAATTACATTAAAACTGCGAGAGAACTATTGGAAATACCGTGTCGGTAGACATGGGCATATAAATAAAAGCATTAAAAAAACAGAGAGGTATTCCTGGATCCACCTTAAAATTAAACTATCTCTTTCTTATACTTTTCCTAATTCTCCAAACCAATCTCATTGCAATTCATTGAATACTTCTGGAGATATCTTGTAGACGAACAAAAAACGGAAGGAGACAGTCCGACGTAAAGACGCGGCCGAATACGTTTAGTTTTTTTTTTTTTTTTTTCCAAATTTGTCGACAGAGATAATAGATATTTTAGAAAATGGGGAAAAAAAGCACTTTGTGACTTTACAATTTCAAATTTTCCTTTCTATTTCTAACTAATTCGTTTCCTTTTGTCCCTTCCTTCTCCCCTTTGCAACCTCTGGTCGATAAGAGTCTAGAAAGTACTCGAAGAGCACAAATCATTGCCAGCGTCAGAGGGAGTGATTCTGCATTGACCCGCCCCAAGATTGAAGCTCTTATTCAATCACCCATTTCTCACCCACCGATAGAATTTCATTGGAGAAATGTCAGAGATGTCTAGTTGACAGATATGAAAATTTGGTGATATTATGCAGACTGGGCGGCGTAGTAAGGGAAGTATGTGAACATCGATCCGTTCCCAAATTTGACTAATTATTTTTTCGTCTATTTCACACCTCTCAACTGAATTACATTAAAATTCATGGATAACTTTTGGAGATATCGGGTGGACAGACATGAATGTACGGAATGAACACTGGAAAATATATCTCAATCGAAAAGATATTTCTGAATTTAATCAACTCCTCTTTATTCCATTAGGCACCCTTCCACAAAATTTCTTTGGAATTCCTTGAGTACTTTTTGAGATATCTCCTGGACAGACATACAGGCTGACAGAAAAAATAAAAAGGCTGGTGGACTGAGAGATGCGAACGAATTCATGAACATAACTCCCCAACTTCGGTGGCAGAGGTAACTGATTTTCAGAAAATCGGGGAAGAAACATTTTGTGACTTTTGAATTACAAAATATTCTCCTATATTTCAAACAATTTCGTCTCCTTTTGTTTCTCCCTTTTCCTTCTGCTACATCAGGTTATCGAGATACCAGTCACTCAATAGAATTGTCAGCAAAAGTGATTCCACATTCAAATGACGAAATCTCCCTCTTCATTTCTAATAAACGAGAACTGTGAATCAAAAGAATCAGCAGAACTATCAGAATAGTTTTCAGTTTTCAAGTTGGTCTGGCTGGATGGCTTTCTGGCTATGTATGCATTGCACGTACATGCTACACCAATGGAGCAAGAGGGCTGAAATTTTCAGCATTTACTTTTTATTATGTCTGAAAAACATTATTTTCTAAAATTCTTCCTCATATGCTACCGGTGAGGGGTCAATTTGCATTGGGAGTTTATGGAAGATTGATCGCTTCAGACCTTTTTAAAGATCATGGCCCAACACAAGGCAACAAAAGTGAACTATTCATTGATAACCCCTTTTCCATTTTTCTTAAGTTATCACCTCATACAAGACGTGCTACCGAAAGACTATGGCCATGTAATGGTTTCTATTGAGTGCCTTAACAAACCTGTCTTTCCTTTCTTTCTTTTTTTCTTCCCTTCTTCCTTTTGCAAAAAAAAGAGACTCTACTCAATCTTCTACCATCATCTTCATCCGACCGCCAGACAACCCGAGACAAAATCGGCTTGTCTCGTGAACTTGTTACGGTAAGCACTCCTAGAAGATTCGCTTTCTTGAGTTTATCACTTTCGTCTATATCCGTCAATCAAAAACTTGAAGCCCGGCAGCAGTTTCACTCTGCGTTTTGTTTCTTGAGATTCTTTTCGACAATTTTTTTTTTCATTTTCCCTTTAAAAAATACGTGAAGTCATATCTACAATGATAGTTACAAAATGGGGGAAAAAAGCACTTCGTGACTTTGGAATTCGATTGCTGTTTGAGGAGAAAATCATTATTTCTACAGAAAAATAATATTGTTGAAGTTATTCCCCAAATCATTATCAGCAAGAAAAATTATATATATATATATATATATATATATATATATATATATATATATATATATATATATATGTATGTGTGTGTGTGTGTGTGTGTGTGTGTGTGTGTGTGTGTGTGTGTGTGTGTACATAGAAAATTCAATTCTTTGCGATGATTCTGTGTTTCATTCCAGGGGTGCAATCGTCAGACTGTCCCCAACCCTCATATATATATATATATATATATATATATATATATATATATATATATATATATATATATATATATATGTAAAATATACAAAATTTATATATATATAAATACATATATATATATATATATATATATATATACACACACACCCATATGAATACATACACACACACACGAACATATATATATACATACACACATATATTCTCAAGAAAATCAATCTTCTGTCGTGTGTTGATTGTCTTTTACCGATGTGATTTTCTTTCTCTATTTCCTAAATCAAAACACGCACAAAGATTCACGGAGATAATGGTTCCCACTCGAACATAAAACTGCATAATAAACTTATTATGTTACACACTCTTGCCAACATCCTAGAGAGTCATAGATGTTCAAATACATAGGCACGAGACTATATTAGAAGATACTTCCTTCTATTACACTAGGCAACTTTTTTAGAACCTGTTCTTCCTTTGTTGAATGTATTTGTTTTGGGGTCTTCTTTTTTCATCGATTGTGCATTAAAATCATATTCTGTTCGAACTTTGCTTTTCCGACCAGGTTAATGATTTTCATATGTAATTGTGAACTTAAAAAAAATCAAACGAATTTAGTTGTAATCCAATTGGAAATGAGCAGATTTCAAATAATTTCTCTCGGTTCAAAGGGAATAGATGACGTTTCCCGTACTTTTTTTCGACATAATCGATCAGAAAATAATACTTATTGCTCGAGAACAATAGGATTTTTTAAAAATGTTGCATATCGTTATTTCTCACACCCAGTAACTTGTATACATCCTTAAGAATAATAAATATTTACATAGATAAAAATGCTTCGGTACAAAAGATAATAATTTGTCGAAGAATACTAAGAATACGTCTTTTTTCCCAATTACAAATATTCACTGAAGTTTTCTCCTCTCGTGGGTCAGTGATTGTAATTTTTTTCTTCTAGTGTTTATAGTCGGGACTTTGCAACGAATCTGTCGGCTCTGTTTTGTTTTTGTTCTTTATTTTGTGAGTGTATACAAGCCTCTGTACACGTGACCGTTAGGATTCTGCACTGGCAAATATTTTACATATTTATTCATCGCTTTTTCATTTTTATTTTAGACGCTAGAAAAAAAATCTGGATGCAGAATCATCAGTTTTTGTTTCAGCAAATAAGGGAAACTTGTATGAATTAGGTAACCAAAAAAAAGTTCGTGCATGTTTTTTCTCTTTGTTTTGGTAACTAATTTCGTTTGGTGAGCATTTCTCTAATGAAGGCTTTTTTCCCGTTATGTAAATATCAAAACAAAATCTGTAAAATTGAGTGAAGGCTTCATAGTCATCTGGAAGTAACACATTCTTATGTAAAATCGACAAAGTCTGGTGATATCAGAAGGTATTGTTGGGGTACGAGGACTTAAAATGCTTTAACTCAAAAAAACATGACTAACTCATAAGTATTACACACACACACACACACACACACACACACACACACACACACACAAATACACGCGCATACACACACATACATACATGCATATATATATATATATATATATATATATATATATATATATATATATATATATATATATATAGAGAGAGAGAGAGAGAGAGAGAGAGAGATAGAGAGATAGAGATAGTGGGGGGTCCAAAACGTGATGAGAATCATTTAAAAATGATTCCGTTCTATTAAATTCAAAGTCAAATTATTGATTCGGATTGAAACTAATTGAAACCTTATAAATTTCATCTATAGAGAGAAGTTATGATAAGATTAGTAGATTCAAATCTAGAATTTAATTTCTTAATTCGACTAAACATGGTGCTTATCGATTATGAGAACCAAACTCCATATGTATATGTGTGTGTGTGTGGGGGGGTTAAACTATATATATATATATATATATATATATATATATATATATATATATATTCATGCTTCATTGTCACCTTATCTTACCTCACACACACACACACACACACACACACACACACACACACACACACACACTCACACACACACACACACACACAGAAGATAGGGAAAAAAACGGGTTGAGAAAGAATCTTGACTTACCTTTCTTGGAAGCGTGGAAACTGTCCTGAGGCTGAACGATCGAAACATCGTATATAAGTAACGTTTGAGGAAGAACCTCGTTCTTAAGGTTCACCTTTTCGATAGCACTCATAAACGCAAGTTTAGGACCTTCGTTCTCAGGTTCAAACAAAGCACCTGGAAATAAAAAACATAAAAAAAAGTTCATTAATTTTCTCTGGACTCACAAAGAGAATGCCGCGATAAAATCACATCAACTTTTTCATATTCAAAATACAAAAGAAGACAAAGGTGTGGTAGAGTTCAAATAATTACAGAGATAGCATTTCCATGATATCCTTTTCTCCTGTTCGTTTTGAAACATACTGTGCTGTCTTGTGATTCCACTATGTGATATTAAGCATGATTTCTCCAGTGCACGTTGCATAATTATCAGTTTAAGGACCAATTGCAAGGTTAAGGTCCCTGTATCAGCTCCATAGATAACTATTTGGAGGATTAATTGGTTATACACCTTTCTCTTCATGACTAATTCGATTTTATTGCACTTGGAAGTTCCGATTGTTATACCGAAATCTTGCCAACTAGAGTGATTCATCGTTTGATTTATTGTTCAACTGCTGGACATTACAACTCTGTAACATGGGTCTCCACTAATCATATGCAAAATTACAACTGGCAAACAAATACTATAGCAGGACAATCAAGATAATTCCAAAAGTATTTGCACGACGATGCCCACTATCAAGAGGTTTTGCAAATCTTAGGAAGGTCTATGTCAAACAACGGACGTTAAAAGGCTGATGGTCACGGTAATCAAAAATGCATCTAAAATTTAGGAAATAAACAACATTATTATTAGATAGAATGGGACTCTATTCTTTAGCATTTATTCTATCAAAATATAACTCAATTTTTCGTGATTACTATTTATTTCATTATTATAGATTAAATGAAATATTACGTGTTTATTAAAACTAATCTAAATGGTGATTTCTGAAGAAAAATCATCTAGATTCAAATGGAAGACATCTATAGTGGCAACATTGAGCAAGGGACATAGCCTGCATTTTGATATGTAAGCCTGTCAGTCAGTTTGACAGCAATAGCCGCCAGAGATCAACGGAAATGGAGAATGAGAAGAGTACATACCAAGAAGAATGGACAACATATGGAGCAACTGGCTGACTGATTTATGCCCAAGGGACAGTAAATACGGTAGGAAAGGACCAGACATAAGATTTTGATCCGAGGAAGAACATTTGGCGATAAGGCATGACAGAGATCAGCGCAATCAGGATGATGATCGTAATCATCTTCTGAATTGTACAGTGAAATCCTATTGGGCACACCAGATATTATAAGATCTCTGGAACTAAGCAACATTTAGACAAAGAACATAGATTCTTTTGATGTTTCCATTATTTTACGTACAATACAGTTGCATGTTGCCGTAATCATCTCCTATCCAGAGTTGCACTGGAGTTTGACCCTGTCGCAGCTAAGCTTATGTACTTTTATCTGCAACGTAATCAGCACAAGTATGGACGACATATTTCTGCTCAGTTTTCCATTTCTTTTTGTTTAGCGTTGTTTTTTGCTTCACCCAGTGTTCGTACATTCTAAAGAATAACATGGGGTACCGAAGAGAGGAGAGAAAATTGAGAAAAAAACGAAATTATTTCTCGTACGAGTGTTGAAACTGTGAAAGAAAACCATGCAAATAAATAAGCTGATTGATAGGAGTGAGGAAAAAAACACAAGGAGAACAAATACGAGTGTTGTCATTTCTTCAAGATAAAGATTGCTTGCCTGCCTTTGTATGAAGAAAAATGCATGCAACAGCAGGAAAAATATCACCATTATTCACCCTTTCATATGCTGTCGCTAAATATTACCGCATATACTTGTGTATACGTCGAGTTTTGAAGACCAAGGATTTGAGTCAAAATTGGTGGATAATCAATTGGTGAGTATCAATTCTGTAGGGTTGGAATTCACGCACAACGAGGAGGACTAGGAGCCACCCTTACTATCGGAAAAGCACACGATGGTATCATGATTTCGTAACAAAAAATCAATATCGACACGATATTGACAAACACAATTACGCACAGAGTCTACTTGCATTAATAGGTCTATTTTTTTAACACCTGTTAAATAACCAACAATCGACCGTCGATACCTTGTAATATTCGCAATATCTACAAAAACAAGCATTGTCAGTTATATTTTTTCCGAGCACTTTTCTTTTTTTAAAGAACAACGTTTCGACGGTTGTACCCTCTAGCATTTTTTCTGAAAGAAAAAGAAAACTATACATGATTATAATTACTAAAAAATCCAGGCAAAAAAGAACATAATATATATATTGCAGAGAATAGTTCACGCTATCAAGTTTCTCTGGGAGCATTCATGAACAACAAAGTTTGTTTGACTAAAAACAACAAAGATGCCTAAACTGTTCTAATAATCAATGTATAATAGTAACAATGTCTAGCAACTTTCTTGTGATATGAAATTAACTGGTATTCTAAATTCATCCCATAAAACAAACCGATTATTTTCGTGTTTATTTACTAAGCACAACATGGTTATTTACTAAGCATACCAGTTAGGAACACATAAGGATCGAATTCGCAGAATGGTCTGTAGGACTTTTTGTAAATATCATGTCATTGTAGGGACACATCGAATGGTATCCTTTGCTGTTTGCCTTAGCCTCGCTAAATAATTATAGCTATTACAGCTGATCGTATTTTGTTCGCTAAATAAATTAATAACAAGTTAAACGCACAACACAAATCGACTTTTCATCTGACTGACTGACTTACTGTAACGCCTAAACTTAACCAGAGTTATTATCTCGATAAGATAATAACTGCTGAGTTGCCAGAATTTCTACAAACTTTTTCGCTGATATTCATTCATCAAGCAAGGATACGGTGAGCTGTAATAGTTATTATTATTTAACAAATCAACTGCAGATGACTGGAATTTCAGACAGCTTTTCGGTACGTCTGCATGTTTCTCGGTACCTAACTCCTAATGGAAGGGTCCATTGTGCACTGAGAAAACGAAGAGTTCAGCTTATTTTTTCGGCACCCTGTATAATCAGAGTTACCACGGCATTTCTAACGCGGCAACTTAGCTACTGCTGCGGAACTTGATGGGTAAATCATCTTCAAATGGTGAAGGGAAGAATATTTTAGAAAAAATGAAACATTTTCCAGAAAATATTTCTTTATGACCATGACATAAAATCTTTTCTCCAAGCACTTCTTCAAGCTTATGCTGAATAAGAAAACCTTAACCTGGAAAAAAATAGGTTTAGTTGAGCACCCAACAGAAACTGTCATCTACACAATATTTAAGCGGCCTTTCGTGATAGGGTTGATCAACTAAAGAATTTAAAAAAAAAAAGATCAATAGATAAGTTATCATTCACGCCTTTCGTTGGGCAGTGATCACTAAAAAAGTCAAAATTAGCGTAAGAGGTAGACTGAAAAATCGATTTAGCATAAACTTTAAGAACATGTATACGAATGAAATTCTTACTTAAATCGTTTTTTTTTTCAGGCATAATGAGGAATAATTGTTTATAATCTTCAGTCTGTTAGCTCTATTTCAGCATCCAGTACGCGTCATGCATGCATGCATGCATACATAAATACATATATACATACATACATGGATGCAAAAATACATACATACATACATACATACATACATAGTTAATCAGACCAGTTAAAACCTGTAGAAATCCATATCGGCAGTTTTAAAGACTTCTTTCGTTGACAGTTTCTTATATCGAACCATACGCCGTTTATATCTTTTCTTCCTTTAATTCAGGTATATGATCCCGAGGGTCCCTCTTCAAAATCTTAACACGGCAACTGAGCTGCTCATGTTGCAGGTAATGTGTTAACCAGCCAAGCCACGCCTCTTTAGTTCTCCGTGCCTAACATGCAAGAAAGTTAGTGTTAACTCCTCACGACTTATACTTAACTTCGAAATAAGCACTTTCCAGCCAGAGGTCGCCATCGATCAAATTGCTACAAGAAAACTACGTCACAAATCTGACTTTCTTTCTTTTCCACATCACTAGCTGGGCGTCAGCCCCCTCTCCCTAGAAAACCGGAAAGACACAGAAGGTTATGCACACTGCCAAATTTGCGTTCGAGATATTGGTTGACGTGGTCATCGTTCGGGAGTTGACCACGAGCACTGACCTCTGTCGGCTTCGATCGACTGCGAGGCACCTTGGTGCTTCTGATATAATAGATACCACATCATGTCAAGAAACGGTTTGCTTGATGGGCAGGGAACTTGATCAATGGTCAGGGGTCTTCATGGAAGTTCTCCAGTCCTTCATTTCAGAACTTCGCCTAGCTTAAGTTGTGTAAACGATAAGTAAAAAAAAAGAAAAAAAAAAAGGGAATGTAAATAATTGCTTTTTTTGTTTTGTACAGAAAGGGTGCCATGGAAAAAAACAGGGGCAATTTATTTTAACACTTTCAGTACAACATATTTTTCAATGTCACGCTTCATATTTGGATACGTATTTCCTTGGGACCATCAATGAGACCGAGGAATAGGCCATATACATATATATATATATGTGTGTGTGTGTGTGTGTGTGTGTGTGCGCGCGCGCGTGTGTGTAAGTACGTTTTTCCCTATTTCCCCTACAATTTGTTATTATGGTACGGTACAATGTATAGATTGTCTCTTGTCGGGATCATCAGTTATTTACCATGCAACGGTTTTGAGGATTTTGAAAAAAAAAACAGTTATATTAATATGAAACCCAGCAGTGTTGATCAAACACCCTTTTCCTTATTATATAGTTTATGCCATAAATGTAGTTTGTCATTTTGTCAAAAGTTTTATGTGTAATTGTATTATTTTTATACTGCATATCTATTTTTTGAAACAGGGCCTACTTACGTAGGCTAACCACTAAACGTTACACACACCGACACACACAGACATAAAAATATGTGTGTGTGTGTGAGGGAGAGAGAGAGTCTGTGTGTGTGTATATATATATATATCTATATATATATATATATATATATCTCGAAAATTTAAGAAATAACATAGCGAGCTGTTGCAATGCTGGAATGTTATCTCTGATCTTTGTAGGAAGCGATATATATATATATATATATATATATATATATATATATATATATATATATATATATATATATATCACAAAATCAAAAGAACTCATATACTTTCTACTTTTGTCTGTTAAACATCAACATTCCCCTGATTTTTGAACATTTTGATTCCTACCTTTCTTCACTTACCCCGCCCACTCCCTTTCTCCCTTGTGGAAGACTCAATTGTCAATAATCCCTCAGTACTTGGTATAGGGGTTTTCAGTCGTTGGAGAGTTTTAGGCAAGATAGCCCGAGAAATACCATCCTTTCCCGGGCTTTTTCAATCCTAACTTCATGCTGTTCTTAGCAGAGAATTATTGAGTATCATTCAGTATAACTTTGCTATGAATTAAACCCACATCCTACCTAGCTGCAGGATTGCACTCTACCACTGGGCTACGGTGGAAGGATAACATACTAAATACATAAACAATTCTCTTTAATAATAGTATCTATGGCAAGATACCATTGCAAGCAGTGAGTCAGTGTCAAATTTCTGGTTCAACTGATGAATATTTCTGCCATTCGATAGAGCGTTCTTTCGCCGGCATACCGTTAATTTGAATGGGTTGAAGGAATAAGGGTAATCAATGAAGCTGGTTCGATTGTTTTCGATCAGCGGAGACTCAGATTCTTTCAACACAATAATTGAGGGTCGCACAACGAGGCGTGGCGCTTAGCTGAACAAGTTGGCAAGAAGCAAATAGTTGAATGTCGTACATTCACGCCCTCTCACTTTTATGGCTATCTATCTACAACGAGCGCAAGAGGAATCCGATAAAATTTTAAAAGTTTATTTCATCATACTGATACAACGGCAGAATCATTAGAATTCGCACCAATTATAACTGATTCGTGTACATAACTTCCCGATGTACAATCTAATCTCGACGTATTTTAGATTTCTGAACTTATACATATTCGGTTCAATATCATTTTTTAAGCTGTATATGTAAATTGAAATGAACTTTTAGAATGAACAATTGAAACACTTACTGTGTGAAAGAAAATCATAAACATTTGTTCATAAAAGCACACATCAAACAATCATATCTAAATAATACCCGAGACATTAAACATTAGCGTTGGCGGTTGTGCAATAAACATAATTCCTGTTAAACTCTTTCATGTTTGTTGATAGCACTACATATTCCAGTAATCTATTTCATAATTCTACCACTCTATTACTAAACAGTATTTTCTTGAATTCAATCTAATCTTATTCACTTCTATCGTATACGCATGGCTTCTTGGTCCCTTGGACTGTGTTGGGGTTTACCTAAACATTTCTATTAAATCTCGCCGATCTCTTTTTTTTAAAACAATGTCAACCTTAACTCCTTCATGCTATCCTCATATCTCATTCTTTTTGAGTTGGATAACTTTTGCATTCAGTGTATATGCAAGTAAGGATCCGTCTCAATGTGTAAGCACTTCTTCGATAGCCCATTGTCGACCTTTCTACAAAACTGGATTGAAAATTCGTCGTCAATTCTTGCAGATATCACGTGCAAGGAGACAGACAGACAGGGAGGCGCTTTGAAATAAATACTCCACTCCAAATTCGTTGGCAGAAGTAAAATCAAAACTAGGAAAGAAATAAATGGAAAATAGATAGATAAATAAATAAATCACAAAGAAATCCGGTGATAACACGTGAGAAAAGATCAATTCAAGACACGGACAAAAGTTTTCACCTTTTTTTTTTATCACCTTCAATACCAAAAATTAGCTTACGTTTGCAAAATATCCAACCCGCGGACATAACGGATATTGCAAAATCATGCTTCTTTAATCTCAGACATCATCTGTTCAACCTGCAATGGTAGAACTTCAGCAACTTCGAATGGAAGGAAAAAACAAAAAAAAAACTGATTTTTTTTTATAAAATGAGAGTAGAAACAAGACGCGTTTGTGTACGTATGTGTGTGTGTGTCTGTGTGTGTGTGTGTGTGTGTGTGTGTTAGGACATGTGCTATGTGTAAATGTATATAAATGTTTTTTTCTACAAAGCCTAAGGTAGATTTGCTCTGCGTACAAATACTGCTTATATATATACATATATACATACATATATACATACATACATACATATATATATAATATATATATATATATATATATATATATATATATATATATATATACTCAGCTACATTTGTATGTGTGTGTGTGTGTGTGTCTGCACATGCATGTGTGTTTATGTCTGATTGTGTGTTGGCAGGTCCAAGGTACACTTGCTCTGTATACAAATACGATTCGCATTTTCTGTCTTATTTTTTGCAACTTTGTTTACTCTGTCAGCATTTCGTTCGTTCAGTCCGACCGTACGGACATTAGGAGGATGTAATAAAAACCTTCTAAATTTGATGCTGTACATTGAAATAAACTAATAATGTCTATCAGAAAATATAACGTCTGAACGAAAGTGCAATTTTGGTGGATTTGTCGGGAAAAAAAGAATGAAAAACTATCTGAATAATTGAAAAGCGATATATCAGGTACAGGCAACTTTTTCAATCGAACAGCCCACATAAGACTATTTTCATCTTTATTTCGGCCACACATTCATTTAAAAAGTGGAAATCGTATTTTAGAAAGCATATTGTATTTCATCTTTAGACAAACATATGAATTACAATTCTTATGAATTAGTGGAACCAAAACAATAATGATTTTCCAGAATGAATCATATTGATAGGATTTTAAATAAATGCTCAGAAAATGTTGCCATGGGCCAAATCTGGCTCGTATGCTTATGGTTTCCCATATATGCTGTATATGATAGAAATGAAAATGACACACGTGGAGCGTAATTATCAACATAGACAGGACTGTCAACCAAGCAAACATTGTAGCCTACGGAGAGAAAAGAAGATAAGGAAAAGCGTTTTTTCTTCCTTCTTGGGTCAGACTCCAGTTCAAGTCGGGAACTTGGGCTGACTCACCCCCTGTCCAACTCCCCACTTCTCAAATCACAAAAAACAATTACAAGTAAAATTCTCATTTATTTCAGGGGGGTTAAACTCAAATGGCAATGGGCTGGTCATGTTGCGAGAATGAAAGACAACCGATGGTCATCACAACTCACAACATGGATCCCCTGAGGCCGACAAAAAAACAAGATGCAGAGATGAACTAGACACATTCAGAAAATACTGGCTCTGCGACTCCCATGATAGAGAGATGTGGTGGATCCTGGGGAAGGTCTATGTCCAACGATGGACGTTAAAAGAATGATGATGATGATCATCATCATCATCATGATCATGATGATGAAATAAAATGAAACACCATTTCTTTCGTATCAACAAACGGGCGACTCTCTGCCAGAACACTTTTTCTTCAAAGCAAACACATTGGAAAAACCTCCTCGGAGAATCAGGGTATTGTGTATGACAATTACGAAGTAGAAATTAGAATGACAACCGGAAATCACAAACACGCACTCAAAAAGTCCGGTGCAGAGTATCCATTAGGAACCTGACTGGGAGCGATCTTTAATTATCTTCGATTTGCTTACTTATGATAAAAATAAACTCTCCACTGTTTGTCCGTCTTGTCAAATTAAACAACACCATATATTTAAGACATACATTCTCCTTCTGTGATTTCAAATCACGTTCAGAAGATTGGTTGGCAGTTTTAATACCGTAATGTTGCAACAATCTCCTTCAGACGGACTAGAAGAAAGGGATGGGTTTGAGTGGGGTTCTTTTTTTACCTGCGACGAAGATTACCAGGTCTATGAGAGTAGTTTTTTTTCCAGTTACAGTTCAAATAGATCAAGATTGAAAGCATTCATAGAGACATCGAGAGCTAGGAGAGGTAGTAGAGAAAGGTACAGAAAGAGAGAGAGAGAGAGAGAGAGAGAAAGGGAGATGGGAAGTCTATGAGAGCCAAAATAAATTTCTTTCAGTGCAAATTAGAATGGGCTGAAAGCATACACGAAGGGAGGAGGATGCAAGAGAGAGTGATAGGGGTGGAGAGAGACTGCATATAACTTACAAAGAAGAAGTACCTTACAAAGAGATGAGGAAGTGGGAGGAAGAAAGTGTGAGGAGGAGGAAATTGCGATTACTCTGAGAGCTAAATTTGGCTTCTTTCAGAACCAATATCGTTTCAGTCAAACTTTAAAATCAATAATTTCGTCGGAATGGTCAAGGAATTTCATGTTATTGAAGAGATATTACAATTTTAATGTAGTATTCTAATTTTGTTAAAAAAATTCAGAAAAAAATTCAGAATTGAATAAACGATGTCGCAGGTTTTTAACGAAATCGAGGTATCGTAGAAAGGTGGAGGCAGCGATATCATGACTTCCGTCTGTCATCTGCTGCTCTCCCTTTTTTCATACGAGCAAATTACAGCAATCCACTTACAGCTCGTCGAAAGGATATAGACCACCCTTTCTAATCAAGGGGAGGAATGTGTTCGGACATAACCTGATCGCTGGACCATGGCATATTACCGGTCGGGAGAGATGGACCCGTGCATTCCCCGAAGTGCAAAGTGAATGTGAATAATCTCAGCTCGAGTTGCATGTATATTTCTATTTAAATGAAGCAAAAATGACGATAATATATCAAGAATCGCCAAATATTGACGACAGTAATGACAGTGGTTTTAGAGCATTCAAAGATTATCAAAGATAGAAATTATAAAACAATTTGGATAGGGACACTCTCTAGTGCAGACCCTAAATCACTATTCGATGGACCTCCACAGAGGTCCAGGGGCCCTAGACTCGAAACCACTGATCTATATGACGTATTGTTGAGAAAGAATTAGTATTCTATCGAAAGTCACATTCATAATATTTGTAGTGACTCTTGTTATGCAGATCGTATTTCGCAGGCTGTTGTATCTTATTATAATGATGACAGGTGTCGTATATTTGTTGATTCGAATGGGGAGCGCGTGTGTTGTTTCCTGATCTCATTTCGTTCCCAGCTGCCTATGGTCTTCGAGAAGAATCTTCGAGTGGTTGGCTGATGGAATCTTTCCTATTCTGAAGCGATGCCATCTGCTTCTTATAGTAACCACATCATTATGTGGTCCGCTTCCAATATATCGACTCAAGAATTGTTGGATAAAAAAGGGGGACGAAAAGGAAATAAGGGAAGGAAAAAAAAAGCAGGGGAAGAGGAAGCGATGACAGAAAGAAATAGAGAACGAAAGACATGAAGGAAGGAAGACAGGTGGAAGGAAGCAAGGAAGAAAAGAAGGACGGAGAATACGAATAGAGACAGAAAAAGGGGAAAGGATGGCTGGGGAAGAAAAGGTTAGAAAGGAGGAAAGAGAAAGAGAGGAGGGAGGAGAAAAATCGAAAGAAAGAAAGAAGGAAATACAAAAAAAATAAAAGACAGAGGAGAGAGAGGGAGGAAGACGGTCGGAAAGAAGGAATGGTTGAAAAAAAGGAATGAACGAAAGGAGGAAGCGAATAAGAAAAAGAGGAAAGAAAGATGGAAGGAAAAAAAGGAAGAGGGTAAAAAAAAGAAAGATGGAGGGACGAAAGACGGTAGGGAGAAGAAAGGATTGAAAAAAAATAAGAGAAGGAATGAAAGCTGTTGGAAGATAGAGGGAAGAAAGATGGAAGGAAGGACTGAACGAACAAAGGACAGGAAGAAGAGAGAAAAAAGAATCAATGAATGAAGGAAGGAAAGAAAGAGAGAAGTAAGGGCGGGTGAAAAGAAAAGAAGAAAAAAAGGAATGGAGATATATGAAAAGAAGAAAATATTTCACTGCGTATCGATTACCAAACTCAGAAAAATAGGAAAGAAATTGGGACTGAAAAATATAACAAAAACTGATGAACGACAAATGCTTCAAAATCTGAATGAAAAGAAGAAAAAAATGAATTTCTTTTAGAGAGGGAATATGTATCATTTTATTGAAAAAAAGAGATTTTTTTTTAGAAAAGATAAAGAAAATAAATATGAATGAAGAAAAATGTCGAAAATTTAAAAAAAAAGAAGATATGATATCAATGAAAAAAAGAAAATTAATTAAGTTTAGGAAGTGTGTATTCCAGATTGAATCAATAAGTCCGTGGCTTGACACATTTATCAGCTCGATGGCAGGTGCGCGATGATACATGACTCTGTGAATCAATTAGACTTGATATCATAGTTTCAAAGCCTGTACAGTGAGTGCGAAATATATCCGCCATGTTTTCAAAAGTTTAATCTGACATCCTTTTACAGCTTCAAAGAATTTAAATTGAGATCAAAAAATCAAAAACAGCCAACAGAGAATAAAAATGTTTGGTTCGAATCCCATCAATCGTAGAGGTGTATAACGATATTGAAATAAACATATATTTTTGCACACCTCTGTATGCTTAGTATGTAAACACTATTATATTGATTCTGTGTATGCTTAGTATACAAAATCTATTATTTTTATGCTTAGTACATAAGATCTATCTTACTGATTCCAAAATAGACATAAGCATAGTAATGTCATTTATACTAAACAATTATTCTCACTGTATACTCATTACATTTCTAACGACCAGAGAGTGAAACACCTATTGTATCAGATGACATTTAATGATACGAAAAATTATCCAGAATCTGTGAGTCAAGGATTCCTATTTTATCGATAATACGATGCTAATTGTTCTTCACTGCATCCAGATGTTTTGATTTCAGTTTTAACGTATGGGAAAGGATAGGTAGTTTATTCAGGGTGTAAAAAGTGAGAGGGCAGGAAAAATAGTCAAGTGATTTGGTAAAAGACCATGAAGAGATTGTACAAAGGTTAGGTAGTCTTTAAGGAGGAGTGAGTCCAGAAAAGAAGAATGGATTAATAAGACCGAGTAAAAAGTTAGGTAGTTTACTAAAAGAGTAAAAATCGACCCTATTGGCTGAAAGTTAGGTAGCTTACCGGGGCTATAGAAAGATCTTCCCATATGAAAATAATCAACGAGTGTATAACATTCACATAACATGAACCAGCAACGATAATTGGAAAGGATAAGGGAGTGGGTGGCAAGATACCAGCATTACATGAGACATTTCGTCGCGTTGAGCGAGTATACAATATCTGAGATTTTGTTTGTTTGTTTCTCGAGGATTATATATTACCCCGTATATTCCCGTCGTTTTGTCTCTCTGTCAGTCTGTTCGCACGATGTATCTGAACGTCCTCAATGAATTTCGAACAAAATCTTGGGGAGGGCGGACTAAGAAACAACAGATTTAATATGGTGGCGGATCCGTGAATATTTCGTTTTTCCCATTGAGAGATATTGATCCATTGAGAAGAAGCAAAATTCATGGAGTCACTCAAGTCTGTCCTCACAATATTTTCAAAGTTTTCCAATGTATTTCAATTAAATGAAGGGGTAGGGTTGGCCATGGGTTAAGGACAAAATGGCTGATTTTTAGGGTGGATCCAGGATTTCGTTTCGATTGAGTTACTGCACGGCTCTGACAGAGGTTTGCGCTATCAGAATTTTCTAGTGTGCTTCGCACGTCTGTAGACATATAATTAAGTCAACAAAAAAAAGAAAGCAAAAGATAACAAGGAAACGGAAAATATGGCACATCGAGAAAGTACATAGTTTTCTTATAAGTCTTCTGGTGGTGTGTTCGCTTTGTGTCGCGAATCTTGGGGGAAAAAAACGAATGAACAAATGTGCAGGTGTGTGTTGTAGAGTCGATATAATCTGTTGACGAAAGTGTGGAATGAGTGCCTGGAAGTAACGAAAGAGGATCACATCCCAGGCAAATGCACCTGATGCTATCATCAACAATGCAATATTGAAAGGACACACAACCACGAGGGAAAATAAGGACAAAAATAAAAAGAGGAAATCGGAAATGATAGTTGAAAAGGAAGAAGAAGAAGAAGAAGAAGAAGAAGAAGAAGAAGAAGAAGAAGAAGAAGAAGAAGAAGAAGAAGAAGAAGACAACTTCTCACTGGAAATAAATGAAAAGTGAGAGAGAAAATTGAAACATATGACAAAAGAGAATAAAAACCATAAATTCAACCATCCGTCTACCATCCTCACGTACATATCTGTCTATGTGGTTGCCTCAATTACAAGCAAAATACAATTCGTGGCGAACTTTTCAGCACGGAACATCTTCATCATCATTGTCATAATCATCATCAGCAGCAGCAGCCTGTTAGCATCCGTCGTTGGACATTGACCTTCCCCTATATTCGCCAGACCTCTTTATCATGGGCATCGCAGGGCCATTACTTTCTAAATTCATGTAGCACGCCACGCCAGCTTATTTTCTGTCGGCCACAGCCTCACTCCTGATCTCTGGGGATCTGAATTACGAGATGTGATGTCAATGAGTGTCTGGCATTCTCGCAACCTGTCCAGCCCACTGCAATTTGAGTTTCTATGATGTCGCGGACACCTGTCTTTTTCTATGATAGTGTACTGCCCTATGATCTCTCCATGTGAGTCTAAACATGATCCTCTCATATGCACGTTGCATGGTTCTCAGTTTGAGGGTTAATCTTTTGGCAGGGTTCCATGTTTCAGCACCGTATGAGACTAAAGGTACGATACATTAGTTGTATACTCTTCTTTTTGGCAGCAGTTGGATTTTCTCGTTTTTGTAAGTCGAGCTTGCTCAACTGAAAGTTTACCAACCTTCTATGATTCTTCGCTTTATTTCTTTTTCTTTTGAACACTTCATGGAGACTCGCTACCCGAGGTAGATGCAGTGCTTGACTCTCTCCAGCGCTGCATTCCGATTTAGATCTTGTTGCTCCTGTCCCAAACATGTTTTTTTGTTGTTGTTGTTGTTGTTGTTGTTGAACATAACATTTTGCAGAAGTTCATGTGGAGGCCATCTTTCTTACTTGCTTCATTTAGTTCATCTAACGTTATTTGGAGATATTTAAGGTTTTTAGCAATGAGAGTGATATTGTCTGCAAATCTGAGGTCATTTAAGTGTCCTGCATCTATCCTGACCGATGCCCAATGATCAGTAACGTTTGTTTCTTTGTATGAATGGGTAATTAAAAATGAGCAAATGCGAATGCTAGCATTTTCTTATGAGTGTAGCCGACCAAGTGAATTGAACCTCCAAATTATCAGTTCATATATTCTTGAATTTCCTCATTCACCGAAGAGGAAGAGAAACACGCTCGATTGACTCAAGTTCTTGACCTATATTTCCAATCAAACTGACACAGTCAAAAAGGCCGCGAATCTTTCTTCACTCCATGAGAAAAATAACGAGACGAGAATAGAGAAAAACGATATGTCAGCTTTCAAAATAAGAAATAGGAGTGGAACCATGCGTGACTGAGTTTAACAATAAGAAATAATTTCCGATTTCAAAGGGATTATAACCGAAGTAGCAGTAGTAATAGCATTACTACTGGTGGTTCGGCTTTCTGGAGGAGGAGACTGAAGACGAAGAGGATGAAGAAAAATATGAATGGTCCACTAAGTTTCTTATCATTTCAACTTTATACAGCTATTCAACAACATTCAGGGGGCTGTCAGACAGAACAACCGCCAAAAAGATCGATGAAAAGAGTCTTATACAGATTCTTGTGAGAATTTATAAACGAGGAAAAAACAACTGAATGATGGTGTCAAATACACGTATGCATTTTGTAGACGATAAATGACGAAGTCACTAATCGCAGAATTGAAGATTGTCTAAACTGTGTGAATTGGCGGAATAAAAAAGTTATTTCCTTGGCTGGCGGTGCACATCCACTTGTCTAAATAGATTGAAGAGGAGTATTATACTTTTTATTTTGCACATTAAGCTTGATTTATGACTTGCCTTTTCAGTTTCATGGGGGAATTCTGAGATCATGTTATCATAGTTTCATTATTATTTGCTTGATCTACAGAAGGTTATGTTGTGTGTAGATGTAAGATTATCCAACAAAATGGTAACAGCAAATGAAAGTGTGGAAAATGAAAAATCGGGAGGACGTGAGTTGTATGGCAAGATTAATTACTAAGATAAAAAAAAAACTTTATATATTTCGCTCCATCACAATTCAGAAATTGAAGTACACTGATCCATGCAGCCCGTTACATGTTGTAAGCAAGAATACATATGGATAAATGGAAGTTGAGGGGACAGGCGATGGCCTGGAAAGAAAGCAAGGGGAAGTTAACGTAAAATGTATTAAGTTTTTAGCCTGGTGAGATGTAATATACGTCTCCTCAATTCTTCATCACCACTACCATATATATATATACATACATATATATATATATATATATATATATATATATATGAATATATAATTTAGCGCGTGTGTATATGCGTGATTATATATCTGGTTATATCATATTGAAACTCTACTTGAAATGATTCCCCATTGTTACACAGTGAATGTATCATTTGGCCTAGACAACGTAAATAGGAAAGTGAAGCTGCTTTAATGGCCTATCCTATTTACGTTGATCATAATCATTTTTCGTATCATATTTATATAAATATTTAATGATTGTGCCATCCACAGGCAGCTGATTCGTTTTATTACAAATTGTCAGTGTGGCTATACACTATCCAATATCCCATCCAGTACCACGGGGTAGGATTGAAAACCTCGTTTCAGACCCAGAGGCTGGCATTTTACCCCTATCCTACGCAGAACTGGACGATCAGTAGACCAAATTTAAGCAATTTATTTACATAAGCACAATTTTCCATCGACCAGACTATTCCATTCCAGAGTTGGAAGAGCATTGCTAATAATATATATATCATGTTCATGAGCAATTGCAAGTCAACAGCTGGATGAAAAGCCTTTCCTAGTTCCAACCTTGACGACCATGATTGCGCTGATCTCTGCCATACCTATCCACAAGCATTTCTATCTTACTCCTCCATTTTGAATCTAGTCGTTTCATTTGCTCCGTCCCTTAAGCACCAGACGGTTAATCTTTTGCTGGTTCAGCTGATAAAGTTCATAAACGATCATGAAATCAATACAATGAAATCGATACACACACACACAAACATACACACACATATATATATATATAATGTGTCCTGTAGAAAGTGAGACGGACTCGGGAGTAACTTGTTCAGAGTTAAGATTTATTAGTCCTTATATGTAAATTGTCCAGACATGTTTCGGGATTCTTCCCATCATCAGTGGTGTGTGCTGATTGAGTGTGTGTTAAAAGTTCCCATATATATATATATATATATATATATATATATATATATATATGATTTCCCAAGCGTCCACTGGTTATCATTTTGACTTACTGGAAGTGACTCACTGGCAGTAACTCTGCACTCAACATGTACATACAAGCATATATATATATATATATATATATATCGTCTTTTTCCTCCTACTAATACTGTTTGACAAAACTGCTGTTGCAGTCAGGGAACACAGCAAGCAATACGATGTTAGATACATTGCAATTTGGAGAAACTACAAAAAGGGTCAAGTGTTTGGTCCCACATGACCTGTCAGTAGCAAATCGACATTATCGTACTGGATATAGTGAATCATTATATTCGGGATAGTTCATAGTGCCTTTCGGAAATATAGTTTTTACTAGGGATGGGAAAAGGGAATACTTTTCACACTTTTCTGCACCATCGTCAGGAATCCAATTGCGATGCCGAAAGGCAAACATCTTCTGCCGATCCTGTGGAATGTGTTAGAGAAATACGCAAGGAATTATCTATAAAGAGCTTCCAAAAAGCAACTGAACAATTGCACCCGATGTTAACTGCCTACAACGTTAGCAAAAAGGCCTATCCTCATTGGACAAAATAAAAGAAGAATTATTCCTTTATCCGTATTCCAAATATCTTAAAAATGTATTTGGCTTGGAAAAATTGATACACCTACGATTCTCTCCTGAACTTGCTCAAGTTGATTATCATCTATTTAGGAGTTTACAAAACCATTTCGATGGATTCGCTTCAAGAGAACAGGTTGAATATCAATTACTTTCTTATTTAAGATGAAAATCGAAAGAATTTCACAAATCTAATTGTATATATCATGTTGATAGATGGAAAAAGGTTATCGAAAACAAAGAAAAGCATATATACATACATACATATTCATACAAACACACACATACATATATGCACGTATATATATATATATTTATATATATATATATATATGTGTGTGTGTGTGTGTGTATATATATATATATATATATATATATATATATATATATATAAGCGTGAATATTTTATGTTTTCGTTATTTTTAGAGCTACAATAATTACCTGCTTTTTTTAATATTTTGAGGCTGGAACACTTTATAAATCATGATGGGAAGTTTCAGAATTAAATAGATTCGAGCATTGTACCTCTAGGAATAACGTAAATATCAACTTGAAAAACAAAAATGGACACTTATGCGCAGCCAAGCATGTACAAAGGCTGAAAAAAGTGAGAATAATATTAAAAAATGCTCGTGCGTTTCAAAAAAATAAGAAAAAAGAATACTGGAATTAAGGTTTGGTCCTTAGATGCCAGAAGGTTATATTCTGTACTAAATGAACTGCAACTCTTCATATGCTAGGAAGAAAATACTGACGTTTTTATTGCACCATTCTCTTTGATGTATAAGATAAATTAAATTGGCAGCTTAATAGACACTTTGTGAATATTGCCCTGATTTTACGCAGGGGATGTTTTCCTTGAGGCAGCGGCATGAACAACACTAGAGCAGTATAAACCCATTATAAGAACATGCTATATATATATATATATATATATATATATATATATATATATATATATATATATGATATTTTTTGTTATGAATATAATATCAATATTATATATTTCAATAAAAAAGGTTGATAGATAATAGCATGATGAAGATAGGTTCATCGATCACGGTATCCAATCAGTGTATTGAAATATTATTTCTTTTCATTTCTTTTCGTTTTTAGGTAACAATCACAACCAGCCTCACAGTTCCTGGAATCCAAGGGCAAGCTGAAATTCAGCGCCATTTTAAGTATAGCATTATTGCATTTATTTATGTCAAAACAAGTATTTCATCGTCAAATGTTTTTCTTCATTCACTACAACAAAAAACGTTGATTTTTTTTTTCCTGAAAAATATGACTTTGCAACATAATTGCGATTGCTTTTTATTTCGGTTAATTCATTCATTCTTCAATCCCCTCATTTGTATTTACAGTCCTACCGTCTTAAACGCACGATAGGCGCTGCATATCAATTAGTGCCCTGGGCAACTGTCTATGTTGTCGGTACATAAGGCCGGTCCTGCTTTCTGAATATACATCGGCTTACTGATTCACAAAATTGCACATGGTCATTTTAGTACACAACCAGACGGAAACATGTGTAGCTAGATAGAAATTAGTGTATGACTAGTTCACTAATGCCATCGAAAAATGAGGCGAGCATTGAAATGATATTGCAGTTCTGCTATACTGAATAAAAAAAGGTACAAGAACATCTTCTGGTTCTACATTGTCTTGTTTATGTCCAACAAAAAAGAAAGCCTGATTTTGTACGCATCTGAAAAGACAGGAGATTGTTCCATTATTAGCATTTAATAGTTTCCTCCCTTTAACAAAACAACGGACAGGAAATATAGAACATCACGTATGGACTATATGAATGGATTGCTTATACGAGTGTCTACGTGAATGTTGTGAGTGCTAGCATTTCATTTTAGTTTTCATGGTGACTGTCACCATCTTAATGACAGGTAATTTGCAACCCATCTCCAATCATACTCGTTCCGGATTTGAAGAACACACACACACACACACACATATATATATATATATATATATATATATATATATATATATATATATATATATATATATATATTCTAGGTTTTGACTACATTCTATTAACCGGAAATTGGTTTGATAGACGTCAATTTCCCTGACGTATCTCAAATTCAGGTCACGAGACAGGAAACACGTAACAGCAACCAAGGCAGTGGAAGAAATTTAGTCTCCGGGGACTGGACATTGCGGGACTTCAAAAGAAAAAAAAAAGAAAGAGGAATAAAAATGAATGAAGTACTGACGGTTGACACGCTCTTTTGATCAAAACGTCATCGGCGTGTTACGTCATTTCTACTCTTGAATCACAAGTATTGTGCTTCAAACATCACTAATAATTCTTCCAGACTGCACTGACAGGTTCTTGATTCATATTCTCAATATTATGTAAACATAATAAAAGAAATCAACCATACATGCCATCTCATACACACACACACACATATATATATATATATATATATATATATATATATATATATACTGAGATTTTGATCATGAGAAGATTCCTAACACCTAATTTCCAAAAAATAGCTACAATAGTCCTTCCTACACACACACACACACACATATATATATATATATATATATATATATATATATATAGATATATGTGTGTGTGTGTGTGTGTGTGTGCGTGTGTGTATGCGTACATTTGTCTGTGTGTATTTGTATGTATGTAGTATGGCATTTGTAGCTATTATTCGTAGTGCTTTCAAACCATCTACTCCGAAAGAGAGTATGGATATTGGAACTTTGAGTGACGATTTTTTTCATAGTCAAATTTACTTCATCTCAGTAACATCACGTAGATCTGAGGAGCCCACAAAAATCTTCTTTTGTAAAGTCAAACCATCATACGTGTATGTATGTGTACGTACACGCACGTGTGTGCATGTATGTGTGTGTGTCTGTTTTTATTACGTCACTTTCACCTCTATACCTACTTTAACGGTTCTTGACATTCATTGATATTCATTTTACTTATTATTACTTTCCCTCAAGATATATTCCCGGGCGTGTTTGTCTTTCCGTGTGTCTGTTCACACGATATCTGCAAAAGCAGTCCATGAAAAAGGGTCGGAAGAAGAAGTGGTTACAATTTGGAACTAAATTTGTTTCAATTGATTCTGCCTTTTTTTTTTCTTTATACACTAGCGTATACGCTAATACGATATCTCCGAAACTTCCAAAGGACTCCAATTAAATTTTGTGGGGCAGGGGTGGACAATAGGTTTCTGGAGAAGTATTTGATTTTTTTTTTCTTGCAGGCGGATCCTTTTCCAATTTATTCCCCTGTCAATGGTGTTTGCAGACGTATACACTTTCCAGTTATGTTGAGTTTCTTCTTCAAAACAATAATGTAGACTTCGTAGATCATCCAATTTCAACCCACCCGTTCTTTTCTCTCCTTTATTTGCCCATATCCTAATTAGATTTGGTTATTCTATTAAAAAGATTTATGTTTTTTTCCTTTGTATGAGGGTTCTTCCTTCAGACTTTTTTAAAGATAACTACTATTTCTTCTGAATGAATTTCTTTATCTTCTTACTAACATTATACCTCTTTTTGATATTCTAATATACAAATACATGCCTTTTTGTATATGCATTACACACACACACACACTCACACACACACACACACACACACACACACATATATATATATATATATATATATATATATATATATATATATATATATATATATATACCTATTCATATTCATGCACATATATGCACAAACACATATATATATAAATATATACCAACTTAATATATATATGGATAAATCTATGTACATATACATACAAGTATATATACACATTTATACACACATATATATATATATATATATATATATATATATATATATATATATATAGGTATAGATATATATACATAAACTTACATATATATATATATACACACACACACACACACACACACACACACACATCTATATATATGCATATATATACAAGCCAAAAAGATATGTATGGATATTTATATATACTTGATAATATACAAGTTTTCAGTATACACTGTGGCGTTTCGTTAAGATTGATGAAAAGTCTTTTTTTTTTTCAGTTTCTTTCGTTTTCTACCATTCTCCTTCAAGTTTTTATCTATTTGTTTGAATATCGTCAAAGAGTAATCTTTTGGCGGAGAGATTTCCTTTCATTGTAAGTAGCTTAAAAGCGGCAAAGTAGATTTTAGATTGACTTAGTAAGGAAACAGTCTTTTCAGCTGTTAACATACATATAAATGTTGTTGTTGTTGTTGTTGTTGTTGTTGCTGTTGCCGCTGCTGTTGTTGTGGTTGTTGTTATAGTTGCCGATGATTTGGGGTATGGAAAAGGAAATAGAGGAGAATTGGAATGAGATGGGAGTATGGGAGAAAAAAAGGAAGAAAGAAAGTTAGAAAGAAATGAAGAGAAAGAAAACAGAGAGAAAGGGAGGAAGGAAGGAAGGAAGAAAGGAGGGAAAAGTAGACGCAAAAAGATAGACACCAAGAAAGAGAGAGAGAGAGAGAGAGAGAGAGAGAGAGAGAGAGAGAAATAAAAGGGAATGAATGGATAGTAGAACATAAAGAAAGAGACCAAAAGTAGAAAGAAATAAAGGAACGCAGAAACAAAGGAAAAAAAGAAGGAAAGAAGATAAAGATAGGGAAGAAAGAACGAGAAATTAAAGTAAAGAATGAATAGGAGAGACTAAAATAAAAATAAATGAATAAAGAAAAAAATGAACAAGATGGAGATGAACAAATCAATTAAAGGATGAAGAAAGAGGAAAGGATATTAAGAAGGAAAGAAGGGGTTGAAGCTGAAAAAAATAAGAATGAAAACGGTCATCAAATGTAGACAAGATAAATGAAGGTGGAAGACAAATGAAACAAAGGGGAAACCTGGAAAGAAGATAGACAGAACTAAAAAGCAAAAAGTAATGAACAAGGTAAAATGAAAAAAAAATGTGTAAGAAAGAAAGGACACAGAAGGTGACAAAATAAAGTAAAAACAAAATGTGAAAAAGATACTGAAAGAGATAGAGAGAAAAAGTGAGTGAGGAATGGTATACGTCGATTTTATGTTGATGCATTAGGAAAGAATGAATGGCAGAATGAACAAAGACTGTTACAAGAAATGAGAAATATTGGAAATTAGAAAATGCTTTCAGAGAAAGAAGAAACGAGATCCTGAATGTGAATATGAACAACAATATCAACTTACATGAGGGTTTTTCGAAACTTTCCTCCATTCCTTTCTCTAAGACACAACCAACTAACGCTAGTTTTCATTCATTTATATTTAGTTTATTCTAAACATGTAAAGGGTCGCACTTAACATTTCACTGTACTGCACAAACTTTTGGTGACCCCTGAGGGCAAAAATCATAAATGTTTATATCAATAGTGATACAGAATTTGAGAGGTAATACACATTTTGATCAATCTTTGATTTCTGCATTGTCAAATTATACATACCATGAATAACAATGAAAAAAAAAAAAACAGGAAAAAAGAAGGGAAAACGAATTATTCTAAGAGGAAGATAAAAGGAAATACACTATATGGTGGGTTTCAAGAAGCATTTAATTAACCAACTCCTAATGCGTCTTAACTTGAACAATGTGCGAAAAGTATAGGTGCAATCACTACAGCAGGTAGCCCTGTGTTCTCTCACTTCTATTTTTCTTTTGTTTGCGCGTCTTCGTCTATATGATGAGATGTCAAACCTCCACAACTTTTATTTCTATCAACAATTTCTCCAGTCATCATGGTCGCCATGATGTTTAATGATAGCAGGTTCTGATTAATGGAATTGATTCGTAACAAGTGATTCTCTTGATGCTCAGACACTTTGCTTAATTGACGACGCCTTTATAGAAAATGGATTCTGGTTAGAGAATGGAGAAGTAAAGAGAGAAAACGTACGAGACGTGTTGTTTGATGAAATTTGGGAAATTGCGATACTGAACAACTCGTGTGTGGATACATGAATACACACATACACTGGCACACACATATATATTGACTAGAACCATGGAAAGGGGAAAACATTTAGCTCTGATCCATTTGTCTGACTGATAGGTAGTTGGACGAAGTGGTGTGGTGGTAAATAGAACACATAATACCAAGTAAAAAATGTCGGAAGTATACTGATTGAATTGTCCATGCAGATGTTAATACCTGCTAGAATGTTATTTGGTTTCATTTCTACTCTATATACGACGCTATTTTAGGAGAAATAATTGTATTGATGGAAGCGTATTAGTGGAAGGTTATTTAACTTGAAACATTCAGTCAAACTCTTCGGTTGAATACGTACGTGAAAAGGAAATAAGAATAGTTTTGTTTTTCTTTATGACTAGTATTCGTAGAGATTCTATCATGTTTGCTTGCATGCAGACCGAGATTAAAACAGACACAACTTCAATATTTAGATGGGAGGGCACTCAATGGAAGTAACACGAAAAACAAGTCACATCATTAATCATCATCATCATCATTAGTCTCTTAACGTCCGAAATTGGAAAGAGACCTTCCCCTGGATTCGCTCCACTTCTCTGCCGTGGGCGTTGCAGAGCAAATACTTTCAGAATTTGTTTAGCTCGTCTCTCCATCGAATACTCTGCTGGCCTCGGATGCGCATGTGATCTCTGGGGATCCATATCCCAAATCACAATGTCCATCGGTTGTCAGCCATTCTCACAACATGGACAGCCCATTGACATTTGAGATTTTTAATGTATTCAATGATATCCCTGACTCTTGTCTTTTCCCAGACGTGTTGTTCTGCATTGTGGCCTCTTCATGTTGGGCCCAGCATAATTCTTTCATGTGCACGTTACATGGTTTGCACACTGTAGTTATACTAACCCCGCTTTTTTTAGTAACCTACGTAAGTAAAGCCCTTTGTTTCAAAAACTTGAATGAAGCGTGGTATAGAAAACACTCACTTACAATACCTTATGATGATACCCTATCTAAAATCACAAACTACATTTAGTATGGCTGGGCCATAAATAATTACAGAATAGATTAAATATCAATATCATAGCTTAACGGGGTGAGGGAGTGATCTTGACTCCTGGGGAGCCATGTTCCAATAAATATTTGTCTTTAAATCCAGGAACATGGTGAGCAACTGAAGCTCCAAACTAGAAAAATTCACACATAGTGATATTTAATTATATGGGAAACATTAAGAAACAAAACTAAAACAGAATATTACATAGATTACAATAACAGTTTTTGGCAAATATTTGACAGAAATGACAGTATTGGAGAAAAGGTTACCTAAAATTATAGCGTTTAATTTTGAATATATATATATATATATATATATATATGAATTGCAACTTGCACAGGGTTGACCTTACCGAGGTGACGAAAATATTGATGGGGTCACTTGGTCGTAGTTTTAACCGGAGTGTTCTACACCTCGACAGTTGCGAGCAAGCTATTTGGGTCTCCTGCCCCATTGTTGAGATCTTCAGACAGTAATACTGACCCGTGGTCAAGGAGGGAAACTTTAGGATTCCACAGTTGGTAGATGTCTAAGCTGTCTGTAGAGTTGTATCGTCCTTTCTGAATGGAAATCAGGATAGTATGGCAATATATATATATATATATATATATATATATATATATATTATATATATATATATATATATATTCCCCTTTGAAAGATTCAAATGAACGTATATATATGCATATAGTTGCAAATAGTTACCTTGAAATCATAACAATAATGGTATATGTACGAGAGACACGCATTATCTAAGTGCAGTTTTATTTTAAAAAAATTAGATTCTCTTCAAAAAAAAATAATGATAGGAAGTAGGAAGAATTGATGGACCGAGGAAATGATGGAAAACTGAAAAAATGGGAGAGGGTGAATAAAACGTGTAGACGGCTTCCTGGATTTATTATCGTCATCATCGTCACAATCATCATCAGTATTATTATTATTATTATTATTATTATTATTATCATTATTATTATTATTATTATTATTATTATTATTATTATTATTATTATTATTATTATTATTATTATTATCTGGATATGAATTCCTCCAATTTAATTCAACGTTTTGGCTGCGTAAATTGGCTTTATCAAGAACGTATACACAATGAAAGTATTATTTCTTGTTAAACAGCTTAGACTAGCAAAACGTTGAATTAAACTGAAATAATTATTTGTACAGAATATGGCCTTCTCATATTATCATTTCACTCATATATATATATATATATATATATATATATATATATATATATATATATATGCGTGTGTGTGCGTGTATCTGTGTATGCATGTGTTCACCTATTCCCTGTGTTTCAATCTCTCAATCAATTAAGTACATAATATATGTGTTCTCTTTTACGTTTGCATTTTTCATTTTCTCAATTACTAGACAGGAAAATCTGTACAGGGGAATGAAAATAGAAAAGTGGGATAGCATCCAATTGCTTTCACACGTTACTATCCCCCCTCCCCCCTCTCTCTCTCTCTCTCTCTCTCTCTATATATATATATATATATATATATATATATATATATATGTCTAGCCCAAATGATGCATCAACCGTGTAATAGCGGCAGGTCATTCCAAATAAGCATGTAAATATATTTTAACACAATTCAAAATCAATTTATCGGATCTCATATACATTTCCTATATATATATATATATATATATATATATATACATATATATATGTGTGTGTGTGTGTGTGTGTGTGTGGTACAAATCAGGCTAGCAGTATAACATAATATAATAATATATCAATAATATCAAGCCACTTCTGAAATGTAATGGATTTATTTCATAGAGTTCTCAATACATACAATACACAACATTCGCCTTATGAGGCCCAAAGAGGGCAGAAACATGAGCTAGTTTGTGTACCAAATCCACAATTTACTATATATATATATATATATATATATATATATATATATATATATATATATATATATATATATATATATATATTGCATTTTATTGTATAGAAACTTATTTGAGATGATTTAATGTCATTACACGCTTAATGTATCACTCGCCCAAGACAACGTGAATACAATGAACACATAAAGTAGATCAGCCGCATGTTCGATTCCAACAGTGACCCTAATTTTTTTTAATTATTTTTTTTTAATTTTTGCCGTCTAGGACAGGTGATACATAAACTGTGTATTGACAGGAGATCATCTCAAATAAGTTTCTATATAATATCACCATTTATGATCATTTTGTAGGATTACATACATCCATTCCTGTACACACCCACACACTTGTTAATACATGGGAGCAGTTACTTGAAATGGATTCGTCATCATTGTCCCTTCCATTTTGTAGATGCTCAAGTAAGTGGGTGACTCCGAAAGCCTTCGATGTCTTAAGTCCAATTTGATCAACGACATTAAGTGCATGCCATTAATTAAATTTTCAAATGAGTATTCGAAAGGATGCAGCTTATTACAAAGTTTAAAAAATGTTGCAAAGAGTCCCGGGTCTGAAAACAGGACGCTGTATGTGAATAACATGTGTGGTTGGTTAAAATGAATGTTGTGAAAAGTATGACTGCTACAGACAGACGGAGAGTCCTTAAAGATGAGAAATTAAAAATCAATTTTTAATAACCATTGAAGTAAATTTGATTGATGACGTTGGAGACTTTCGAGGTGAAAAGGATCACTGTTTATCATCATCATCATCATTATCATTATTATTATTATTATTATTATTATTATTATCATCATCATCATTATTATTATTATTATTAGTAGTAGTAGTAGTAGTAGTAGTAGTAGTAGTAGTAGTAGTAGTGGTAGTAGTAGTAGTAGTGTTGATCTTCTTTGTTTTCAGATTTCATTCATCGCAAACCGTGTTCTAAACAGGTATTTGAAGCAGGCGACGATGTTATAACTTATGGATCGCCAAAATATAGATAGGAAACTCTCATGTTCCACTGACGAAAACCATCACAAAATAGCGGAAAATTATCAGGTACAATAAATTAATATATTGTTGTATATAAACTGGTATTCCAGTATTTATAAAAAAAGGAATATATTCTAACTCGTAGAAAAGGTAATTTCATCTTCAAAATCTGGATATATACATATATATATATATATATATATATATATATATATATATATATATATATATATATATATATATATATATATATATATATCGATTTCTAATGACTTAAAACAAATTATATTTACAATGTCAATGTTTCTGTAATCATCCTCGATCAAAAGATGGGTTGGAATTTGGTCCAGCATCGAACATGATTTTTTTTTCTTCTTCTTCATCTTCTTCTTCTTCTTCTTATTGATTTTTTAGTGATTGCTTTTATTTCATGAATAAAAGACTGAAGGAAAAAAGCTCGTAAACAGATGTTCCCCGTGATAAACAGCTGAAATAATTGCAATGTTTTATATTCTGAACGTTCTCTTACGCCTGAACTATTTTCAACAAAGTAAGGGACCTATCAAAACAAAAAAAAGGGGGGGGGACACAGAATATCTGAATATTCACCGAACATTGATCTGTTGGTATAAGGTCACGATAAAGGGGAATGGATCAAAGGTATTTAAGTTCAGAATAGTCTGGTAAAAAGCCAAGTGGCCCCCTTTCGCCCCCTTAGAAGCAATATTGCAGCCATTGAAAATGATTGATCTAGCTTGTTAAGCAAAATCTACTCATAGGTATTCACAAAAACACGACTTAGTTTGGGAAGGGCCTCAATAGAATAGCTCGTGTTTTCTTTTGATTTCTTACTCTTCCTAAGTATATCGTATCCTGCTTATCAGTAGGCAGTGATATATTTGATGATTATCATCAACTGTTGATGTATACGAGCTAAAACAACTGAAGTTGTTTTTTTTTTTTGTCTGTCTCCCCAAGTACAGATGTTACTAGAACAGATGGGAAAAGACCGCTGCGTTCGAAGTTAGCTTACGTTACTGCATCGATCAAAGTAACCCAGTCAAAACTACCGCGTGACAAACGTATTTTGGCCCTATGTCATGTTGTGGGTGATGAATTAAATTTTGGAACAAAGGTTGATCAATGAATGAGTTACTTCTGTCACCTATTGCTGGGCATTGAAAAGACTCGATCTTCAAAGATAAAGCGGTTATTCTACCGGACAAAGGAAACGCAGGATTATCAAGAACTAAAAGAAGAATTTGTTCTTTGAGCAAGATTACGTGGTATCTTCACGCATCTAAAGATTTAGTTATACTCTCAGTCTAAATTTGGTAATTTTCCTCTACAACATTGTGGTAAAAGGAAAAATGGAAAATCGTTCTATGAACCCAAAAGAAATAAACAAAAGGTTTCTCAGAATTTCTCGCCGTGACATCTACGTCTTCAAAACGCATTATTATTTGACCAAAGAACGAAATACTTGACACGTAGTCGCGCAAACGGTAGGATCTCTTATGTTTCTCAAAAAAATCTAAGACAGGTCTAAAAATCTGGAAAGGATGCAAACGAAACACCTGGCATCAAAACAATACAAAGGTTCAGGAATACACATGTCTATGCTTAGCTTTCATTAAAATTATAGTCGTAGATTATATCATTTGATAAAGCTCAAATTTTCAATGATATATATATATACATACACACACACACACACACACATACATATATATATATATATATATATATATATATATATATATATATATATATATATGAGATTAATTAATGAAAATTTCTCTTATTTCTACCATTATTAATGAACTACATAAAACAAATCTATTCCCCTGATAGCCACCTATGAAGCTGGAACATGGAATGTTACCAAAATATTGGCCCTAAAACTGATAAACCATGAAACGTGTGTGAGATCGAATCGTGCTGAATATCACATGGAGATATCGCAAACAGCACAGAATATCAGAGGAAGGACCGGAGTCAGAGATATAAAATCGATCTGAAAACTGAAATGGCGATTGGTTGATCATATTGCAAGAATGTCAGACTATTGCTTGACATCACGTTTCACAGAGATCAAATGCGAAATTGTGGTCAGAAAAGAAATACTAGCTCTGCAGCACCCATTGCAAATCTATAGGATGGTCAATGTCTATCGTTGGATATAGATCCTCACTAAAATTCTTCAGGCTTCTCTATCATAGGCGTCACCCAGCTAGTACTTCATAAATTTATCTGGTTCATCATGATGATATTGATGGTATTGATGATGATAATGACGACGCTGTATTAACCGAATGTGTCCAAGTGTAAAACACCCTTGCAAGAAAATAGATCGTCATTTACAGCTTATAAAAATACGTGAGATTTAGAAGAAGTTTGGAAAAAAAAAACCCAAAAAAAAACCCAAAAAAAAACCGATGAAATTTGAAAGCTCAAAACGAGGCTTATATGGTTCTCCGAATTTCTACCTGATTGCATTTTTCGAAATTTTCGCTTGCCAATCGTCCAGGGTGAATGTTTTTAGTTACAAAGCCTTTTATTAGATTCTCTCCTTCATAGACCAATGTATTTTCCAATGGAGTTATTTTTCTGCTTCGTTATTTTCTTTGATTGTTTAATTTTTATGTTATAGCGATTGTAGTTTTCAGCACAACATTCTTTTTTTTACTCTTTTGATATGTTTGTGAATTTCTATCAATTTTGAATTTTATGACTGACAAGATTATATTACTTATTAAAAAAATCCAATCTAAATTAAGAGAATGGAGAAGAGGACACATGGAAACCAAGATTAAAAAAACAAAAAAACTTAGTTCCACATTGTCTCCAACATCATAATGTCGGATAAATCTTGTCCAATCGTACACCAATCTAAATTATTTTTGTTTTCTTTTGAATACTTTTTTTTAATTTTACGTTCAGTTTGAAAACCTACAATCTCAACTGTCAACAAAACTGTCAACATGGGTTTTGAGTCAGTGCTGCTGATGGCCTTACTTACTATGTATGTATGGATCATAGGTGTATAAAGGGTTGTACAGTTGAGCCTGTACTCTCTTTTATGTCTAGAATAGAAATGGACCCTTAGTTTGTGTCCAGCGGCATTCAATGGTCACTTTTGAAAATTTTGACTCTTTTAGTGATCACTGTTCACCGAAACACGAGAAAAGCAACTAATCCATTGATCACCCTTTTGCCATTTTTCCCCAATTGATTACTCCCAACACGGCATGCTGTCAAAAGAAACAATTCACGTGACGGTTCCTACTGTGTGACTAACCAGACCTACCAATTTCACATTTTATTAGTGATATGATTACATTATTTATTCAAATAAAGGTGTTTTTCTTTCCGATCAAAAATGTTTGTTATTCTTTGTAAGTCTTATTTTGAATCGTAGCTGTTAGGATTTCGTCTATTACATTCCTACCTGGCTTTATAATTGTCAGTGGGGAAACTCGTGGCTCTCACGTCATGTAAACTCGATAGAGTTCATGTGAGGGTTTAGTAGGGTGGTAGATCACTCATGCCACATTATTTCTGTAGGAAGAAGAAACTCGAACAGAAAACCTACGACCCATAGAACTTACTATCGTCATCCCACTCACTGGGCCACACAAGTAAACCTTTTGCTTCACAGGTGATGTAACCCCGCGAACTACATGAAAAAATTGATCCCATGTTGCCGACCTGCAGAGAAATAGCAACATCGTTAAATCGGAACCCCCTTGGATCTCCTCCAGCAACCACCGTGTAATAACTTGCGTCTCTTGTGGACCTCACCGGTTGCCGAACTTGGAAACCCTACCTAAATCTTTATTAGGGAAATCAAAATGTCGATTTCTAACTCCTGATAGTACCCACTCGAAGGGAGCTGCCCAGTTCTGCCTCTTTCTTTATTTAAACGATTTCGCTGTCAAGACAGAAGAATTCAACTCTTCGAATACAATTTAAAGCGTGATGCATTCCTGATTTTGGACACGCTCTACTTATTCAAAAAGGCATTATTGCACTTCAGGTTTGTTGGTTTGTTACAGACATTCAGATTCTGGCCTCTCTCAATAATCAATCATTTTGGATTTCATTTTCAACGTACGCACTTCTCCCGAAATCCAATATTGTACAATTTTCCACTTGTCATTTTTTAATGAAATTTTGTTTTTCCCATCGATGTTTTCAGGTTATATTTCAAGAATATTCACTTCATCGGAATTAATTAGATTTATTTAATTAAAAGAAAAAAATCTCTTTGATCATTTACATGAATTGTATTTTTTGCCCTCTTCAGAAGTATTTCTTGTAAAAGGAAAGTTTGGAAAAATCTAATGTATCTTTTGGATAAATGTATTTACAAACAGACACACTTTCACTCAGACAAACTATATGATTTTAGAAATGACTACATTTTCAGCTTAATTATGAATAGAAATTTATCTTAAACAACAAATATTTTTTCAACATAATATCCTCATTTATCAATTGATTTAATTCAGTGGTTCATATTAATCATGCTAAGCGAACGTTATACAGTGAATATTTTAGATAAAAATCCAGCTAACAGCTCCCTGTCAGGCTATGGCCCTGTTAATAAACTTTGAATATATTTACAAAAAAAATGTGTGTGTGTGTATATATATATATATATATACATATATATATATATGTGTGTGTGTGTGTGTGTGTGTGTGTGTGTGTGTTTATATATATGTGTGTGTGCATATATGTGTGTTTGTGTGTGTGTGTGTGTATATATATATATATATTTGCGTATATATATATGCTTAATTTTTGCTCTTCAAGGGTTGGTGTGTCTATGGTAACAGTGCTCAATATTTTCAATCTTAAAAAAATAGCGGAAATACATAAATAGATATTTATAGCATTGTTGTTACTGATCAGATTCACGCATTTATCGTTCTCAATTTATTTTATTGGCGTGTAACTAGTCACTAGAAACAAAACTACAATTATCTATGTACGTCTGTCACTCATACCAAGAGTAACAACTCCTCAAAATAACCAACGCCAAAATTGTTATAAACCTTCTTTTTTCCCCTCTAGATCGTTATTACGATTAAACGTATAAACTGCTATAGTTTTGTGGCAGTTTTTGCATCAAGTGTGAATGTATCCATATTTATTTTATTTTATTTGCGTGTTTATGTACAATCAACAGAACATCGATACTAATTCATTCTATTCTTTATAATGATGTCTGCTCAATATACATCTATGTCAAAAACAAAAACTAACGAATTACATCGTTTCTTTTTAGAAAAGAACCGTATATATATCATTGACAGTTATGTAAGTGGGGTGCTCAATATCTTTACATATATATATATATATATATATATATATATATATATATATATATATATATATATATATATATATATATATATATGCTGTAGAGCTTCCTGTATACGGTAAAGATATCTATCCGTGTTTCTGTTGAGTTCAAGCGGTTACTTCACTTTAAAAGTTAATGGTTAACCACTTCAAATCTATCAAATGTGTAAATAAGTGTTTAAAACAAATCAATCGCCTGATCACTTAAGTGGGATCCATTGTTTCAGACGGTGTGTAGAAGATACTTTATCAGCAAAACTGTTGAACTCAAGTGGAATTGTCCGTTATTACAGACAGAGAAACAAAAAAAAAAATCACTGTTCATTATTTAAATTGAATAGTTTCTAGCTGTGAAACGACTCAAAGATGTATCTGAATTAATGTAAAATTACCATCCGAGAAAAATCAGTGGGTAATGTTTCAGTGGAAGAGTCCATGGTTTCAGAAGGTGGGAAGGAGATACTTTTATTAGCAATTACTTACCCACTGGGAAATAGTCAAGTGTCACGGATAATTTACAAAATGATATCACTATTCAAAATATAAGTAATCGGGTAACTTTGCATAAATTTTTAACATACCACCTTTAACAGAAGATTTGACGAGGATCGAACCCAGAAATAAAAGTGGAAAAGAAGTTTTACGACAAGAGAACCTAGAAAACCAAGCAGTTCATCGTTAGAGAAGATGACGATCCTTATAACAAGTGATTGACAAGATCATTATATGTAAAAACAGATTGTGTGAAAGAGTTTTAGCTACGATAAATAAGCAAAGTAAGTCGAGTATTAAGAGAAATTTTAAATATGCTTTCATTTGTATTGAATTATTTCTTTTAAACTTAATTTTGGAAATGAACAACCGGGAAAAGTATCGCCATTACAAGTGAACAATGTCCATCAAAGGAGAACAATTCAATAAACATTTTATAAGATGGAAACGAAGGCTTATTACAATGATTAAACAATGAAAGGCAATCATTGTCTTGGAGAATATAACCTCAGGATATTGTGACTGGAATATATAATGAAGAAGCGGATTGCAGACCAACACTCTGAATTGGTATACGCACAATGAATTGCATATTAATACACCAACGATGTTATGACCAAATCCTCTTAGATACATTAGTTCTCGAATGATCAACGACGTTAAGCAACGTTTGGACTGGTCAGAACCTAAATGGATGACCGTCTGGATATATTAACCAGCGGAGGATCAGGTTGAGAGCCTCCCAAGAATCTAAAAAGTCTCCCCGTGAAAAAAATATCGCTTATTTCACTCTCAGCCCTCACCCACTTTTAACCAGATCTCTCTCTCTCTCTCTCTCTCTCTCTCTCTAACATATCTGAGAATCTCAAAATGCAGGCAGCAGCCGAATCAGAAAGCGTGAACCAAGAAAAATATCTGTACGTATTTGTATCGAAAATCAGACAACGAAAGAAAAAAAAAATATTCTAGAGTTTGATTTTCAAGAAAAATATGTAATAGTCTCCAAAAAGTACTCACAGAACATTTCATGTGGTTATGTCGAGTGTTTTTTGCGGGAGACTGTCACATACGGATGGATAGAGGGAAAGACAGAGAGACATTTGTTGAGTCGTAATAAGATATGATCAATATATTTGTAACCACTCTATGTATACAAGCTCTTGATATTTCATTAGATAGACACAAGTCAAATTCCGTAAAGAATTCCTAGGAAACTAACGTCAGTTTTAGTGAATATCATGTCTGCAAATATAGGAAGATGAGGAGATATAAGCACATACAACTGAGAGATGTGTTCACCATGTATACAAACCACGCGGAATAGATAGAACAACAGAGCTTATATAAAATATATTCTAAAAAGTTCGTATAAAATTACACATGCACTTGTATAGCGTTTCGTGGACTCGCATGTGCGTACATCCACATCAAATACAAAGAAAAATGAAAAAAAGTATTTCAAAATAACCTTTAAATTTCCACGCGCATGCTCGGTGTGATTGCAAATAAATGGCCGCTGTCGAGTGTTTTGTGTTTAAATTTTGAACGTACATCGAGAACTCTCTATAACGATCAGACAGTCTGTCTGTTGACAACATTAAAGGAGACAGAATAATAAAATCAGCGTTGAATAATAATAATAATAATAATAATAATAATAATAATAATAATAATAATAATAATAATAATAATAATAATAATAATAATAATAATAATAATAGAAGCAGCAGCAGTAGCAGCAACAGAGTGTAAGATAGTAATAAAAAAAAGATGAATAGTATAAAATATGACGGTTCGTATGGGATCTCTATTGATTTTCCACTGGAGAAATTGAAAATGATAGCCATAATAGGCGCGGGCCCGAAGGAAAACCAGCGTACTAAAGCTCTACATTTATGGAGTGCTGAGCAACTCACTGTCTCTAGTTTTATGCATCTGCATTTCACACAAGTATCAACACATACGTATTCACTCATGTGAGTCTATTCATATACCTTCATTTAGAAAGGTCTTTGTATAGTGACTGCAAAAGGTATGTTACATTTGGAAAAAAAATTGTACCTCTTTGAAATTAACTGAATTTTAACCGAAGATTGAATATGTATCAATCGAAAATTATGAGAGCACACACACACACACACATACACACACACACATACATACACAGATACATACATATATATATATATATATAGATAGATAGATAGATAGATAGATAGATAGATAATGTGTGTGTGAGCCTCTATGTTTTGTGGGAGTGTCCTTGTATGCATATGAATACATACGTTAAAGTCTGCACAAATGCATTTGTGTGAGTTAGTGGGTCAGTAGTTGTGTGAAATAGAGAGAGAAAGAGAGAGAGGGGGGAGGGTGACGGAAAGGAGAAGCGTTGTTTTAAAGAATTGATTTTGGCGCACAATCCTTGGTTTCCAATAGTTTTATCCACTCTTCATTAGTTTCCACCTTCTCCGTCGAAATATCATCTTCCTGTTGTCTGTACCATAGATCATAAAATGTACAACTATCCCTCACTACAGTCGACTGGCGCACATTCTCGAATATTCACAGGTCTTAAATGAACGCACGCATATGCATACACACATACCTATTCACGCGCGCGAACACACACACATACATTCATATGTATAATGCATACTTAACACATTTGATTATATATACACATGGGTGAGGGCCGTATGTGTGCATGTGCAAGCACATGTGTTTGTGTGTGTGTGTGTGTGTTTACGTGCGAACCAAATACTCTGTATGATTTGCATGTACATACATCCGATCCAAAGCCCCACGCGCTTATGCATGAACATATTCACATATCCGGTAGATTCATAGAATGATAAGTAAAGAAATACAACTAAATTCCCCTACATAGAATCCTATGCACATCGTAAGTCATCTGAATTCGTTGATATCTATGATTTATGGAGCATAACCCATAAAAGTTCGTTTTATCTCCTGAAATTGATTTTATTTATAACTATATTATATGTGAGGGTTAATTTTCCTTTTTTTTCTTTTTCCTTCCCTTCTTATTCTTCCTCGTCTTTTCAATCTTTTTCTTCGTAACATTCGTATTATTATTATTATTATTATTATTATTATTATTATTATTATTATTATTATTATTATTATTATTATTATTTGCCATATCACACCAGTTGCCTGGTGGTTACCGCTGGAGGTTGAGTGACAACAAGTCTCCTCAAATCTCCAGCCCTCCTCTCTACACTCTCATAACCCACAGCAATACTGTGGTTTACCATTTCACATTAGTTTCCCGGTGGTCATCGCTGAAGGCTGAGTGACAGCAAGTCTCCTCTGGTCTTCAGCCCACATCTCATCTCTCCCTCGCCTATCAAACTAGTGCTGCGGTTCACACCATCGCTTCCATTTGGGTGTTTTGCTTTTTGTTTTTTTTTTGTTCTGTCCCCTTCCGCCTCTACGAGGCCACTGTTAACATTTAGGGTCGTAGATCTTTTTTTTTTTCCAAGTACTTTCCTCAGTATGTGTGCAGTTCAGAGCAGTAGCGTGATTGTATTATTCTTATTCTTCGTCTTGTTGTTGTAATCATCATCATCATCAACATCATCACCACCACCACCATCATCATCATCATCATCATTATTATTATTATCATTATTATTATTATTATTATTATTACTATTATTATTATTATTATCATCATCATTTGCTGGTTGGCAAACCGGTTATGTATATATGTATGCATCACAGACTGAGGCTGCATCAATTTGGGACCTTTTTTTATCAGAACGCCTCAGTTTTTGGCCAAACTTCTACTATTGAATTTTGATTTCATTCCCATACGTAACAAAAATGACAGATATCAATTACAAGACCAAATAGAACAAACACGGTGACGTACGCAAAAACCGATGACGAATTCACTCCCACTTCACTTCTAAAAACCCAACTCAGGTGGACTTATTTTGCTGAAGTTTGCAAATCCCATATATATGATCTATTAATGAAGTTTTGAAGGGAGACTCGTAGTTTCGGAATTATACCGTATGGAGAGATGAATTCTGTTTTGATTATTTTTTAGATTAGCCGGAAATGTACAAATTAAACAAGGGAGCTTGAATCTAGCACTCAAAAGTTTGTATCATTCATTATTATTTTTACTTGTTCAAATCCTTCACCGGTGCTTTGTTTATTGAATATAGTATTATCATCAATCACTAAATTCCACAGACCTTCAAAGGTATTTCTCAGTAATAAATTACAAAAGGAGCTTTTAGCTTTTGCTAGAGAGCGTAGTGAAGTGATCTGCCAGTTCTTTAGAATAATTAACGGGGTTGCTGCAGGGGCCTTGTTTATAATCTCTATGGCACCCTGAATCCCTAGACAATCATCTATCTAGGTACTGACCAGGCTAGATGTTGCTCAACTTTGGTGATTGTACCTGAATCCATCATAAACATAATATGCATATATATATATATATATATATATATATATATATATATATATATATATTTGAAGAACATACTTTATCTCTCTCTCTCTCTCTCTCTCTCTCTCTCTCTCTCTCTCTCTCACACACACACACACACGCTCGCGTGCGCGCGCGTGCACGGTAGAGCATAAGTTTGAATAGAAAGGTTTGAAGTCATTGTATTGTTTTTTAATCACTCATGTATGAAAATTAAGGAGATCATTAAGACATTTTTGTTCAAAATTAGGTGCACACATCTGCAATGAACGGAACAAACCCGCCTTCAGTGTAAACAAAAACCAGTGATCTGCGATTCTTTGTAAACAAAAACCAGTGATCTGCGATTGATAGGCGGAAAGCAGGAGACGAAGGAAGGAAACGACAAAAAATATTGAAAAATAAAAATTAGGAAGAACAGGCTGGTTGCTTATTTTGCAAATCCTTGGTTATTTTGCCCCAAAATACGATAGCATAAACGTTTCCATAGGTTATAACTGTTGATGGTTTAGAATGACTGAATTTGTACATTTCCGACTAGATTTATATCATTTAATAATATACAAGCTTTAAATAACGTCGTTGTAATACTTTTTTTTCAAATTGAATTTATTTTGCTTTCGAAACCCCAACTCGAAACCTAACCTCATATCCTAAACCCAAAACTAACTCAGTCTCTAATCAAAACCTGTTGTATGAATTTTAAAGCATATATGATATGCACCTATGATGAGGATAGAATGACTTAGAGTGAGGAAGAAAGAACTTAGAAGAAATTATCTTGGATTGGATTAAAAGTAAGGATGCAAATTTTGGGGAAAAAATGAAAATGATATGAAACTCGCCATCTTTGATAAATATTGTACAACCGTAGTGTCAAAATTTGAAATCATGTAAAAAGAATTCAATACGATCAGAGTGAATTCTGTTCATGGTATTTCCCACTGGAAAACATCTGAAATAGCGAAAAAAACGAAACAAAATATCTAGATACATTTAGATTATTGAAAATCTAAATGGTATTAATAAACCCGTCAAAATAAGGCAAAGAAAGTGAACAAAAACTCTTCTTTTTTTTTTTTTTTACAGAAATGATATTTCAAAAAGGTGTCTGGTGGATAATTGATGCTAATTTTCAAGTCTCTAGACAAAATTGTATGGGTAGGTACGCAGGAACATGCAAATACATTAACAAGCATAGAAAGATATTCACAATTTAAAGAGGATAGAACCTTTAACCATCTTTGTTGGCTACGGTTATTCAACAGAAAAATAAATAAAAGTTCTTTTAAGAAGTGATCCCAAATATCGGAAAATCGACGCTGATTTTTTTTTTTAACGGTAGAATTTCGAGAGAACAAAAAGGAGATATTGGAGAACCAAGAATGGGGCTAAAAAACAAATATAATTAAAACATTTTGTGCTTCAAAGTTATTTGAATAAACACAGCTTCTTATTTGGCTGAGCCTGGAAAAACTCATGTCAAACAGACATGAAAGGAAAGCTGATCTACACCTTAGACTTCAAAGGTTGCAGCTTTATGAGGTCTTCCATGGCAAGAAAATCCTGGTGTGCGATAGGCGTGTCAGATAGTTTTGTTTTCACTACCTTTCCATGACGTTTACTATCAACATCCTCGAAAATTCTTTCTTTATTTCTTTATTTCCTTCTTCGCTGTCTTTATGCTTATTTCTCTCTCAGTTTATTTGTTCCTTTGTTTCTTTCTTTCTGTCTGTGTGTTCGTATGCTGGAAACTGTCAACCAAAAGTTTTGACATTGATTTCTTCAGTTTTCAGGTTGGTCTGTCTGGCTGGCTGGCCGGGGTATGTCTCACGCGTACATGCCTCACAGATTGAATCAAATTCATTACTTAATATGTTTGAAAATAGCAATGGGTTGGTCAAGTAGCAAAAATGTCAGACAGCCATTGAACATCACAACTCACAACATGGATCCCTAGAGATCATATGCGCAACCAACATCGGCAGAATACAAAATGGAGAGAAGAAATAGACAAATTCAGTGAGTATTAGCTCATGACACCCACGACAGAGAAAGGTGTTGTGAATCGTGGGGAAGATCCATGTCCAACGATAAACGTTGAAAGTCTCATGATGAAGATGATGATGATGATGATGATGATGGTGATGTCTGGAGAACTTTTTTGTTTCATGAAAATTTGCGCCTCAAATATGATCTTAGTTAGAGAGATCAATTTACATCGAAGTCTAATGCTAAACTAGCCCATTAGTTGGTGTCCAGCAGCATACACGCTTGCTTCTTGAAAATCTTCACATTTTAGTGATCACTGTCCAAGAGGAGACGAGGGAAGTTACTAATTCGTTGCTCAACCCTTTTCCCAAAGTTTTGATTGATCCCACCAAACACAACATGCTGCCGAAGTCCGTTAATCACATGACAGTTGCTATTGATTCACTAACCAGACCTATCTATCCTTTGACTCATTCACAGAATTCAGAAGACATTGCACATTTAGATAATCTTTTTAACAGGTTAATATTGTACTGAACTCTTGAGAAAATCCAGTTCCATACAAGACTGTAAAAGGTACCTATAGAAGTTCTTTGCCCAGAATGCATAAACCTAGGAGCACTGCATGGAATGTATCCGGTTTTTTTTTAATATCTTGAGAACCGTTTGGGTGGCCTTCATGTTGCTTGTTTACATCAAGCAGATTCCTGTTTTATCGTGCAGAAATGATGGTTAAACGCCTCATTTCACCTACTGTTGCCATTAATTTAAAAATTGTTTTGCACCTGCAGAAACATATTAGAATGCCTTACGAAGCCTCAAGCAAAACTTACGACTTTATCTATATATCTCATTAACATTCCTTAAAAAATAGCAACTAGCAAAGTTGTATATGTGCAGTTTTGCCATACTGTGAGAACATGTGGAAACGGCGTTAACTTAATTTGTTTGTGAGGGAGCCGTGTGGAAGCATTGTTTTTTCTACCTGCTTGCCAATAAAACAAATATCCATGCACTGAATTTGCCCAAGGTTTTCCACTGCTTGGAACCAGCATCGATTAATACTTTGGAAGTATTTGAAATGCAAAGAAACGTAATGTTTTGATCTTTCATATATACAAGACACTTGCAAAATATTGCTATTGTCTTGTGATGTCGAGTGTAAACTAGTCAATCCATGAATGGACGGAAAAAGATTCAAATGAATAAAAGAAATTTGATTTATACCGTAGGATATCAATCAGTAAACGTCAAACGGCCAAACTTTCAGTCATTGTAGTTCATAGCTCAACTGTGAATGACGGATATTTCCACAAGTGATGCAATGTTCCCTTAGACTTTTAAGTTATGGTCAATTTTTCGGCTTCTTTTTAAGCTTCTTTTTCTGAAACTTTAAATGGGAAGTTCCATTGTTTACAGTGAAAAATAGCTGTTTGATTTATTTTGCATTACCTTGTGTAGGAAATCCAATTTTTTCATGTACGTTTTATTTCTTCCATATAAACCAACAAACCACAGAAATTTTTTTGTTACCTGATTTAATTAGTTTCATATTTTTTTAAAAATTGCAATATTAGAATAAACAGAATTTTTCAGTGTCAGTTATATCTCAAACTATAACATTATAGAGAGTCATCTGTAACTTCAAGTGGAAGGGTCCATTATCTACTGACAAAATTAACCGAATTGCGTAACTTGATTTTTGCCACCCTGTATGAGCAAAGTTACTGCCGCATCTAAAACTCTGCAACTTCACTGACCCTGTCGCTGTTATTGGGTTAATATTACAGAACTGTCAACAGATTTTATTCTGTATTTTCTAAGTGAGAAAAGATAGAAAAAAAATGTCTTTATAGTCTTTTGAAGTCTACATCAGCCACTTAACTTATCTTGCAAATCTATCAGTTTAAAAGAATTTACTTTTTTCTCCAAAGAAATATTCGAAACGTGTTTAGTTTACCATTTACCTCAGAAGGCCTGATCATGGGATGGAATAAAGCAAGAGATTATTTCCTCTCCAAGGAATTACACAGGTTTCATTTCGGTGGCAGAATTTGAAAGAGAGAAAAGGTGACATTTCATTTTTCGAAAAAGGTGGGATGCAAAAAAGGAATGATTGATATAAGCGAACTTCAACGATATGTTATTCAACTATCAATCAATACATTCTAGTCGGTCTATATCCATTTACCCATCTCAGTTTTATCAAAATCTATCTATTTGTCCATCTCTGTCTCTCTCTCTCACTATATATATATATATATATATATATATTCACACACACATACATACACACATACATACACACACACACACACATATATATATATATATATATATATATATATATATATATATAAATAAAGTATAAATCAGGAATACAATATGATATAATACTATGCAATATCCGATGTATGATTTATAAAGTGCTCGATATATTCAACATTAAACATTAAGAAGAGCTTGAAATTCGCCTGGAGAATACCAAACAGAGTAGCAACATAATCGTATCCGTAGTGAATCTTTTATTTCATTATATATACATATATATATATATGTGTGTGTGTGTGTGTGTGTGTGTATATATATATATATATATATATATATATATATATATATAATTCTTTCCGGATATATTCGTCAGTCTATCCATCTATCTATCTATCTATCTATTTTCATAAATTCTGGACTTACCGTATGTTTATCGACCAGACAAGCAATCAATCAATCTGTATGTTTACCTGTCGACCAACCCACCAACTAATCAAGATACGTATCCGTAAGTATCTATGTATTTAATTATGTCTGCATATCTCAGACAATCATGTCTGATATTCAACTATCTATCCCCGGGGGTGAAAATCATTTAAAAGAACAAATTGTATGGAACGATACATTTAATTTACTCAAATCCTGATTGGAGGCCGCTAATCACAATTCATCCAGAGCAGTGGAGTGGTTGCGAAGACCTACTCCTTAAAATAAGTTCATGACGAGGAAGAAATTAAGTTTCCCTTCGTGTATAGGTTCATTCGGATTTATCATTGGTATTGAATCAAAGAATACCTCATATACTTGTACAATCGTATAATCTTGTAGACCAATTTCAAAACCTTCAATTAGGTGATTGGACGGAGTTGGCCAAGCTTAGGCCAGTGGACTCGTATGGCTACGATTTGTGCCCAGGCAAGGCAGCTAAAGTCAACAAATGGACCTGTTTCATATACACGCTATTAGATAATGACTGACTTATTGCCGATGGGTCACATCGCTTCATGGAAGGTTATTTATTTATATTTGAAGTTGGAAGTGATAAAGAGGTTTGAGAAGTTGTAAACATTACATGCATCGATTGTAGTTGTAGGCTAGGCATGAACGACCAAATAGTTTTACCTTACTTTTTTGCTAAGGAAAAACCTATTTCAATTACGAAAATTCAATTTACATGTGCTGAATTTATTACACGTAACTTGAAAATCCAGCATCGAGGTTTACATGGAGTACAAGGTATGATTCGTTGGACAGAAAAGAGGGTCGAGCATTACACGAGTATACACGGCTATTTGTTATCGAGAAAGTAAGTGCTGAAAATATAGTCTTCATTGTTATATGTTTATAAACACCGTTTTATATTCAAAAGAGAATAGATAGATATTTGTTAACGGCTCCTCCTCCTCCTCCTCCTCCTACTACTACTACTACTACTACTACTACTAGTACTCAAATGCGCTAAATCTCTTTCTGGTAATTTTAAAACCCACTCTCGAACATAATACGGAGCTCTTGATAAACTCATAATTTGTTGAGCAAAGAATCCATACGGAGTTGAAACCTACACGAGTAAAGTCGTAAACATAGTTTAAAAGACATTAACTGAAAAGTGTTGACGTATTGCAGCTGGGGGTTCATGATATTTACTCAGCTGAGCTTCGTACTGTGCAAGACGAAATGGTTGTACAATGATTGGTTTGCATAAATCATCGCGATTCGTGTAGGAATGAGTGTTTTAAAAATCAGCATTAGTAATTCTCGCTTTTTTTCATAGGCCCGAACACCAACCATAGGCACGAGTAAAAAATTGAAACTGCTGCACGCACCATTGTCGATTAAGGAAAGCCGATTTTTTGCAAAAAATAAACAACTTTAGACAAGTTTAGATTGTCAGGATTTAATGTGTCAAAAAATGACATCAAAACATAGATTCTTAGTTCTTACCATCATTTGAGGAAACATCTAAATATTTCATTCTTCATAGTAGTTTCTTCAAATGACAGTAAAGGCTATAAATAAAATAGTTTGTCAGTTGTCAGTTTCTATATCAAACTCCAATTATCCAGACTAATCAAATATCACGATTACAAAATCGACCTACCTGACTATGGATGTATCCATTAACAAACTCGGTTTTTGATCCTCGTTTACCTGGCCCAATTCAGAAATGACAGCTTGATACTTTTTTAAGTCCTGTTTAGCAAGGGTCCCCGACTCTCTTTTGCACTGCGACACAGATAAATATTGAACAACCGACGTTGGTGGATGTTAATCATGACCAGATTATACGATAAGTCAACAATATGTCCCTTATAAGAAGCTAATACACTAACTTTCGCGTCTAAAAGGGTTTATCTAATGAATAACTTAAGATCCAAGGAAATGTATTTGCTAAAAAAAAAAAAAAAATATATATCACCGAATCATATAATTCCTTCGGGGCTTTGTAGTTCATATTTTGCGACTGGGTACCGGTCTGCAGTCCAGGATGGGATGTGTATAGAATACTTTCATCTGTATATATTAAACTAATTACTTCCAACCTACACATACCGACAGGGCGGAAGAGTTGATATAACTTTGTTAATCGGTTTTACTTGGTTTCCAGAATGCTTTACGTCGTATAAGAGGTTCGTTTTCTGCAAGTATTCAAGTTCGTCAGCAGAAAACCCTCTCAATATTATGACAGTTTTTGTCTATGTTTATATGAAGATATTTATGGATCCTTTATCGACTTCTCTAAATCTGAAATCATATTGATTTTTTTTCTTTCCCTGTTATTTGCTTGCATGGTATGGTTTTGTACTGCAATATTACATTTGATTAAATATCAGCAAGCCTTTCTCCGATCATTATGAGAGACTGTCAAACAAAGACGCCACCAAAACTTTCAACATAGGTTTCTTCACTTTTTGAGCTTCTCCGGCTGGATGGCTGGATGGTACGAATACGTCTAAGGGGCCACGCATTCGAACATTTACTCTTTTTTCAAGGGGTTTCAATTCTCAACGTAAGTTTATGCATAATGGATCACTAACTTTGTGTCCGGCAGCATACACGCTTGGAGCCGAAATATGATGACCAAACTTATTGTTGCTGTTTTCCTTATTATTTGTTTATTGTTGTTGTTGTCCTTATTTCTATCATTGTTGTATGAATTCAGTGAGACCAGCAGAAATTGGTGGCTTTCAGAGAAGATCAAGAGACAGCAATACTCAAAGAGTCTCTCCAGTATGGGAACCGTCGGGACGGTTTCGTTTTTACCTTAAATATCAAGTTTTCCAACCTCTTTGTAAAGTTGTTAGGGACAGATTTAAGCTTTTCAGCGATGATGGGCTTGCCTTGATGCTGAATAGTTTTACACTACTTAGGCAACTTCCAGATCTTCCTCAATGTTACTTTGTGGTCGGCTAGAACAACGAAATCCATTATCTGACCAAGTTTTTTTTTTCTCCTTGTTTACGTTAACTAGATCTGGTCTTCTGGCCAGAATTGCAGTTTTTATCTATAGTAATTAACCTTTCCTCACTGTGTCTTGTGTAATCTCGTAGTCCCTTGATTGCAGAGTCAGCGTAATCCGCGATGCTAACAAGTCCTCGTCTTCCCTCTTTTCTTTGCACGTATTAATCGTTCGACGTCGTCTCTCGGGTGCAAAGCTTTGTGCATTGTCATCATTTTTCTTGATCTCTCGTACATGATAAAAGAAAAAAACTGATGAGGAAGCAAAAAGTCTATGAGACGATTTCCACCGATTATATGCGGGAAGTAGATGGGAGGAAAGAGGGACTTGTTAGCATCGTAGATTGCACTGACTCCGCAATCAAGGGACTCGAAGATTACTCAAGACAAGAGTTCGGAGGGATTAATCATAATGACCAAAGTCTGCAATAAAACTAACAGGAAGACTAGAGAACAAGGGAAATAAACAAGAGACAAGTCTGGTTAGTCACTCAAAAGAAAATGTATTTTTTGCAGCATTCCACGTTTGGGGCGATCAATTAAAAAATAGAAAACAAATGAATAAATCACTTCACTCACCTTTTATGTGGCAGTGATCACAGTTTGATTTTTTTAAAAGACAGGTACAAATGCTACCGGACACAAATTAAAGGCTCAATGTAGCAACTTACATTGTAAATTGAGCCCCTGATATATATATAAAAAAAACTATTTAGAGAATCCTAACAAGAAAGATACGTTTTTTCTTGGCATAATGAGTGAATGTTGAAATATCAGGCCTCTAGCTCCATTCGATCGGCTTATGAGCATAGCCAGCTAGACCAACTTGAAAACTGAAGAGACATATTTTATCAGTTTTGGTGACAGTTTTGATTGGTGGTTTCTAATAGCCTTAGTCCGCAATTAAACTAAAAGGAAGACTAGTGAACAAAGGAAATAAACCAGGAAAAAGCGATAATCCAAACGTACGAAGCAAATCAACTACACGGACACTTCATAAGACAAACTCAGGAAATTGCAGGTGAGTCCACATGGGGTAGGGACAAGTAGAGAAAAGCCTATGATTATTATCTTATGGACCGCCACATTCACAATGGCGTCCGTCCTTAACAACTGAGTGGCAGTTATTTTTACTCAACATTCTTGTACCTTCCTCCACATACTCGCATTTAGTTATGCTGTGATTTGCAGTTTGAATCATTCACCGATCACAAGTTCATTCAAACGATATTAATATTGATATAATTATCGTTGAGGTTTCTCACTAGAGATCAAGTGAGAGCAAGTCTCCTTAATGCTCAAGCTTTCATTTCAGTATTGTAGCTGATTTGAGCTCTCACCTAGCTGAAATTTTAGATTTTAAGAATTGAAATTTGAAAATTGAAAGGAAATTAATCAGCAACACTTTTCTCCCTTCCACAATAGAGTTTTAGTTCTTTAGTTCAGTGTAGGACTGACTAAGACTACGTTGTTGAATGGCGGCTTGTGCTACTATAAAACTGTTTGCCCTGTACAGCTAGAGTTTGTTGCATCACAATATATATATATATATATATATATATATATATATATGATCATAAGAGCAGAAGAAAGTTAGACGTATATGTTTAATGAATACTGTTTGCAATAAAGTATATTTTCACTCTTTTGATCGGAACTCTTTTGGAGTTCAACTGAGTAACACGCTGGTAACTTTATCTTGCTTGACATACATTGGCTGTATAAATTATCCGATAAATTTTTAAAAGTTCACTTTAACATACTTCCGCACCTTCATAATTAATAGAATTCAGATTAAATATTTGATTCAAAATTTTGTTTTAATATACTTCGGATTCTTGCATTTTTAAAAACTTTTCTTCAAATTCTGTCAGCATATAAATATGTTCAAATTAACTTTTTGAAAAACAGCAGATTCTTTTTGCTGTCAGCGTATGTGATCATTAGAGCAAATTAAACTTTGGCATATTTGTATAAAAATTGTAGATTTCGATATCATAGGTTGTATAAACAGTCAGTTCTACCATAATTTGACAGAAACTCAATAAAATGGAGGTTTAAACTGCATAACATACGGGCAATTTTCTCCTTGAAATATTATTAAAGACTTGATTATATAAAAAAAATATATTCTTTCATTTTCCATCAATTTGTAACGAGCCCTGTCATCTTCATCAGAGAAATATAGTAGCAAGTAACAAGGAATGGTAATGAAGGAATCAAATCGGACCAAAGTCTTTGACAGCTAAAATAAATTCAATCAAAAAAAAAAAAAAAAAAGAATTATCAACGAATGATAAGCAAAGAATTTGAATTGATTCCTTGCAACTGAGATTATTACGCATTTTACAAATTTCAATTTGTTAATTGCATTGAAAATCAAGACATTAAATGTCGATTATGGATTTTAGTTCTATAAGGAAATCTGAAAACAACTTGAACAAGCCAGTCTCCCGCATAGTCATTCGTAAATCCTAATTCTATTCTTACGGGAAATTATTATTGCAACTTTCATAGGGTATACATCCGTAATGAATTCGTGAACATGTAAAACTTGTCAGTTTGGCTGCGTTGTAACAAAATCCTTTTCCGATCATGTGATTTCAAATCACAGTAAGAAAATTTTAATGTAATATATCGATTTGGTTTAGCACGAAGGGATAGACAAACAGTAAGAGATTTAGTCCCTTAAATTGGGTTGGGATTGTTTTTGTTCATGTTTTGATGGGAAAATAAAGTGAATCCTGACTTGGATTGAAGTTTGAAAATGTTTACGTCTCAATTCTTTTGGTTTCTTTTAGGAGACAGGGTATGAGTATCTGTACGATTTTGAAATGATTCATGATGAGTAAATCAATTTTGGCTGGCCCAGTTAGTAACAGCAGGAAGAATGGACTCAGCAAGTCGAGTTCAATCCCTGACTGAGTCAGTTTATGTTTATTTTGCAGTAATGCCTTTGCTAAATGCATGAATCTTTCTTTCTTTCCAGCTATAGGTAAAACTGCCTTAAATGAAGTATTTGCTGCAACATTTACAGGTGCTGGTAGATTCTACTTCTATTCAAAAGACCGCAAACGAGCTGATTAAGTATACATGTGGAACCTAAGCAGAGACATCTGGAGCTAATCGATTCTTTCTTTGATAGTTAGAAAAAAGAAGAAGGAAATCTTCTGAGTGTTATTATTTTTAACCTACAGTTTGTTTTTTTGTTTTGCTTTTTCATAAAATTGCAGATCTCTTGTCGCTGTTATACTGGTAATGTTATATTGGAGTAGATAGAATGTATTAACCAGGAAGAGGAAAGCTATGTATTTATGTAAGCAATACTCATTTGGCATTCTAAAAATGGCCCTGAAACACTAAAAATAACTTTGTTAAAAGTACGTTATGAGCAAAGTGCAAGTTAGTAATCATTCATCCACTTAAACTCTTCGTTGTCAACCATCATGGCATGGCACTCACGAGATGTTTTGTTCAGATATATATGACCATGGAACCAATATTAGCTGCTTAATCAGAAAGGGATAATATGTTGGTAAATGAACGTTTGTAGGGTAAAAGAGATTAAAAGATACATCAATTGAAAGAATATTGAAACAAAGCTTTTTTACTCATCGGACTATGAACATATTGATGAGATCAAGTACACACACACACACACACACTATATATATATATATATATATATATATATATATATATATATATATATATATAAAGAATTATAACAGATGACTCAGAAGGTTAGTCGATTAATGCTTAAGGGATACACAATGCAGTTGGAGAAGACCAGGCATAAAATGGAGAAATAATATAGAGAGGTTTACCAGTAAAATACATGATTAGTCACGGTTGACATGGAAGAAACGGGGAGAGGCATTTGGTCACCTGTGCTGTCTGATGGTGATGATGATGATGATGATGATACATACATACATACATGCATACATACGTACAATGACTGAGGCTTTAATGATATCAGCAAAAAGTCAGTTGTACAAACGCCTTTGGCAAAGTGTAATACGTGCTCAAGAAACGTGCCAAGAAACATCGAATTGTACTCAAGGTGATTAAAATGAGACGGAAAGGGAAAGCACTCAGTCTTAAGAATATTGTTTTTCATGGATATTTTTTTTCGTTTTTTTTTAATCTTCGTTTGAATAACCGAATCTCGTGCATGGGCGGCTGCGACTGTTTATAAATCTGGATCTGTAAATGTAAATGTGATTTTCTTGCTTGCATGCACACATAAATAAATATACTGGAGCGCCCACCTCAGCTGAACGGCCTCCTCAGATCATTTTACCAGTGCAGTGAGTTAAATTTCCACTTGGAGTTTTCCTTGGGGCACTATGCGCTTGATTACACAAGGGTTACGGTTTTTTGTAGCTTAGTGCTCTTCTGGGTTAGGATCAGTACATGAAAGGTATATACAGTGCATGGAAAATGTATCCTATCTGTTAAAATTATCTTTGACAACATTGTATCGATTCAGAATTTTTAAAAATTGATATCTGATAGGTATGTACGAAAATATATGTATGTGCAAATAGACTTTATGACATGTTCAAGATATGTTTTGCACTCACTATATATATATATATATATATATATATATATATATATATATATGTGTGTGTGTGTGTGTGTGTGTGTGTGTGTGTGTGTGTGTGTGTGTGTGTGTGTTTGGGAAGGTTTTGCAGCTTTAATTATGTAAGATTTTTTTTTTTCAAAATCTTTTTTCGTGTGTCATCTCAGTAACTAATTTCCCAATATCTGTTAATGTAATTTCAGTAATTTTCCTCAGGGTTTTTTTATTTTCTTTATTTATTTATCTTTTTAATGCTTTACACGTACTTTTATATTATGGTACTAATAGTGATGTAATCCTCTTTTCTTTTTTGATCTTCATTTATTTACCATGTAACCGTTTCGGGGATTCAAATTACAAAACAGTTATATGAACATGGCTTCGTACCAGTGTTGATCAAACACCACCGCCCGGTTCAGTTGTCGGATTGTAATACATAGCTTATAGAGTATTATCGTAATGTTTTATATATGGATGTTATTCTATGTTACAAACCATCTAAATTTTTGAAACATTGGGCTCACTTCCGTAGGTTATCCCCCAAAAAGTATTTGACGATATATATATGTGTGTGTTTGTGTGTGTGTGAACCGTTGCTCCACCATCATTTTAAAAAAAATTAATGTTCTCTGTTGTGTTCATGTTATATTCAAAATTTTATGCTGAAAATGCTGTGTGCATCGAATGAAAATATCTAGGGACTGTTTGAACCGAATTTTCACATTCAAACCTTAATATACACACAGACATGCACGTGCGCACACACCTACATATTGGCATATGCATAAATGCACAGGCACATGCATACACACGGGAACATGCATACATACTCACATATACATAATTCTGCAATAGCCCATATGTGTATAGACTATTTTATTTTCGATTCAAAACCATTTATGGACGGACGGTGGTTTTAAGTACCACTTGCACTTTTTTTTTTTCCTTTTGTCAATTAATTTGAGGCGAGCGTATTTTGGCTATATGTGTAATCCAGACTTTTCATTTTTCAGTTTAAAAGAAATACTGTTCACCGAAATCATTCTTCATCATTAAATGTAACTTGTCTTTAAATATGACCTTCAAATATAAATCTTAAAAGTATGAATATATTAACAAAAAAATTGAAATTTAAAAAAGTCAGAACATAAAAGGTTGAATATTTGCCTTTAACATATGTTTATTTAATTTTATTTTCTATAATCTCGTAGATTTCACAAACTCTTTTTATTTGTGCTCTTCTTAATCTATTAAATGAGAGCGGGTGTTTTGGAGTTATCAAATCCGAAGCCGATGGCGGAAGAAAGAGTTTTTGTTTCTCCTTTTTTGCGTTTGAATTGCAAAACAACGGAATTTTCCAATGAATAAATTGAATGAAATCGGGAAAATGACGTAAAATTAAGTTGAGGCTTTGCAGAAGAAGATAACTGGTGACAGTTTGATAGTTGCTCTTTTATATTTAAAAATGGAAAATCAACCTGTCACTCTGGTGATTATCTACCCCTACATATTGTCTCTTTTGCAACACAAACACACACACAAACACATATGCACAAACACACATGTGTACATGCACCCAATACATACATGAATATACACACTAACACACTTAAAACTAAAAGTCCAAGGACAAGAAAAAAGTTCAAAGTTTTAAAGAGAGGGATCTCTAACAAATGCATCCTCCCGATATTCATCTATGGAGCTGAAACACGGAACCTAACCAAAAGCTTGACCTTAAAACTGAGAATAGAAGAGAATTATGCTCAACGCCATGGAGATGTAACCAAACGATGCAGTATATTAGAGAATAAACAGGAGTCAGGGATATCATAGAATCCATTCATAAAAACTCATGGCAGTGGGCTTGTCACGATGCAAGAATGTTAGACTACCGATTGACAAAATGAATGACAACTTGGATACTCAGAGGTCATATGCATCACTGCTGCCGGCCAGATATAAGATGGCATGACGAAATAGAAAAGCTTAGAAGTATTGGCTCCGTGACCTCCATGATGGTTAGGTCTGGTGAATCTTTGGGAAGGTTTTAGTCCAACAGTGGATGCTAAAGGCTGCTGAAATGATGATAATGATGTTGATATCTCTGACTAATCCCAACTCACAGTCACTGTCATCTGTTTCTTAAATATATCTAAATTGTTTTCATTCTCCTTGACATTGTTCTTTTCAGTCCTGTGTTCTTATTGTAATTGCAACCCTCGTCTCTCTCTCTCTATCTCTCTCCACCTCGTCTCTCTCACTTCCTCTCTCTCTTCTTATTGAATAATTCGAAGGAAGGTGGAGAGCAATTAATAGAGAAACAGAGTATCTTCTATGGTGAAGACCAAATAGGAAGGAAAAGAGAATAGAAAGAAGCAAAATGATGGAGAGAAACGAAAGAAAGAAAGAACAATAAATAATTAAATATCTAATATAAGAGGGAAAGTTATGAATTGCGATGACACCAACTAGACGAAAAAAAAAAAGAAAGAAAAAAAGAAAGGGCAAAGGTGGGGATAGTAATAAATCAACCTTGACAGAAACAGAAAAGAAGGAAGGGAGGAAGAAATACAAAATATTTTGAAGAAAAAAAGAAAAAACAGATTATAGAAATAATTAAGTGTAGGCAGACGAGGGAAATAGTAAAAAAAGGATGGAAAGAAAGAAATAAGATAGAATGGATGACCACATTAAAGAAAGAAAGAAAGAAAGAAAGAAAGACAGGAAAAAAGAAAGAGAAAAAATCAGACAAAGAAAGCAGTTGCAATAACAGTAATTAGAGTTCAGACTGAAAAAGATAGTGTCAGCAAAGGCAAGGCAAATGACGGGAATGGGATTCCTTGTTCGGTAATAAAAAGAGAAAAAAATAAAGGAAAGAGAGAATTAGACAAACGTTGAATAACCGAGAGAATGGTAATTGGAGAAGAGGATGTGATCGACTAATGGAAGTCTGAAAAAGTTCAAAAAGGGGACCAAAACAAACCTCAAAGAGCAACGTACCATTCTAGGAACCCAGAAGAATGCCAAAAGTATTTGCTATTCAAAGGAATGCAACTTTCGTTTGGCACTTTCAAAGACGCGAGGTTTTCGTGGAAGACAAAGAATTCAACAAAGTCCGTGTCAGACTCTGAATAATTCATGGTTTCTTTGAAAAGACCACAAATTGGCAGAGAATCCGTACAAAGGAAACGGTTTTGTCGCGGTCTGGGGAAAAGACGAAGCAGGGGATGAAGGAACGTTGAGACTGAATGGATCTTTTTTTTCTTTTTGTAAATTAGTCAATGTTTTGTTTGTTAAAGAGATTTGATGGTGCTTTTGGATATATGCCCGCGAAATCTGATAGTTTTGAGTGGGAATTTTCTTAATCTAACTCTCCAGTAAACGGCCGTTTCTGGTGCTTGAAGTCAATGAAAGAGTCCTAAGAGAACATAATAAATACCCCCAAAAGATGGAGAACTGAATATACAACTTTCATTCATTTGATAGATATTTATCTACGTAATGAATGGTGGGATATCTGTCTATTCCAAATCACAAGCTGGAGTTGACTTAATTTTTCTATCATAATAACAACAATCAATAAAAACATCAATCTTCGCCGAATTTAGTGGGTAGGTTCCATATTCATCTGTCACGTTTAATCATGCCTACATATAAATAAACATCTCCCGATCGTGATTTAAATCATTTATAACATTTGATAGGCAAACGGTTCCCATACTGACTGAGCTCTGATAACAAGTTTTACATATGAACGGAGATATATGTTAGAAATACGAAAGGGTGTATTTCATTCCGAGAAATAAATGTACTTATGATATCGAATATGTACGCATGTTTTTAGTTTAGGTTTATCATATATACAATCCAAAAGTTAAAGAAATCTAATTGGAATTGAAGTTGTAACGAGGTGTAACTCTTTAGTGACCAGGTTTCTTTCTGTTACTATGTCTTTAACAAAGGACTCTCTCACTTGAAAATAATGAATACTTGGCATGGGTTTAATTAGTATATAAGTAAGTATAGACGTATGATCCAGAACAATTCAGAATTAACTGATATATTATTAAAGAACCGAGCATCTATACGAGCAAACATTGTAGTTGCTGGTTATTGTAGGTGAGAAATGCCCAAAGGTTTCTGATCGATAACTTTCGACTTTTTGGTCAGCCATTATTGATATCGAGAACTTGCATTTTGGGGAACAAAAACTGATTATAGCTGTTTTGAAAATTACATAATCGTGATTATGACGTTTATGTGTTACGATGACCTCACATAAGAGACAAGACGAGACCGAGGTTCTTCTTTGAGAATAATGTATCAATCCGTTCATGTATACGTTGAGGAGTGCTGTATGTTCCCGAAAAAGCAGTGCTTCTCTCAGTCATTATGATATAGCAAGTAAAAGAATGAAGAAAAAAATCCGAACAAACACTGACACAAAACAATAGATTTCGACAACCCAGCATGCACCCTTGGATAAAACAAATCCATATTAGCAAATAACGAAAAAATGATTTAAGTAATATCTGTATTTAAAGAAAGAAAATTAACTATGATAATTGATAAAATATTCGATTAATGAAAATCAAAATATCTTGGTCCATTGAATAACACCTGCATCTTCGAACTGATCAATCTATATGATTTAGAACATCATGTGTAATTGACTAGAACGAGTAATACTCGTTAGAGTGGAGCAATAAAGTGAAATTCGGTTGTGAGAATCGGTAA